>CM065643.1:23028782-23095919 GCA_033220585.1 Dipteronia sinensis | reverse complement strand
TATGTTGCCAAGCGTCGCTACGACTGGTTTGGGAAGAGTGAAGATTGCTTAGTTTTGCAGGAGAAAGAGATGCTGGAACGATTTATAGACACAGATGAGATGATGCATTGAATTGGATTTTGCTATTATTAGGCTTGTTAGTACAATAATCATATTGATGACAGTGAACAGCTTTATTTCATCAAAGACCTTAGGCATGAAATTCCCATAATACAGTTCTAATACTCATCTAAAAACACCATTACTACAAAACCAGCTCAAACTTCAAATTTCTCTCCTAATCCTCACAAATCACCAACTCATTTCTTCAGGGATTCACAAGGGTGATAAATGCCCAACAAAAGTATTTTATTAATCACTGTCGTCAGTCCATTCCTTCAAGTCATTGTCAACATAACTCTGAGCCCATTTAACAGCTGCACGTGTAGCTTGTGGTCCTCCAGGGAGTCCTCGTTCGTTTAGAGTATGTATCAGCCATGTCAATGAAAGATTGAAAGGTGTGACCAAGAGCGTTCTAGGACCTCCATACTCGGCGTGTAAGAACATGCCAAATATCTATTAAGAATATGTGAGGCAACATGGTCAATCACCAGTTTACTTGCTAACATCAAACAAACAAGCCATCAAGAATCATTTAGGCAACAAAAAAAAAAAAAAAACACAAGCCATTTCAGCAAAGAAAACATTCCCATGTCGACAGAGAATTGGGTATAGGTAATATAAAACTACAAATAGTATCTTGCTAAATGAAATTAGTAAAAAAAAAAATGTCCTTTTTACAATGCAAACTGATGTCTTGTTAGTTCTTAGGTAACCCAACTATTTTCATCAAACCAACCTCGCTGAATTAATCAAAAAGAGGAATGAGCTTAAATTTAACCTACATATACATGACCACCATCAACAGCTTTAGCCTTAATTATCAGGCTAATGTCGCTCACTTGGATAAACTTAAAAAATATTCAGCTGATATATTTCCTACTTGAGGGGTTGCCATTGAATATATACTTCATCCAATAATTGTTTTTTCTATTATATATGTTTTGAATTGCATCAAACATGTGTTCTTTTGTTGTTTACTTCTTGAATTGGTTCTGCTGAGTGTAGAGCCTCCATTGGGTTTTAATATACGAAGATGATGTTGAAGAAGTCAAGATTTCAAAAGATTACACAATAATTTTTGAAGATGGTGCAAAAACAGAACCAAAAAAAGACACAAATTATAAGGTTAAGTAGATTGATGGATGATATTAAAATACGGAGAATCGTTATAAAAAGGTTAATTTAAAAATATGTTATCTAGATAATCAACTTAATTGCTTCTTTTGTTCCTTAGTTGATTTACACAAATAAGGCTAACAATTAATATTATTTTGTATAAAAAAAAAATGTCATCAGCAGAGGCAGGGTGTGTGTGAGCGTGTCCTTTTAACTATATTTAGTAAATATAATTGTTGCCTCTATGTATTTTTATATAGACATTTTCATTTATTTATTTTAATGTATTTTTGAGTAATTATTAAGTGAGGATCCGGATTTATTGAAATTTCTAGAATCCCTTTTGACCGTTGGATTGAGGATGTTCTCATTGAGAGAAATTAAGTGGGAGTGTTTGATGTGAGATGATGAGACTGCATGAGAGAGAAAAAGAGAGAGAGAGGAGAGTAGGGTTGTAGACTTGTAGGGGTGCCAAACGAATCAGATAGAATCCGATTCGAATTCGATCAGTGTCCGATTGTGCGTTTTAGATCCGGTCCGGCAGAGAGAAAATTCGGTGAGTTATATTATATATATATATATAAATTTATTTTCTTTTCGGTATGCATTAAAATCCATCATTACATTAGTATATTGTACGTATATCATAGATTATAGATAATTATCGGTAAATATATACAGACTGAGTCAAAGTAATTTAATCTAATGATCTATATACAAGACAATGATATCGTACGTACCGAAGAGAAAAGCTTCTCATATATATTTACACATGGTTGTAAAACCAATAATTATTTTCATATAAATACGTACGGATAGAATTATATAAAATATTGAATGTGAGTCATTCATTTTACATATTTTGATTTGACATGTATGCATTATCAAAACTCTTTATAAATAAGTGGCTCACATTCAATATCATTATATAATTCTATCGTATACACTAGAAAAAAGACCGGTAAAACCAAAACATAAATATATAACAAACAACTGGAGAAGTAATTTCGGATCGTCATACACTTTAGTGATTACTTTTTTCATCTGACTATACACGATGAAACCACATTATTTTATATATATATAGATTTTCATCCAATGAAAAAATGGCATGATAATGACACATGTCAAAAACAATGCCACAATCTATTCCCATCCATAGTGACTAATCCGATATTTTATAACATAATATATATATATATATAGAGAGAAAGAAGACTTGTCACCGGACAAACCCATTTACATAAATCTTATGTCCCAACTATTTATAGCATAATAAAATTTAATGAATTTTAATGAGAACTTTTGTATAAATAATAGAAAAATGAAATACCCTTAAGGGAAAATTTTCAGAATTTTTGAATTACGAAACAATTTTTTCTAAATTTTTTTAAGCAAAACAAATTAAAAAAAAACAAAATATATCTCGAAAATACCAAAAGAAATATTGAAAATGTGAA
The DNA here is from genome assembly GCA_033220585.1 of Dipteronia sinensis. NCBI lineage: Eukaryota > Viridiplantae > Streptophyta > Magnoliopsida > Sapindales > Sapindaceae > Dipteronia > Dipteronia sinensis. The sequence continues at coordinate 23,093,241 of CM065643.1, read as the reverse complement.
AATAAGTTTCGGAAAAAAAAAAAAGGTAAATTTATTTTGTAATTGTGTTTGTGTTTTAAAGATATTTTTATCATAAATACATTTTAAGTGCTATTAAAATTTAAACTATTAAGTTTGTGTTATTTTTAAAATAAGGGAATAAAGAGTAATATAAAATTTTAAACCCATTACACGATTGATATCAAAAATCATTTTATCATCATTTTATATTTAATGCACATAAAAATCTTGGAGGCAAACTCAAATTTTCAAATTTACAATTTTATCAGTTCATTAATTTGAAATATATATATATTACAAACAGTAGTGCGTCTGAATTAGATGTAGATCAATTTCATGTTGGTTTAATAGAGCATAAATCTTATTTCCCATACGACACCGGCATGATTATTTCAAAAAACATTAATGTTAGACAATTCAAAAATTTAATCAAAATTGTAATCTAAATCATCTCATGGTTATATGTGGTGATGACAACTTAATTACCATATATTTGGATTGAAATTTGGATTAATTATTTGATTGTTTAGTATTAATCTTCAACAAAAAAAAAAGTATAGTCGTCCAAGTTACTACATGTTTCACCTTAGCATTCACTTTCTTTGGTGGACCCCGATCTTTAAATGATAATGTTTTTTTATTTTTTGAATTACAACTATTATTGAGATCCAGTGAGATTATTAGACCTTATAAACACAACTAGGAATACTACTCTCACTATCGATTAGCAGAGCCGGCCCTCCTTCTTTGCTAGAGGGGCGGCCACCCCGGACCCCTTTTTTAAGGGGCCCATGTATACATGATTTTAATACTTGTTTATGGCATATTTTTCATTTTTATCAAATTATAAGGACCCATATATTTATTATAGATATTAATAAAATGCTCATATTTAAAAAAATTCAAAAGTGAAAATAAACAAAACAAAATTAAGGTGCCCATGTATACATGATTTCAATATTTGTTTAGGGAACATTTTTCGTTTTTATCAAATTATAAGGGCCCATATATTTATTATGGATATTAATAAAATGCTCATATTTAAAAAAATTCAAAAGTTAAAATAAACAAAACAAAATTGGGCTAGGAGGCCCAAGATAAAAAAGTTCCAAATGAAATCTTTAATTGTGTTTTCTTTTTTATCTTCAAACATATCAGTACTAAAGTCCATTTATTGTCTGAATTTTCAGTCTCCAAGTCCAAAGTCTCTCTCAACTCTCTTATAAAAAAAAATCTCTCTCATCTCTCTCAACTCTCTCAAGTCTCAGTTCTCATTCTCCCAACAAGGGGCCCCATCTTAGATTTTCGCCCCGGGCCTCAAAATAGTCAGGGCCGGCCCTGTTGATGAGAGGTTATATATGGACTACAACTCTTACATTCGAAAAGAGGGTTGCTCCCACTTTTGGAAGAAGACTCCCAACACTTTAGAATTTTACAACTACCAAGGTTTGAACTTTATACCGCATATTTGTGTTACCAAAAGACAATTTACGGTGACAGAACGAGGTTAGCACAGTAATACTGCACATTTTTTATTTTGAATTATTACAAAATTTCTAGATTAGGGAGAGTAGGCATAAGTCGAACCCACCTCTAGAGGTAAGTCTGCTGAGCATCTTGTCGTGATACCTCACACTAACACCTACACCATTGGGTATTTGGGTCTTTGTTTAAAAGTTATACCCCATTATTCTGAATGAATTGTAATAACTAAAAAAAAATGCAATTTATGTTTAATTATCTAATTATCGTTGCTATTTTCCGATAAAGTGAGGTAAGCAACGATAATAGAACCTACTTACCACCACCCCCAACATACAAATTATATTGTTTTTGTTATAAATCTTTGTAGAGTTGAAAATTTGAGCCACCAATGTGAACAAAATTACCTTTCAGTATTCACCAATACTAGGTTCACAGCTCCACTTAAGTGAAAACCCAACACGTGGGCTACACACACACATATATATATATATATATATATATATATATATATATATATATAAAAGGGGAATCTTTTGTTCCAATAGAAGCGGAAGCGTCGTGGATTATTCAAGAATCGAAGTCGATTTGCTTTATAAAAAAAAGATATCAATGAACTTCTATGAAATGGTTTCACAGAATTCAGCCAATTGTCTTGATCGTCGGATATCATTGAGAAATAGAAATCCGTGTTATCAAAAGATTTCCTGCGATTATTTCTAGTATGGAATGAGTCAATCATCCACTTTGGTATCTTATTGAACAAAAATGGTGATATTATCCCTCCATTGATCAAGAATTTCGATTTTTGGGAAGTATTATGATCATCCAATAAGAAGGGTTTCAATTTTTTCAAATGAACGATTTGAAGATATATATATATGTTTATGAGATTTCTTTTTAGAATATCCAGATTAATCTTTAAAATGAATAATTTTTTTGTAGCTTAATTACAATATTCATTTAAAATTATCGGAAGATAAACAAAAAAATTACAGTGGTATAGGATTTGCTTTTGTGTCTGCCTCTTACAAATATGTGCTGATGTGAGTGTGACCTTTTTATCTTGCAAATACCCATGTCACCTAAAAAAGAAATCCTTTGCACATGTATGTATTAGCATATAAATAACGGTGTAATGGTATCAGGTGAATGATAATTGATAAGGTAGTGATGTGCCGAATGGACCCAAAGTTATATCTGCATGTTTGGCTACACTTTACAGGTGTAACTATCTTCTAAGTCGGCAGTTAATTGGGGTAATTGCACATAATATTTTTTTGGCAAGTAATGCATGTTTAATCATATGTCTATAATGTTCAAGAGTTTCTAAAACATGAATATATACCTTAAAATCTCTAACAAGTGCAAATTCGTTTTCCCTCTCTTGTTAGGGAACAACTGAAGGTTGAAAATGTAGTATATTGTACAGAAACTCAAAGGAATTCTGAAATGTCATAATTATAATTAGTGAATGATCTGTAAATAGTTTTGGCCTGAAGGAATGCGGTAGAAAAACCGAGGTTCAATCATCTATCATCTCTTCGTTATTTTTTATTGAAGAACAAGTCTTAACATGTTTTGATGAATTTAAGTTTGTTAGAGGATTTTTATATACATTAAAAGATAAAATGATATCAATAATAATTATCAATATGAACTATTACCATTTATATGGCGAATACATAAGAAGAAACAGATATGCAAGTTTAATTAATATTAATTAATTAATCTAATCAATTAATATATTGATTGATATTAATTGATTTAATTGACCACTTTAAAAATCTAGGTTGTAATTTATGGGTGAAGTTCAGGCCCCGTCCTGCGGCTGTTTTTTTTTTTCGTTTTTATTTTCCAAAAACAATTTCGAATTCGCGTTCTTTTTTGAGTTTTCCAAAAACAATTTTGAAAAACATCTGAAAGTTGTTTTTCGTTTTTTTTTTTCACTTTAATAAAAAATCTTATTTTTTTCTTCTTCTTCGATTTCCCCATCACACTCCATCTTCTTCTTCCTCAATTCTTCTTATTCTTCTCCTTCGTCACTCTTCTTCTTTTTCTTCTTCTTCCGGCGACGATCTGCGGCATTGGTGCCGCCGGCGACGACCTTTCTCTCTCTCTCTCTCTGCCGATCATCACAGCTCTCAGCTCTCCATCTTCTTCTTCGTCTGATCTGCTTCCTTCCCATCTTCATCTTCGTTCTTCCTTCACCGTCGCGCCGCCGTTGATCAGCTCCCTCTCGCCGCTCGTCGCCGCCGATCAGCTCTACTTCGCCGCTCGTCGCCGTCGATCAGCTCTGCTTCGCACCTCATCGCCTCCGATCAGCTCTGCTTCACCGCTCCTCGCCGCCGATCTTCTTCAACTGGTCTTCTTCGTCTCCTGCTCGCCGTCTTCTTCTTCTTCTTCTTGTTCAACTGGACATGTTTTTTTTTAGCAAATGTTTGATTTGTGGTGGGTTTTGATGTTGTGATTTTGAATCTGAAATTCTGAATCAGGTTTTGTATTATATAAAATAATTGAAGTTCTTGGATTTGTTTGATTGGAGATTGAGGTTTGGTTTTATTGGTGGGAGATTTGTTTGTTTGGTTGTATCGGTGGGAGATTTGTTTGTTTGGTTTTTTCAATTGAATGTGCATCAGTAAATTTTTTTGTGATAGATTGATATAAAACAAACTGTTTGTTGTGTTTCCAGAAATTTTCCATAAGCAACTACTTGTTGTTGTTGTTGTTGTGAAACTGTTGTTGGTGCTGGGATCCAATTGTGGGGGCATTTTATTACATGTAGAGTCTTGAATTTGGGGGTGGGTATTGTTGGATGATTATTATCAGAATTTGTGTTGGGAAAATTTGAAGAATTTTGGGATTGGGATTGTGTAATTAACAGAGAAATTGTTTTTGTTAGATAATTGCAAAAATTTTCAATTATTCTACCAGACGCGTTTTTTCCGTTTTTATATTTAAAATACGGTTTTCATATGTACTACCAGACGCGTTTTTCGGATTTCGAAATTGAAACCAAAAACACTGTTTTCGTTTTTTTTTTTTCGAAAAATAGTCAACAAAAAACGCTTACAGGACGGAGCCTCACTTTCTCAAAAAGTAGTTTAAAGATATAATCTAAACAATCCACTTGGACCCCACGTTCCCCGCCACACACACACACACACAACCCCCCCCCCCCCCCCCCCCCGGGGCAACTCCTTCAACTACCCTTCCGCTTCCGCAACGTTCACCATCCCTCCCCTGTCGAATCCGAGTCTGAAGAATGACGAGCCGCAGCTCTCTTCGTTGCTGTTGATGGTGACCTACGACGATGACGACTGGGAAATCTACGTCAATGAGTAAGGGTACGTTGTCGATGAACTTGACTCTGGTGAGTTCGCTCACCGTGCTAGCGTCCGTTGAGTCTACAAGGTTCATGAACTCATTACCCACCGTGTTGTACGTCGTCTTCCAACAACAACCAAGCCTCTTTTTCATGATTAAACTCCGTTTTCTAATCGGTTCTTAACTCGAGAGAGACAGCTTTGTAAATTTATAAACTGTATTATATAGGTAGAAAGAGACAGAGTGAAACGACAGACAATGAGAGTCGTTTTGTGTGTGGAATTGAGTTTGAGCTGACTATAAACAAAAAGAAGGATCTGGATTTTGGTGGGTCCCAACCAAACCTCTACCTGTCCAATATACTACAGTCTACAGTGAGAACATGTATGGAGGTTGCTTTTGTGGCAAGGCAGAGGATGGGTGACATGGCATTTGTTTGTTGGCTTGAGTGTGACCAATGAGTGGAATAAGTAAAATTCTCTTTTATTTACAATTCTACCCTTGTCATTGTAAAATTATAAAATATAAGTAGGAGGACATGTGACATGTGGTGCATTGAATTTGCATGAAGTAAATGTGTATTATATATTTATATAATAAAGTCTTTAAAAGGTATGAATTTCGATTTGGGCAGGAAATTTGTTTGCCATGTACACTCTAGTCTCAACTGAAATACTGAATGTCCAATCGATTGGTCAGTTTGGTCATTCAAAGTCAATTCATCAAGAAAGTTAAGTTGATCATTATTATTTTCTTCGATGTTTCTTTTTTTATTTCCACAACAAAAACGAAGTAAAAAAATTAGTAAAAGAAACAAATTATTTTAATAAAAACAAAATAGGTAAGAATGGTTCGCTTCCTGTTTGATTATTTTTTTTTCTTTTTCGGTATTTATATAGGCTTGTATTGAATGTAATAAATATGTGATCATCTAAAACCACCGGTTTATTTTGCAATAGCTGATGTTTAAGAAATTATATACTTTAAATTGGATATAGTCCTTATAGTTTTGATGTGGATAAAATGAGATTAATCTAGTGGTATGTATCTTACACATATAACATGAGATTGTTTGTTTGAGTCTATTCCCCACTTCAAAACTCCGAAATATTTCAACAATCAAAAAACTGTCTTGATTATTAATGATAATATTACCATAAGTTAATACGGTCTATGAAATGGGAAAATGACTACAACAACATAGAACCTTGCTCATATCATTAGTATTGAACTTGATAATACAATCAAAGAAATTATGGAATGAAGGTCATTAGGAACTTAAATGGTTGCCATTATTTATATATCCACAAATAATATATTACATTAATCCATGTTGCTTAAATAGAAAAAACTTTTGATGGATATATTATCTCAAGTTACGATCAATATGTTTGTTAAGAAAAAAATAAAAAACTTGCAATCAAAAAATATATATATATATATATAAATATATATGTAACTGGTAAGATAAAATTTGGTCACTTACATAGTTGCATGTACTCATTAGTTCATAGTTTTGATTCAATTGTGTGTGTTTGGTGAGTCACACGCGCATCCTCAGTCCTCACGTAACACTGTTGCTACGCACCCATATATCAAACCCAGTGTTTTTCATTTTTATTCGTTCACCCATCCACGTGAGTCAAAAGCATGTGAATAGCCTCTTCTATAGTACGGGACAAAAAAAATCAAATATTTGATATATCATAATTGTAAGTTAATTATTTGCACATATTCTCTCTGCTGTGAAACAATTGTTTTGTAAATTGTAGTGCGACTGCGCGAGTGATTTTTTTTCATTTTCATTTTTATTTTTTGTTTTGTGGTGGGGTTGGCTGTTGGCTATTGGCTGGAGATGATTTTCAACAAACAAGCCCAATGAGGGCAGCTGCAAAAAGTACTCCTTTGGCCTGACAAGTACTATCTTTATTGTTGGTAACTTTTTTTTCTTCCCTTTATGTCCTTCGTTTTTTTTTTTTTTTTTTTTCAAACCAATTGTTTATACATGGTACAGATGCTGGAGCTCAAATTAATTTGTACTATTATTATGTGTTCCACGACTCTAAAAGCTGCCCTCTAAGGCACTATGGCACCAATCAACTCAAGTCATAATATGATAGGTAAAATTCATTTTTGTTTTTTGTCTTACGATTAATTACACAATTATTCCTTGAATTTAGGTGATATTTCACTCATATTCCGCTTTTCCCTTAATTACACAAACTTCACCTGTAAAACAACGTTGACCAACGTTACTTTTAATAATTGACTGTATGGATATGATGAAAAGACAAAAATACATTTGACAAAATTTATATAATTATAGATCTACCCAAATAATAATTAGACATTAGCCATAAAACTTTACAAAATTAGGATTTCACAAACACCCCCTTCATCTTCGCTCAAAACTCAACACATTAAAAATAAAATCTTTCAATCAATTCCCAAAAAAAAAAAAAACAATTCTAAAAAATCGATGGTAGACATGTGATAGCAATAGGAGTGGCAACGGGTTGGATCGGATCGAATCAGAGTTGCCCCATACCTGAAACCCGGTTTGCACGAGTTGCCCTAAACCCAACCTGTGCCCCGAATGAGTTTTCGTTTTTCGCCCCAAACCCGACCCGAAATGACAAAACGTGCCCCATACCAGACCCGAAACGACTCGTTTCGTTTTTTCTAAAAAAAATATATTTTCAAATCACTAAATATACAAATTATTTTTCTATACAATTAAATTTTAGGACATTGACTTAAATTTTAATATTCAATTAAATTTTAAAATACATTTAAATTAAAAAAATAGACAATTTTTTTTCTTGTTTGATTGAAAATTTAAATGTAGACTTAAATACAATCATACACTTTTGAAAAACATTTTAATATACACTTAAAATTCTTACATAAACTTAAATTTAATAGAACGCAACAACTAAATTTAATAAACTTTAAATTTAAACATAAAATGCATGGAGGTAAAGAGACAACGAGATTAGAGATTTATTTTTCCCTTTATATTTTTATATTTTAAAAAAGTATTATATAACTACCGGGTCAAACAGGACGGGTCAGGGCATAAGGGGTTGACCCATATCCGACCCGAACCTTGTTTTAAGTGCTCCAAACCTGTCCCATAACGGATCGGAGCCCCGTCGGTTTGGGACGGGTCAGAGATTTTGGCCACCCCTAGATGGGAGTTCTCCATGGCGGAAACCTATGCAACTCCATTACACAAACAAAAAAATTCCATTCAATCAATTAAAAACAAGTTAACAAATTCTGAAAAATTCCATCGCAGATCTGCGATGTAGTTAATCCCAGATGGGTACCCGATTGGAGTTCTTCATCGCAGTTAATTACAAATAATTAAATGCATGTTGCTTTGATAATAAATAAATTTTAAAAAAGGGTTAAATGTGGCTTGATTTTATGTAATTCTCAAAGTAGTAAATTGTAATTTATAAAAGAAAACTTTGAGAGTTTTTAATTAAAGAATTTAATTACAAACAGTGTTTAAGTTAATGATAAACACGATCCCATCAAAATAAAGTTTGTAACTAAATAATCTAAATTATAAACAATTACCGTAATATAAATTTACATTAAGATTTTCATGTTTACAGTATAAATTGAGATGATTTAAAGTCATTGTTTATATTTTAGTTAAAAGAAAATTTGTTTATAATTTAATTCATAATTTTTATGAATTTTGTTATTTCCTTATATTCAATATTAAGATATTGAACCAGTTTTGATTTTTAAAATTAAAATAATGCAGGTATGTTTATATATATATATATATATATATATATATAGGCTAAAATCCGGTTAAAGCCCGATTCGGTCGAAATTCGATCGAGGTTTGAACCGGTTCAATGATCGGACTTTTTATGTTCGTTATTTCCTATTTTATTTTATTTTATTTCCTTACCAAAATTAGATGAAAAATTAATATCAATTTTAAATATTTGCTGAGTCAACCTAAAAAAAAGCTGTGCAACAGACCGTCTGAAAATGGATGGTCATGTTGACAATGTCTATTATTTTTTTTCTCACATCAGCTTGAGGCTAAATATAAACGGTTGCATTGGAGACAAGATTATTAACATAATGTCTATTTATCCTACGTGACATCTTTTTTTTTTTCATAAGTCAAGCTTGCATTGGAAATACTTTAAGAAATGAAATAAGGAAAAATAATGTGATTCCTTATGTGAGAGGGGGTATCCGAGATCCCTTTTCAATAGGAATATGATTCCTGATTCGTGTATGAAATAAAATTATCTTTCCCTTTTTACTAAACATGCCCTTAGTATTAATTTCTGCGAAATGAAAATAATCCCCTCAAATTGTTTTTTTCTTTGATAGAAGCCTAATGTTTGACTTAAAAAAAAATACTTTTCTTCATGAGCAATTGTACTATAATTTAGGAATGTCATGCTACTGAAAAAAAAATTGTATAGTATGAAGGTAGTTACTCTGTCATTGGATTATAATCAAAGCATGGTCTGAATTAGATTTTAGATATTATACATGATTTGTATAATTATGGGTAGTAAGTAGTCATTGGATTATAATCTAAGGTTAAAAAACAAAAAAGAGTAGAATCAAAAAAATTCCTATTAATCAACTATACCGATTAATGTTTTTAAAGTTTTTAAGTTAAATCGAATTTAGAAAAAGTGTTATGCAATGCAATTGCTCCCATCAACTATCATTTAAGTAGTTTACATGATAGTTGGTAACTTTACTTCTTCCCTTCTGTCCTTGGATTTAATTTTAACCAACTTAATAAAGGCTTCAAAGTTAGTCATGACACCGGTTCCGATTTCGGTTCCGGCGAGTGAAGAAGAACCAGAATCGGAACTTCCCCAACCTCTAGAAGGAGGTTCCGGTTCCGACGGTTCAGAACCCTTTTTTTATACCTATTATTATTAAAAAAAATAGACATATAAAATTGTAAATGTATTTTATTGGGTCACCTGCAATTAAATTAAAATAAATATATGACAAGTAAAAAAACAAATTAAAATAAAACTAGAAAAATGTAAAATAAACTAATTAGAGAGTACTAACGTGGAACTTAAATAGTCATCGAACCCATCTCACTATCCACATTTTTCTGGATGTATTAATTTGGCATCAAAAAGCAGAACAAGTACACACTCACACTAGTCACTGCTCTTCAATTATCTAATCAATTTGATTGGGTCCTCATTGTAATGCATTACGTGGTAACATCGCGGAATGTATCCCGATCTATTCTTTGATAACTGTGTTTGTGGGTTAACAGTTTAAACGCGGGATTTTTCTACAATTCTTTATTCAAAGTCTATAACTACTACAAACTTTAACTTCTAACTAAAAATTTCTTAAAAGATAGTGCAAAGATTAATCAAGAATATAATTATATATGTTAATGATATGATAACTTCGATGGATGCTTGCATGATAACTAATTCACAATGGCCGAAATAGATTGATGTATTGGACAAGTAATAAAACAAATTGAATTAAAATTAATGAAAATTAAACAAGTTGATAATCACCAATTATTTAGTGGTGTGCTTATCAATAAATAAAAAAGACAAATAATTAAGTTGAAAAACAGATCGATCATGGACAAAGATGTTATCAAGTTGGTAAATAAGACAACAATGGTCTTTAAAACCTTATTTTATTTTATTTTTTGTAATAACTTTGAAGCCTTATTAAGTTGGCTAAAATTAAAGCAAAAGAGGACTCAATGCCTCAATGTATTATTATTATTATTATTATGGTGAGGAGTTGTGACAATTGTAGGTCATGTCTTTTAAGTGTTCAAGAGAGAGCGAGAGTTTAGGTTTTTTTTTTTTCAAGTAAGAATGATAATTGATGAGGTCGGTCCAGCAGTGGTACTCCTGTCACACTAAAGGTTGTGCGTTCGAGTTTGTTCCCTCTCCAAAAAGACCCCAAATTTATGTAATACTAAAAAAAAACATGTTACTAAAGAAAATCATGTAAGATAGTAAAATTTTATGTTAACTTGATAGGGTCATTATTAACTCGTGAAAATTAACAGATTCTGATGGAAATTAAATTCCCTTTGAATATGTCAACTGTCAAGTACTTCTAAAAGGCGTTCACCTAAGTTGATTATGAAAAAAAAGAAGAAAAAAGTTGTTGGTGGGTTTTAGATTATCGAATTTTTTGGACAAAAGATTTATGAAATCACTTTTTTAAAAGTGATATTTTGTTGTGAATTCGAAACATTGTTGTGTGGCAAAAAAATATATTGCAAATATTGTTGTGGCAAAAAGTTTTGATGTTGAAAAATTCCTTTTTATTCGTAAATCATATGGGCAAATGTCTTAATTAAATACATAGCAAGACTCAAATTTGTACATATTTACCATAAATTTGTATCTCCCACAAATATAACATTTAACTTGGCAAATCTCATTATTTTCTAAACTCGGGTTCTTTTAAACTTAGGCTATGTTTGAGATTGCTTTGTTTATAACATAATCCGTTTTTAACTTATGAAAAGCAACATCCAGCTAACTTCTTAAAAGCTGATTATCGAATGAGCAAATTATATAATAATCAGTTTTTAGAAAGTTTACCAAACACCTCAAAACTCGAGAAATAATCACTTATTTTCCAAGCAAAGTATTTCTAAACATAGCTTTAATTTGTCATAAATTTGTATCTGCCACAAATATAACATTTTTTTTGACACAACACAGATATAACATTTAACTAGTAAAATCTCATCTTGTCTAAACCTAGATTCTTTTAAACTTACAATTATATAAAATATATATAGTCATTTTCTCATCAGTGCACACTGATATAAAATAGTGTATTACATGTAGACCATAGATTATAGATAAACACTGATAAATACATACAAACTGAGTCAAAGTAATTGAATCTAATGGTCCACATACAAGGTAATGATATATATTTATCAGTGCGTACTGCGGGAACAAATTTCATATACATATATATATATATATATATATATATATATATATATATATATATAAAGAGGAAAGCTTACAATCTAACTGATCTCAGTAACATATAAAGCCATAATATCAACATGTACAGAAGAAATAAAAGACGAGCTTACAATAAAAAAGAAGCCCATTAATATATAGTATAAACGGGGAGAGACTGATGTAGGACAATTGGCTTTGGACTTTGAAGAAGAGATGGATAGAAAATTATCCAAAAGAGGTGTTTCAATGAAACGGGCATAACTTCTCGCTCGATTGACAGATTTCCTATTATAATATGTTTTCGGAAAGGGTTTTCGAAGCTCCATAGCGGAATAACCGGGCTTGCCCGGTTGACGTCATTTACTCACTCAACGGAGCTGTTTAAGATAGGTTATCGGGCATCCAAAGATTTTTATGTTTTTATTTGTTTTCCGTTTTTTATTTTTTTAGATGAGGATATTTTAGTCTTTTCTGTTTTTAGGGTTTTCAAAGCCTATTTAAGGCTTTTGTTATCAGTTTCGAGGTATTCAATAAATTTTACAATTTGGTTTCAGTTTCTTTTTTCTGGTGGATTCCAGTTTATGTTCTGTTAAGGTTACGCTTGTAATCCTAGAACTTCCGTTCTGCGTCAAGTGTGCATAATCCAATCCAATACAATACGATTAACTGGATCTAAATTGGATTTGGATCCAAGGAGGTGATTGGATCGAATTGGTTCTTAAATTCTAAAATTCATTAGATTGAATCGGATCTTGGATTTTTGTGTGGAAAGCTGTTGGATCCGTCAAATCCACCTAAAACATTAGGCCTAATTTTATATCGGGCAATTGATTTTCTCCCCTTACTTTCTAATCTGAGGCCCAACTTATAGTCCAACCCAAATACAAATTAGCAACTTTCTAATGATATCATTTTAAATTTTCTCACTTCCTCGGTTTCTCTATAGCCAATTAGTCACAAAAGTTGAAGGTTAAAATTAATTTTATTTGAATTAATTAGTAATGTATGAACGGTAATTATTCTTTTTTTTCTTTCAAAAAGTCTGAACTAATTAATTGATTTTATTAATTTGGTACATTATAACTTTTACATATTAAGAACGGCTTCATATTAATTAGATCGATACGTGGATCATATCGGATCGGATCTTGAATCATGGTAAATCCATTGGATCCGATCCCTGCACACCCTTGAATATAATTAATTTAAAGGGATTTTAGCAAAAATACCCTTATTTTGGGTTCAAGTTGCAAAATTATACCTTCCATGAAAAATATTACAAAAATACCTCAACCTTCCCAAAATACCATCACTTAATTCAAAAGAATCAATACCCCAATCTTCCCAAAAATATAAGATACTATAATAGTACATTTAAAAAAAAACATATTCATTTTATTTCAACTACTACAATTTTTATGGATTGTTATGTTGAACATTCACTACTAAACTCTTGTCTCAATCCTAAAAAGATTTCAAAATATATTATCAACCTATAAATTTTGTGCTTTAGGACGGGGTGACCCAATCGAATCACCCAACCCGAAACACAATTTTTATGCAGCGGGTTAGGAAGTGACCCAATATTGGGTCTCAATCGAATCATCCTATATAAAGCACAATTTTCATACTTCATCGAGCACCTCTACCCAAAGCACAATTTATTATACTTAGGGTCACAACTATTCTGTGACCCGAAGTTTCATGGAAGTTAAAAAAGCATAGCCATACAAATACAGAAATTAAGATCCCCTACAATCCTACATCATCCATCCACAGAAATATCACATTAAACAAATATATCACTATCTAGATATAAAGTTAATTAGTAAATTACAACAGTTGATATCATGAAAACTAAAAAACTAACTATCAAAACAAAAGGATATAATGATAATCAGTAAAATACAGCAGTAGAGATCATGAAAAGTAAAAAACTAACTAACAAAACAAAACAAAAGGAAAACTGAAAAAAAAAACTATAAAAACTATATAAAAAAAACGGAAGAAACCCCTTAAATATGAAGGATAGAAAATCTCAAGTAACATCATGAAAACTGTTATTTTGGTTCCTTTTATTTTATTTTATTTGAATTTGAAGTTTATCTAATTGAAATATTTTGTATTGCATGCTCATAGTGATATAGAATAATTGTTTTTTCTCTATTATATATGTTTTTGAATTGTACCAAACATGTGTTCTTTTGTTGTTTACCTCTTGAATTGGATTCTCCTGAGTGTAGAGCCTCCATTGGGTTTTAAAATATGAAGATGGTGTTGAAGAAGTCAAGATGTCAAAAGATTGCACGATAATTTTTGAAGATGGTGCTAGAACATAACCAAAAAAGACACAAAATTATAGGGTTAAGTACAATGATGGATGACATTAAAATCCGGACACGTTATAAAAGGTTAATTTAAAAAATATGTTATCTAGATGATCAACTTGCTTCTTTTGTTCCTTAGTTGATTTACACAAATAAGGCTAACAATTAACATTTATTTTGTATTAAAAAAAATGTCATCAGTAGAAGCAGGGTATGTGTGAGTGTGTCCTTTAAGTATATTTTAGTAAATATAAATGTTGATGGGCTTGTCAACCTTTACGTGGACAATTCCTCACTGGCATTTCATACTGCCTTTATGTATTTTTATATAGACATTTACATTTATTTATTTTTATCTATGTGTGAGTAATTATTAAGTGAGGCACTGAGGCCTCTCGGATTTATTGAAATTTCCAGAATTCCTTTTGACCGTTAGATTTTAATCCAATGGCAAAAAACGTAACAGGGATGTTCTCATTGAGAGAAATTAAGAGGGAAGAGGGTTTGATGTGAGGTGATGAGAGAGAGAGAGATATTTGGGGTGTGTGTGTGTGTGGGGTGAGGTGATGAGAGAGAGAGAGATATTTGGGGTGTGTGTGTGTGTGTGGGGTCAAACGAATCGGATTGGATTAGAATCTGATCCATAATTGTGTGTTTTAGATCCGGTCCGATATTATACGAATTATGATAAATCCGTTCAATAGATAGAAAATCTAGTAAGTTATATATAATTTCCTTTCTCTATATATAAATATATATAAAATTATAAAACCAAAACATAAATATCATCATATACTTTACTGATTGTTTTTCTTCTTCTTACATTTTATACAAAGAAATGACTAATATATATATTGATTTTCATCCGGTGAAAATATGCCATGATAATGACACATCTATAGTGAGTTAGTGACTAATCCAATATTTTATATAATTTATATATATATTAATGATATCTTTTATATGAATGATACGAAAAATAAAATAAAATTATGAAAAAAATTTCAAAAATCCTCCGGTTATCAATTTTATCATCGGTTCATTAATTTGAAATATAATAATATATTACAAACAGCACTGCATCTTAATTAATAATTGGCATTTAGATCGATTTCAAGTTGGTGTAATAGAACATAAATCTTGTTTCCATCGGGACAACACACGTTAGCATTCACTTTCTTTGATGGACCCCAAGTCCCCAATATTTAAATAATAATATTTTGTTGGATATGGTTCGAATTTCCAATGGTTACCGAACGAGATTCACCAATGCGAAGACTTCCTGGAGACGTGGGACACGTTTGGAAGTATGAGATCGAGTTTGAGGGAGGTTTGAAGATCGAAGAAAAACTGAAGAAACGAATTTTGAAGAGAACCGCTACGTGGACCGCGCTGCGGACACGTGCATAGGGAGCGGTGCAAATAGCGGTACATTCCAGTGAGTAGAGCGCGGTGCATACCGCGGCAGAGGCAAAGACACCGACTGCGGTATTCTGAGCGGTGGACATCAGTAGCTTTCCGCGGTCCAGGTCGAGGGTGGCCAACCGCGACCCAGCCCGCGGTAATGACGGATTTTGCCCAGATCAGGAATGTTGGCGATAAAAGGAAATGTTTTCTTCTGGAAGTTCTTATGTTTATTGGAATAGGAAAGTCTTATGCTTATAGAATAATGATTTCTCCTTTACAAGATAACTTGTCATAAATAGGAAATATTATTTATGTGAAACAAGGAAATCTTGTATGTATAGGAAAATGATTTCCTTGTTGATTTAAACTCCCTGTAATTCATATAAATATACCATAATAGCTAGGCTATTGTAGGTGGAGCAAATTAGCAATTAATTAGAGAGATCTCAAAGAGAGCATTGAGTGTAATTGGGTTTGGGGTTAGAGAGAGAAAAATCCAGAGAGTGAAGTTGTAACAATTTTCTTCATAGTGGATTGATTTCTTGTCGTCCTGACGGCCGTGGTTTTTTTTTTCCCGATTTGGGTTTCCACGTAAAAACTCTTGTGTTGTGTGATTGAATTATTTTCTTCTTCCATCTTAATTCTTTTGCTATTGTTTATTTGTGTTCTATCTTGCAACGCTTCCGCATAGTGACGTTTGTGCGCTAACATATTTAACATTTGCAATGGGTGCATGCAACAAGAAAACTGGAATACATAATTTATTCTTTTATTCTTCTTTTCTTTTTCTGTGTAACAGGATCCACCAAATCAGAACTCTTCTGTCTCTCTTAATATCCAAAACGAAGGAAGTGAACAACCAAAAGTTTACAAAACCAAACAATAAAATATATAAACCATACAAATCCGTAAATGACATGATAGCTTCCTAATACCTAAAACAAGATGAGGTTAGTTGGATGATAAACCCTTCATATCATATTTTATATCATGAAGTTGATATTTTTGGTGTGATAGTGGTGGTGGGGACCACTAAGAAGAGTAGTTGTTGAAGAAAGTGAATCTGATATTTTAAGTGAAGAAATTTTATTTGCATTTTGAGTGTGGCAATGGAATGAATTATCTTTTTTAAATTTTTCTTTGGAGGAGATGTATATATGAGGGATCTCCTTTTCTTTATTTTTTTTAGGTTAAAAGATATATTTATCCATCAAAGATATTTAATTTTAATTTTTTTATGCATTATTTGATTAAATAAATAAATATTTTTAACATGTAACATACAAATATTATTAAAACAAGCGATAAACCTGGTTATTAATGGGTAACTTGGACATTTCATAGTCAATTGTTAAGTCAATGGTATTTATTTATAATTTCGACAAAAGTTCAATCTAGCAGCACATACACCAAATGTCAGGGTGCCTTGTTGCAATTTACCTTATCTTATATTTATGTAAAATACGATTTACACAAAATATTACATTTAATTTAGGATTTGGGAACCAAAATATGTGGCAAGAAATCCATATGAAATTAGTCAAAAAAGAAATCATTTTTACAATTTGTCACACCAAAACAAAACATTATAAGCATAAACAGTTATCAAGTATATCTGTCAAGGTTTCTATCTTCATCGTTTAATACCTGCAACTAACTTACAATTTCCTATTACTTGATTACTTCTAGTCTGTTAATTTTTCTATCAACCAACTTCATTCAAGTTTTAAGTGTTAGAAGAGAAGGTTGTTTTCTTAAATTGTCTATATTTGAAAATCTTTTTTAATTCTTGCCAAAGCATGATACAATTGAGATTGTTAACAGAAAAAAAAAAAAAACCCAATAAGAATTCCAATTAGAAATAATATATTGTTAACGTTATAAATAAATTCATTCCAACCAAAAAGCTTTATCAAATCGGATGTTTTAGCGCCGAGCATAAGTCTAATAGACACTGGTCTAAATTCATCAAAGTATTTTTTGTGGTGGGATCGGCTGTGAAGTACTTAAAAAGGCAAGTACAAATATTGTTTTCGCTGATCGTTGGTAACTTTTCCTCTTCCCTTTCTGTCCCTCTCTTTTGTTTTTATTTTCAAACCAAGTATGGTACAGATGTTGAATCTGGCAACTGATAAGTGATAACTGATTTGCACCTAATTTGCTTGTTTATGGATTCCCATTACTCAAGTGAAGACCAAATCAACAACTGATTATTAGTGTGCCTTAGTTTTCGTAGGAGCAGATTGTTAGTGGCCATGTTCATGCCATGTCTCATGGCTTGTCTCTGGAAACTACATATAACCAGACTTCAATTGAAAAAGAAGTCAACCCCTTTGCAAAAAATTTCCATACTTCTCGTCCAAACCAAACCGACATCACCAACTCTTCCACTTAAATTTTTCAAGAGCGAAATCACACTCAATTGAAATTGCTTCTTGCCCTGTGATCCGACGGATAGGAATTGGAGAATTTTGGGAAGTCAGTTTCTGGTTTGGTGGTGGACCAAGGAGACCAGCGGATGAATTAGGGGATGTCTGTTGTGGTGGCGCAGTCCCCTGAAAACTACCAAAGTTGCTGGTTTTCTTCTGAAGCAGATTTCGTTCTTCGATCAAACGGGCTACTCCGATGGTGTCGGATAGCGTCCGCGGCTGTTTGACCTTGACATCCAGCCTTATTTCATCCTTTAAACCTGCAATAAAACACCCAACTAGATAGTGCTCAGGTAAGTCATCGATACGTTGCGAAAGTTTTTCAAACTCCTCCTGATAAGTTGTGACAGAATTGGTTTGTTTGAGTCTCGTAAGGGCCTCAGAGGGATCTTCATAATCAGTTGGGCCAAAACGATGGAGAACCGCTTTGGTGAATTCGTTCCAGGACAGAGGTCCTTTGAATTTGTTGAACCACCTATGCCACTGTAACGCAAGGCCTTCCAAGTGAAAGGAAGCTAGTGTGCTGCATGCGAGACCAAGTCAGTTGGTAGGATCAAATAAATTAGTTAACAGCTCATGAGTTGTGCATGAGTTTAGCATTACCACTTTCCATTATTTCCTGTATTTCAGCCACGATTGTTTCAATTATGTGGCTTTGTTATTTCAGTTGCTCATTCGTATTGTAAGGCATATATATACTGCCAGACATTGTGAGAATGGGATCATGATTAAATATACTGCAAAAGCAAATTATCCCCATTTATCTCTTCTATTTCTCTTCTGAATTTCTTATGTATTTCAAGCCTGAAATACTACATCTATCCTAAATTCTTTATGTATTTTCCAGGATCGGAAAAGTACATAACAATGGTATCAGAGCCGTTCGATTCCATGGATGCTGAGTTCTGTAACGGAGTTTATGAAACTCTGGCTCGTCATAAGTCCAGGTTTAACCTCCTCAACAAAAACATCAACCAAATCAACAACAACCTCCACCAAATCCATAACACCCTTCACACTGTTCTTACTGAACTCCGAACCCTACGGGTTAACCGTAATGTTAACACCGTCAAGGAGGAGCTCAACCCAATTATCCCGGTAAAAACCGTTCACAGTCCCACCATTCCTCCACCAACCCAAATTTTGACCACCATCGATATCACTCCACACCACACAATTAATGACCAAAAAATTGTTAACAAAATTGTTAATGACCAAAAAATTTGTTAACAAAACTGTCCAACTTCATGTCTTACAAGTGGCTGTCCGTGACGTGAATCAGTTCCACCACCGAATCATGCCTACTCCCACACGCCCAGCTGCCTCCACCGCCTTCAAGCTCCACCACATCTCCTCGACAGCCGTGTTTCCATTAACGGTGTTCGATCCGGGAGGAAATGGATCAGTGGTTCCAAATTTCATCCTTGCGGACAAGGATGAATTTTAGGGGGATGGAATGATACGAATCATATTGCATGGGTTGCATGTGTGCTGCATGCGAGACCAAGTCAGTTGGTAGGATCAAATAAATTAGTTAACAGCTCATAAATGGGTATTAGTTGCCCAGGTTTTGCGAGACCATCATGCGAACATGTGCATGAGTTTAGCATTACCACTTTCCATTATTTCCTGTATTTCAGCCACGATTGTTTTAGTTATGTGGCTTTGTTATTTCAGTTGCTCATTCGTATTGTAAGGCATATATATACTGCCAGACATTGTGAGAATGGGATCATGATTAAATATACTGCAAAAGCAAATTATCCCCATTTATCTCTTCTATTTCTTTTCTGAATTTCTTATGTATTCAAGCCTGAAATACTATATCTATCCTAAATTCTTTATGTATTTTCCAGGATCGAAAAAGTACATAACATGTTGAATCTGGCAACTGATAAGTGATAACTGATTTGAGTGTGTTTTCAATCTTGATTAAGTTTGAATGGGGTCCATGGTCATGTGAGAACTTTTGATTATTTAATCTGCATATAATTGAATTTAATACTTTGATAATTTATTTTTATTTTAATTAGCTGTTTGGTTTATGTGAGAACTTTTGCTAGTTGAAATGTAAATAAAAATTCTTCAAATAATTCTCAAATTCACTTTCTTCAACCTTAGTGGTCCCACCACCACCATCATATCAAAAATATCAAATTCATAGTATAGACATGAGGGATTTACCGTCCAACTAACCTCATCTATTCTGGTGTCTAGTGTCATTTACGCATGGTTTATTGTTTGGTTTTGCAAACTTTGGACTGTTCGTTTTGGATATTTAAAGAGACAGAAGAGTTTTGATTTAGTGGATCCCATTACACAGAAAATGAAAAGAAGAATAAAATTCGTATCGTATGCACCCATTGCAAATGTTAAATATTATTATTTAAATTTGGGTCTACCAAAGAAAGTGAATGCTTATGTGACACGTGTCCGAACAAGGACGAATGCGCTTTTTTTTTTTTAAAAACAATCATGTTGGTGTCCTAGGAACAAGATTTATGTTTTATTACACTAACATGAAATCGATATACATGCCAATTATTGATATGATTTATGTGTTTTTTTTTAAGAAGCAGTACTGTTTGTAATATATTATTATATTTTAAATTAAAGAACTGATGATAAAATTGGTAACAGGAGGATTTTTGAAATTTTTTTCATAATTATATTTCATTTTTCTTAAATGAAGATAGGTACAAATTTGAGTCTGTTTTTGTTATTTATATATTTATCCAGGATTTTAAAATATATTTATATATATATTTTTTGTTATTTAAATTAAAAGTGTATAAATAAAATTATTTTTTATTATATATATATATATATATTTGACTTTGGCAGTGTGGCCTGTTTTTGGTTCCGAGGGGCAAATTCATAATTATATTTGTTATTTTTGTTTCCAATGGTAAATTCATAATTATATTTGTTATTTTTGTTTAGAGGGGTAAATTTGTAATTGTATTTATTATTTTTGTTTCTAAAACGCAGAGTGTTGAGTACTTGAGTGAATACATGTCTACTATATATATTTATCACTCTGTGTCTCTGATATATACTAATCTACTATAACCTCTCTCACAAGAAATTAAAGTGAGTGAAATGTAGTTGTTCGGTCTCTGTTTTTCGTTTACATTTTGGTCTCTGTTCTTCTAATTTGTTTTTATTTCTCTATTTATAAAACTACTTTTGGTTTCTTTGAACCATTGAATTGAACCAAATGAGATTATTAACTCATTAGATGTGATTGGCTATAAATTAATTATTAAACCAGATTTCATTAGTTAATAATTATTAACTTTTTCTCTAACGTTTTCATTTGTTCTCTGTTTTTGATCCTGTTTTGTTTATGTAAATTTACATAAACAACCATGCAACTTTGTTTTTCCTATTCTTTTTTCCTTAACTTTTTTTTCTATAAATTTACAGAAACAGCAATGGCTAAGGGGAATACTTGTATTGTTTGTGTGTCCAGAGCTCGTGAGCCTAATGCTTCATCTGAAGCTATCAAGGCTGCTGAGCTCTACACACAGGAAGCAATGCCTTTTCACTTCTGGACTAGTCATCCACAGCATAATAAGATGTGCAACATTTGCGGCAGGGGTTTCAGATCGAAGATAGTTTTGAGTTTTCATCTTCAATCTGCCCATAAGTAAGTCTGTCATCTCTAGCTTTTTTTAGCTTTAATTTTTTATTTAATTGCTTTGGTTTTCAGTGAACCCGGCCTAAATTTACCGGATAAGAAGAAGAACAAGAAGAAGAAGGGCCGGTTCTATAAGTTTTGGAAGTGTGGAACTGGAGGATTCGACTGAGATGCTCGTATGTTTATGTTTATGTTTCTATTTCTGTTTGGTTTTAGATCATGTAAGACTTGGATGCTCCTGTGTTTCTGTTTATTTTATGTTTGGTTTTAGTTTATGATAACTGTGAACTTATAATTGATATGCTTTTTGTGAATGTGTGACACGAGTCACATACAATTTATATCTTTTTCATATAAATATTTGTATCAGTGAATGTTAAGGTAGTAATGTTTGCTCTCTATCAAGTTCAATTCAATAAAATGTTATAGTTTATCAAACTCTGCATTTTTTATTCTATTTTTCTTTTTTTTTAAAAAAAAAAATTCGCAGGAATAAACCAAACCTCATGAAACTGTGAAATACTGATTAATACTTATTATGTATTTTATTAATTTCCAGTAAATCAAATCCCTACCCCAACAACTCTATTGTGTCCCAATTCACCGTATTAATCAGTATTTCACAGTTTCAGGAGGTTTGGTTTATTTCTGCGAATTTTTATTTAAAAAAAAATAGAATAAAAAGTGCAGAGTTTGATAAACTATAACATTTTATTGAATTGAACTTGATAGCGAGCAAACATTACTACCTTAACATTCATTCACTGATACAAATATTTATATGAAAAAGATATAAAATGTATGTGACTCGTGTCACACACCCACAAAAAGCATACCAATTATAAGTTCACAGTTATCATAAACTAAAACCAAACATAAAATAAACAGAAACATATGAGCATCCAAGTCTTACATGATCTAAAACCAAACAGAAATAGAAACATAAACATAAACATAAACATAAACATACGAGCATCTCAGTCGAATCCTCCAGTTCCACACTCTCAAAACTTATAGAACCGGCCCTTCTTCTTCTTCTTCTTGTTCTTCTTCTTATCCGGTAAATTTAGGCCTGGTTCACTGAAAACCAAAGCAATTAAATAAAAAATTAAAGCTAAAAAAAGCTAGAGATGACAGACTTACTTATGGGCAGATTGAAGATGAAAACTCAAAACTATCTTCGAACTGAAACCCCTGCGGCAAATGTTGCACATCTTATTATGCTGTGGATGACTAGTCCAGAAGTGAAAAGGCATTGCTTCCTGTGTGTAGAGCTCAGCAGCAGCCTTGATAGCTTCAGATGAAGCATTAGGCTCACGAGCTCTGGACACACAAACAATACAAGTATTCCTCTCAGCCATTGCTGTTTCTGTAAATTTATAGAAAAAAAAGTTAAGAAAAAAAGAATAAGAAAAACAAAGTTGCATGGTTGTTTATGTAAATTTACATAAACAAAACATGATCAAAAACAGAGAACAAATGAAAACGTTAGAGAAAAAGTTAATAATTATTAACTATTGAAATCTGGTTTAATAATTAATTTATACCCAATCACATCTAATGAGTTAATAATCTCATTTGGTTCAATTCAATGGTTCAAAGAAACCAAAAGTAGTTTTATAAATAGAGAAATAAAAACAAATTAAAAGAACAGAGACCAAAATATAAACGAAAAACAGAGACCGAACAACTACATTTCACTCACTTTAATTTCTTGTGAGATTTCTTGTGAGAGAGGTTATAGTAGATTAGTATATATCAGAGACACAAAGTGATAAATATATATAGTAGACATGTATTCACTTAAGTACTCAACACCCTGCGTTTTAGAAACAAAAATAACAAATACAATTACGAATTTACCCCTCTAAACAAAAATAACAAATATAATTACGAATTTACCCTTGGAAACAAAAATAACAAATATAATTACGAATTTGCCCCTCGGAACCAAAAACAGGCCACACTGCCAAAGTCAAATATATATATATATATTTAATAAAAAATAATTTTATTTATACACTTTTAATTTAAATAACAAAAAATATATATATAAATATATTTTAAAATCCTGGATATCCAGAAAAAACAAACCAAGAGGCGGTGGAGAAAAAAAGACTCACCGGCGCGACGACACGAACTCCAACGCCAAACCCATGTCTCTCTCTCTCCGGCACGAACAATTGCTCGACGAAGACGACGACGACACGAACCAAACCCATCTCTCTCTCTTCTTCGGTTTGGGGTATACACTGGCCGCCGGCAAGATCGAGCGCCGATCTCCTCCGCTGAGAGAAGATCGGCGCTAGTTGTGATGGGTGTGGACTGTGGACGGAGAGTGTATGGGTGGCAGTGGCTAGGTTTGGTGAGTGTGATAAAATAGGTGGAAGTGGCTTTTATACGATTTGGAATGAAACGCATCGTTTTTTCGTAGTGGCTTAAAAAAAATGGCCTCCTGCAGGGTTCGAAACAGATGTTCTATATGATTTTATTTATACATATCTTAAATATTTTGTTTTTTGAATTTGCTAAAACACAAGATGGGTGAAAATATATTATATTATATAATAATAAATTTTATTTGATTTGTGATGGTATTGATTGGTATTGCACATGCAAAATGCAGACTTAAAAATGAATGAAGAAAAAGAAAAAGAAAACCGAAATATTTATTTTATCTTCAGATAAAATTTAGGTCAATGTAGGAAGTTGTGAAAAATATATTTTTAAAGCTGGTCTTTTAATTTGTTTTTATTTCTCTATTTATAAACTTTTTGGTTTTTATTTTTAAAGTATTAAGGTAACTAGTACGATAGGTTTGGTTTTTTTTGAACCAAATGAAATTATCAACTATTTATAGATAAAAATTCTTTCATATCATTTTTTTTCCTAGAATCTTCACAACATATAAATATTAAACAAAATATATGCTCAAGATTTATCCATTTTTTCCTCTCTCATGTAAATGCGTGTTTCACTTTCTCTCTTCGAATCTCATGTTATAAGTGTACTGCTTGCCTGTTTTAACTTGGTTGGAAAGTAATCAACTAATCATGAATTTAATTTCCTAAATCACCCTTCAACAAAATGCCAACTGCCTACCATGTACAGACTATAGGTCTATAGCTAATATAGGTAAAGATTCTCCTACTTTCTTCACACACACTGTTAGGAAAATGATGTACTAATGGCTGTCCCAATCCCACACCGAAAACATGGTGAACTCTTCATGACAAAAACTTGACTAAACCAACCTCATCGGTGACAATCTTCATAACTGTTAATCATTTTTCTAGGACTCAATTTCTATCTTGTCTGTCAACAAGTTAACAGCTCCATTAGAGCACAGAAAAAACCTGGAACTAGAAAATCAAGTTAAATATATTGTTTTCTTACAATGTTGTTCTACAAACCAAACATGTTGGCTCATGTGTTGTTGAGTCGATTGTTATTGTGCCAACAACTCCACAAACCATATGTTATATAAAATTATTCAAAGTTAAATTGAATTGAACTCAAATTAACATATATATATATATATATATATATATTATCCTAACCCGATCGAGTTCTGCAAATCACTTAATTAGTTGATAAAATCAAACCGCCATTAATTTATGAAAAAAGAAGTATATACAGTATGCAGAATTCTAGAGAAGAAATTAATGAGATTAAAACAACAAGTGACAAATGGGTGGGTATAGTGACGATATATGGTGATATAAGTAAAACCTTTATAAATTAATAATGTTGGACTCTTCAAAATTTATTAATTAATTGAATATTAATTTAGAGATATTTTACTGCATAAAAGAAATTGCGCTTGGTTGAGTCAACCAATAGAAGTCGTCGTACCTGAATCAGATGTCAATGTTGGCATTCTATAATAATTTTAATTATAAATAATTTTTTTCTGAAAAATTAAATATAATTATTTAAGATCACTAAATACATACATAAGTTGGACCCACTACATAAGAAAATATATTCATGAATTATCTTCATCCTTTCCACTTGCATTTTGTTTTAATTAATTAATTTAAGGTTTTGAGAAATGAGAGATTCGAACCGACGTATAGGTTTGAAGGCCATACCATCATACTAACTTCATTTTGTCTTTGTTTCCTCTTCTTAAAAAGAATGAGATCATAGACCTATCCGATTTAACAAATTCATAATTTCATCTATAAGGGTACAGATTACTCTGCTCAACTTTAAGTTCATCTATAAATATTAATTAACAAAGAGGTTTTTATTATTATACATTTTATATTAGAAGAATATATAATTAATAGATAGTTACGAAAAAAAAACAAGATTTACTTTGAAAATACACAAAGTGTGTCTAATACAACCTAGAGGGGGGTGAATAGGTTTTAGTTGATTTATTACCAACTTTTCGACTTAATCAATTTTAATAATCCTACTCCATATTAGCAATCAATCAATCCAATATAAATATGCGGAAAACAATAAAAACACAATGATTGATTTACGTGAGAAACCCTCCAACTGGGCAAAACTCACGGGCTATCCTTCTAGCCACATACGGTCCTCAAATCCACTATTTGAACGAAAGTTTATAACCTAGGTTGACCTCAAGTCACACCTACTTGGTCACTAACCCTTTCACTCTACCCAACGGGCCTTTAATAGTGATTCTTGACCACAAGCTTGTGCACTAACTCACTTAGTCACAAAGCTTAAACAATCAATGAAGAGGTTAAACAACCTATGTGAATATGTAAAAGATATTCAAGCATGCAATTAATGCTAAGCAACAATAAATGCTTATCTAAAGATTTAAAGATGTCAATACATGCAAATCCTAGATATCAATATCTAAATGCAAATGCATGAAGATTTAGCTAGAAGGGTAAAAACGTCCTAAATGATAGCTATTAATGAACAAGGCTCTCAACCAACACACAACAACTCAATCATGTTATAAATGCCAATAAACATAAAGATATGCAATAAAATCACATAAAAGAGCTAACCCTAGGCAAACAAGAACATAAATAAATACAAAGAGATTTAGGGCATGTTCAAGTTACCTAGTCAATGAAAGCAAGAAGAATCCATGATGAGATAATGCTTGAAGAGGTTAGATGCACATGGATTTGTGTTTGGTTGAGTAAAGATGAGTTCTTGGGAGTTTCTCTCTCTAAGGGAAGCTTGGCCTCTCAATAATGGCTTCTTGAACTCATAAAAAAAAAGCAAGGAAGAAGATAGAGCATATATAAGGGAGCCCTAGTTGAAACAACGTCGTTTTGAACTTAGGGCACAAAATCCCGTCAATACCGCTAGATGGACCGCGTCGCAGGCAAGTGTCCAGACCGCGGTACACACAGCAGTGCACCTTCTGAACAACAACGCGGTGCAGGGCGCTGTGCATGCAGGTGCACAGGCCGCGGTATGGGCAACAGAGGCTTACTGGACAACACCGCGACTTGGGTCGCTTTGCGTGCAAGAGTACAGGAAGCGGTACATGAAGCATGACTCTGCTGAGGTATACCGCTCTGTATGCCGCGGTGCAAGCATGTCTTGCCAAGCGGTCTAGGCCGCGCTAAGAGAAGAAATTCTCTTTTCTGGGCAAACTCAATACACTAAGAGATGTGCAAAATGTGTAAGTGTGGAGTGTGAAAAGAGGCATACAATACATCATTCAATTACATGAAGATAGGAACATAATGCATGCAAGTGAGTGTGTGCAACTAGATCTCTTCAAAGAAAGTTAAACTAGTGAGATACCTTTGAAGTGCTCTTTGAGAGAGATGATGTCCTTGAAGCTTGATCACACTCATGAGGCCTAAATTACCCTTACAAAGAATAATCCCCAATGTGGTTTGTCAACGAAATAAGCCAATCAAAATATGAGGAACTTACATACTTGAACTTTTTCTAATTTGGTGATAACTGAATAATTTTACTTAGGAAAAAATTACATGATCAAAACTTTTTCTCTAACGTAAATACAAAAACTAAAATTGCATGATAAGATGAGATTGGTAAGCTCGAGCCTCCTTTCCAAAAACCAGAATAAATTATAATAACTAAAAAATTAAAAGAAAAAAAAATTGCTGGTATTTTTGTTTTCGATCTGTTTGATATTAACATAATAACATGTTCTTAGTTTCTGTCCCTTTTTAACTAACTGGTGGTACCTCTGGTCCGAGATTGCATATATTAACATGTTTAGCTGTCTTGCAAAGATTAGGTACCATAAAAAACTTTCATTGTCTTTTCTTATATAATTTATTGGGTCGGTTGTGGTGTCAAGACAATCTGGATCATCATCGAATTAAAATCTGTAATCTTTCACGAAAAAATTTCATCAATATATCTTTGAGCTTGCAGAGGCCGTCCACGTCTCCGGAGGATGGTTTGCCAAATTGAAGGCAAAGTGCGAAATAAGAAGTGTGGACAGTAATGGCAATTGCTTCATTGATGAGACTGTTTGCAGAGAGGCATTTGGGTCGGTGTTAGAATTTTGCATTTCTAGCTTGTATATGATATATATCTTCATTATTGTACACAGTGCACTCAATTGCAGCTTCTATTTGATTTAAGAGAGCTTTCAAGTGTTTATTTAAAGGAACTTTTGTCCAACACCTATATAAAACAATTTTTTGCTCACGGTTTTATTTCTTCAAATCTGATCAAGCTAGTCATAAAAAAACCCATCTGCTCCAAATTTCAAAACAATTTAAAAATGGAACAACAGTCTTTTAATTAGAAATCCTACCGAAAACATGATTTAATCTTAAAGCAAAAGTTTTAGATGAATTATATGGAAGAACAATATGGATTAAAAACAATTTAAGGTGTGCATAAAATAGAAGAAATTAACATTGTTATTACAGACATAAAGTCATTTTTAAGTAGAGAAAATATTGTGCTATAAATCACAAAAGTTATTAAATCTTAAATCTTGACGGCAAACACAGGAATTTAAACAAATGTTATATATTGAGATTGCTGCTCAAAAATTCAAAATGGATACGTCAAACATCTTTGAGATTGAGGTCATAAAAATTTGACCAGTATAATCATTGTACTGCTATTGAAGAATAAGGCACCGTTTGGCACACCGGATTGGACTGGGATTGGACAATTTTAGTCCCAATCCGGTGTTTGGCATCATTTTGGATATGTGATTATTAATCCCACAAGCAAATTTAGTCTCATAATCATGAGACTAAATAAACCCACCATCTACCCCACCTTTATTTGTCCTGGGATTATTTTCAGTTTTTCACCAACACACGCCAACCCATTTCTTCACCAGTTTCTCATCATCATTCAACAAACAAACCCAGATCTTCAAGACCATCGCCGCCGCCGCCACCACCACACAGCATCATCGCCGTCGCTGCCACCAAATTAAAAAAAAGAACAAAAATTACAAAAAAAAAACAAAAAAAAACCCAGATTCTTCATATTATCAATTAAAACAATATCTAACTTCACAAACCCAGATTCTTCATATTTTTTCAATCTCCAACATAAGTTGAATTCCAAAACACAAATCAGACACTAATTCCAAACAAAAAATAGTTTGAACCTGTTCAAAAAAGAAAAGATAAAAGAAATTAAAAAACCAAAGAACAGAGCAGATCGTGGAACAGACCACGAGCTGAGATGGCGCATCCTACCAGACCACCACAAAAATCAGTCTCATGGCGGCCTTCATGTGTTTGGTTACCAAGAAAATGAAAGAAAAGAAGAGAGGAGAGAAAGAGATTGAGAGAAAGAGATGAGTGATGGTAACAGATGAGAGAAAGAGAGAGTCTGATGGGTGAAGAAAGTGAGTCAGCGGAGGAGAGAATTAGAGGAGAGAAAGTGAGTCTGATGAGAGGAGAGAGGATAAGAGTCAATGGAGGAGAGATTGAGCGAGAGAGAGAGAGAGATGGGAGGTGAGATATTTTAATTAAAATATCATTATTATTTTTTGAAATAATGATTTTTCTTTAAAAAAAACTATTATGTTTAATGACTTTAATCCAATCCTATATATTACCAAACAAAACGTTGGTATTAATTCAGTCCAGTCTCTTGTTTTTCCAAACACAGTATAGTATTAATTTAGTCCAATCCAATCTCATCTAATCTCAGTCCCATCTTAATCCAATCCAATCCTATGAAATAGTCCAATCCAATCCCGCGCACCAAACGGGGCCTAAATGACTAATATATATATTATGATGTTTTAATTAATGTGTGTTTAAAATTAAGTACAATTTACATATTCAAAATTTAGTGTTTGATGTATTGAATAATTCATAATTTGGGTGTATACTATATTAATAAACATTTTTAAAATAATCACCTATTCACAACAATTTGAGCAAATTTTATTTAGTAAAACAATCTTATAAGCGTGCTGTTTTTTTTTTTGGTTTTAAATAAATGAATTGGCATTTAAAAAAAAGGTTAATGAATTCGGATTCAAAAGATTCAAGTTCAATCGAGAAAAGCCCAACAAGTTTTGGGTTTCGGCCCAACAAAGGAAGTGAATGAATTAGTGATATATTTAGACGCTTGAAATAAATTTAGACTATCAACTATCCAGTGCTGTTCACATGAGTTTGTACTTATGTAAATATATGAGTACATTGAATGTGGACCATTGGATTCAACTACTTTGACTTATGAGTGTGCATTCAAGTGAAAATTTCTGATCAACCATCAAGGTTTTAGAAATTGTACAATTAAAGCGATAAGGGTTATATATAAAGATTACACCCTATGATTTCTGCCCCTGCTTGTCTGATAGAGAGAGTGAAAAAGTTTGATTAGAGTAAAATAACCAGTTGAATTCAGTAAAAGGCTTGTCGTCCAACCCGATGTTATTCGGTTTTTTTTTTAAGATTTTAGAAATTGTATTAGATTTCTTTTTGGATCTCGATTCCAATCAAACATTTAAAAATATATATATTATAATCTATTTCTTTTTTCAAATCGGATACAAATGAATTTTTGGATAACAAATAAAAACTGATTTTATAATCATATATTCTCATTATGCATATGACTTGAGAGGTGTTGTATAAATAGATCTAGACTAGCCGGCAATGCGAAGAAATTTGTTTAGGTTATTGGAATAACTTTACTTGTGCTATATATTATCTAAGTTATAAATTACGTGTGTATAAATAAATAAATATATATATATATATATATATATGAGAAATTGAGGATCAATAGCTGGCAACTTAAAAATCGACCCCTTTATATTGTTTTTATTTGCTCCATATATATATATATATATATATATATATATATGTATGTATGTATGTATTGGACCTATTGGTATATGTTCATATATGTGTTCTCTTCATGTATCGTGGGTTGTTGTTAGTTTTAAAGCAAAGTTTGGTTAGTCCATAATGAGAGATGCAACAAGCCCAGTTAAATACGGACCAGATGTGTGAATCGGGTACACTCCGCAACTCGAAACATAAAGAGCAGGCTATTACTATATCATCGACATGTGCTATAAAATTCTTTTGGTTACACAGGTTGGACCTAAAAAGGAACGTGAAATGTGGTGTTTAACGAGGTTTTGTACAGTTGCTGAAGCAGATAAAATGGGACTTGTCAAATACTGTTGTACCTGTAAGTTCATCTAGGGCGTTTGGTACGCAGAATGAAACAGGATAACGTGAGATAGTTTTATCTTGTCCCACATTTGGTGCGACCTTAACATGGGATATGACGTAATAAGGTGGGATAAAAATCACAAAAAACTGTCCCACCCAAAATCCTAAGACAATTTGTCCCTTGACATAAAACAAGTGTCAAAAAAACCTATTTACCCTTTAAACTTTCAAATAATTAAAAACATGTCTAATATATAATATATTATGATATATATATAATAAAATTTAATCATATATAAAATAATATTTAATATATATAATAACATTTAACATATAATAATATTTAATATATCATATATATATATATATTTAATATTATATATATATCTATATATATATATCTTATATATATTATTGTATATAATAATATGATATAATATAATATATCATATTATTATATATCTTATTATTTAATATTATCATATGTTAATATATATTATTATATAAGAGGGATACGCTGGTCATTTGAACCTCTTACTCCGTTATTTTTCAGTCATACCAAACGTATAACAGTACAATTTATAGTTCTATCCCATACATTTCAAACACAGTACAAAACAACTGTCTTGTCTTGTCTTGTCTCATCCCGTCTCTGTATCAAATGCACCCATAGTGGTGTAGACTGTAAACTCTCTTTTTCCTTCATTACTTAAAACCATTTTGTTATAAAACATTTGAACATGACATATGTTCTGTTACCGATGATCTTATTTTTTTCTTGTTAGTAAACCTCACATTTGCTCTTATAGTTCTACGAACAGAATGACACATTTACCCACAATTTTTAACATCATAGGTTAAAGAAGAATGGAGGACATAATAATATCTTATAATAAATAAATTTTAAATTAAATATATCAAATGACATATTTACACTTCCTTCTAAATGACATTTTATTACTTTTTGACTAAATTTTAAATTATTGAGGGATACAAACATCTTTTTATTTTCAAACAAATTGAAAAGGGTCTATAATTCTAAAAACTATTCACCAACCCTCATGCCTTTTTTAATTATTTATATTATAAATATTGAGTCAATAAATTTTTGTTTAGTTATTAAAATTATTACTTTTTTTATTTCATTTATATTAAGGTAATCAAAATGATTTTATATTCTCACCAAAAACAAAAAGATTAGATATTTCACACACCCCTCTAAAACCGTATGTACATCCTAAATTTATATATTTTTAAAATTTCAACATTACCCTTAAATTAAATTAAATATTTTAATTAAAAATATAATAAAATTTGTAACTATTTACTTTTTCAAAATTTTAACTTACTAAATCTTTTATTCAAAAAAAAAAAACTAAATCAAATTAAAAACAAGGGTAAATATCATTTCCATCCCTATGGTTTACCCTATTATCTGTTTCAGTCCTCGTCGTTCTAGTATTGGCTAATTTAGTCCTTCTGTGACGGTTTCTATTAAAATCAGGTCTTCTGACATGACCCGACGATTTTACCATTCTAATAAATATTTAAACGATTTTAAAATAATAAATTTGAAATGAATTCAGTGGAGATCCAGATTGGATCCCTACCGTCCATCTCATGAGATGCACGGTGGGGATTCAAGTTTTTTCCAGAAGATTTCAAGTTTCACTGGTTCAAAAACTTAAAATCTTATGTAAAAACTTGAAATGTTGACAAGTTTCTAGGTAAGATTTCAAGTTCTGGGTAAGATTTAAAGCATGATTTCAAGTTTTCGTAAAACATTTCAAATTTGTCAAAGATTTCACACTCTCAAGTCCCAAATCACCCAAAATACCAGACCTCAACCCAATCAACTCTCAAAATTATTACATTTCAACATTTATTATTCCCTAAACATGTTCTTAACAATAAGAGAGCGAAGAGAGGAGAGAGAGAGGAGCTAGAAGAGAGAGAGGAACGGGGAGAGAGAAGAGAGCAAAGCTAAGCGGAGCAACCTCTAGTTTGGCACAGCCCAGGCAGCTCGGTGGCACCTTCACGGGGCGGTGCGGCGACGTCCGACGATGATTTTGACTGGATAGAGAGGAGAATAGAGAGAGAGAGAGAGAGAGAGAGAGAGAGAGAGAGTGTGTGTGTGTGTATGTGTGTGTGTGTGTGTGTGTGTGTGTGTGTAAGGACATTCAAGTAATTTCACAAAAACATGGTTATTAACGATTAACCGTGTGTGTGTGTGTGTGTGTTTATATGAGGACATTCAAGTAATTTCACAAAAACATGGTTATTAACGATTAACCATGTGTGTGTGTGTGTGTGTGTGGTGATAGTATTTATATGAGGACATTCAAGTAATTTCACAAAAACATGGTTATTAACGATTAAAATTTCAAAAGTGGTTACTAACGAAAGTTTAATGTTTCCAATGGCTATTTTTGGTTTCCTCTCTAATGAATAATATCTTAATCAATTTAAAATAATGATGAGGGTTAATATTAAAGACCTCCCTTCATCTTTGAACTATTATTGGATGTCTTGATAAAAATATTTTTATTTCAGAAAGATCCCCTGTGGACTAATAGATATTGGTTCAATTGATTCAGTTTTGATGTTAAAAAGTCTAAAATGTCCTTATTTAAACTCCAATTGTATAAATTGAACATTATACCCTCTAACTTTTACCAAATAGAAACATTGTTTATTAGTCTACAAGGAATGTTTATGAAATAAAAGCATTTTTATTTAGACATCCAATAATAGTTCAAAGGAGAGAGGATGTTTTTAATATTAAACCTAATAATTATGCTAATAATCTCTCAACCAGCGGTTCCTATCCCATAAACTTTTCATTTTCCGGTCAATTAATTGTTTTCGTTTGCTATAAATTCTTTTTATATTCCATCCATAAATGTTTTCACATAAACTTTTTATTTTTAGTCAATTAATTGTTTTCGTTTACCTATAAATTCCTTTTATATTCCATTCATACGATTATTCACATAAACTATTTATTTTTAGCCAATTAATTGTTTTTTTTTTCTTATAAATTCTTTTTATATTCCTTCCATTTTTTTGTTAGAAGAACGAATTCATTCTTTTATATATATATATAAATTCTTGTTTCACAAGCAATATTCAATCTTTTGTTACCTAAATAATTAGAAAAACATAATGATACCTATCCATATAATGTCCAAATTGGGTAAACAACATATCGAAATTGGAGGTGTTAAAATAAGAGTGGTGCTATTGGCACATCCATTACTGATCTATCAATGCCCCACTTTTTAAAATTTTGATTTAATTAAATAAAATTAAATATTTTTATTAAAATTTTTGGTTTATTTCCAAAACTATCAATTTTACTTATTTTTCAAACTTAATACATACCATATATGATCTCTCTATTTCTGATCTCTGTATCTGTATACATCTCTCTCAGACTGATTTATTTTTTTTCTTCTTATTTTTTTTTTTAGTTTTTTTTTCCTTTTTATTTCATGATGGAAAAGAAAAAATAAAAAATAACAGGGTACTTCAACACAACGACATCTTGATATCATTCTAAAGAAAAAATAAACTTCAAACTTATTTCCAAAGAATGAATTGTTTCCATATACTTACTATCATTGTCAGAATATTCTTACTTTATGTCATTCTCAGACAATTCTTCAAGATGTTTGATATCGTTCTTAGATAATTCTTCCATATTCTTGATATCGTTCTCAAAATCTTACATAATATTTTATATGTATGTAAGAAGCAGATTTTAGAGTTTAAAAGTTAATTTTTTTTTTAAGAAACATATTACTGAGTTTTTTTTTTCTTGGAAAAGGAATGTGAGATTTTAATAGATTTACTTTGTAGAAAATTTCTTTCCTAAATTCTATGTCTCTTTAGGTAATTTTGATAAAGGAAAAAAAAGAATATTATATAATTAAAAAAGTGGGACATGAATAAATTAGTAGGGGGTGTGCCAATAGCACCACTCTAAAATAAAGATATGTATAGCCAATGATCACTCCTTAATTGATAGTAATATTTATGAATTAACAATAATAATATGAAATCATGTTGTTTTAGTGTATTTTTATTTCCAGCAGATGTTAATTCTATTTGTAAGATTATATCTATTGCAATATTATATCATTAGTTTACTAAAAGAAAAAAACGTTTTATGTGTTTTTTTCCTTTTGTTTCTTCTCCTTACCCAAAATCAAGTAGTTTACACTATAATTTGAAAATGAAATGATCAAAAACCTTAACAATTGGGTTGAGAATGCTGATATAAGAGGTACTTAAAGAAGTTAAAGTTTGAAAACAAATATAGAAGAATACGAATAAATTTTAAAACAGAAATCCGATGACAATATAATTAAATATTTTTACAATGCCCGCATATCGTGCGGGCTACAAATTAGTTAACAAAGTAAAGCGGAAGAAGACCAATTAAGTAAAAAATGCAACACCTTCATAAGTATGGGGAAACGAAGAGTAAATTTTAATAACTAAATTCCATCTGTATGTAGTACACATGAAAATACTAAGTAGCATATCAATAGATTAAATAAGTAGCTGTAGACACGGACAACCTATGAAAGAAGTATTTAGACTTTTTGCAAGACATAAGATAGGGGTTCTAGATAATCTTACTTCAAAACACTTCAATATGGAGGTATTTTATAAACAATCTAGAATTTTGGGTACCAATATCTGTTTAACTAATGGCAGCGGATCCTTAAAAAAAAGTCCTAAAATTTTCCCAGTAAATTAAATGACGTTATGACATCCTACGGTACATAAAATGGGTTATTGTTAATTTTCTTGAGATGTATCTTATACATAATGTAGAGTTGGTAAGGTTTGCCTGTGTGCTTCTCTTTTCAATCAGATTTTATACTTAAAGAAAACATATAATAATTATTAATTACAAGAATATTTTTAAAATAAAAAATCTTCAATAATATCTCATACATTTGTATTGTAAACCTATAAGTATCAGAGATGGTAAGGTTTGCCCGTGTGCTTCTCTTTAAAATCAGATTTTACACTTAAAGAATCATAATAATATTTATTAATTACAAGAATATTTTTAAAATAAAAAATCTTCAATAAGATCTTCAATAATATTTGCTGCATCTGCATTGTAATCACAAATTAGAAAAAATTCCCTTTTTCCCACTTTAAAATTCCTGATTAGTAAAAAAAAAAAAACCTATAATTACGAGAGATGGTAAGGTTTGCATGTATGCTTCTCTTTACAATCAGATTTTACACTTAAAGAAACATAATAATATTTATTAATTACAAGAATATTTTTAAAATAAAAACTCTTCAATAAGATTTTCAATAATATCACCTACATCAATATTGTAATTACAAATTAGGAATTAAATTCTTTTTTCCCATTTCAAAAATTCCTGATTGGTAAAAGCACATTCACTCTTAATAGGAAACGAAATCCTAACAAATCTCAATTTTCCAAATCCTTCTTCAATAAGAGAAGACATTGCAGTTATGTATTTGTAGAGGTCCTTTTCCAACTAGTAAAAAAACAAACACCTATAAGTATGAGAGATGGTAAGGTTTGTCTGTGTGCTTCGCTTTTCAATCATATTTTACACTTAAAAATTAATAGTTCATTTTCCAGAATTCAGCAGGAATGACTCATAATTGGGATGAACTTCCTAGGGAGATTTTGATGGAAATCGCAAAGCTATTACCAAGGTTCGAAGAATATGCTCCCTTCTCTGGAGTATGCACTTCTTGGCAATCCGCTGCTGCTTGTCTGTATCCAATTCCATTACTTATGCTCGCGCCCAGAAAAGACAGCCATGTACTAGATTTCTACAATCTTTCAGATCGAATCGTTAACCAAGTAACTTTATCTGAAGATCTTACTGGTAAGAGGTGCTATTCTTCAAAGGGATGTCTTATAACAATTGGACATGATTTGAATGTGAATCTTATGCATCCGTTTTCAAATCTACAA
Source organism: Dipteronia sinensis (assembly GCA_033220585.1). Taxonomy (NCBI): domain Eukaryota; kingdom Viridiplantae; phylum Streptophyta; class Magnoliopsida; order Sapindales; family Sapindaceae; genus Dipteronia; species Dipteronia sinensis. The sequence continues at coordinate 23,056,046 of CM065643.1, read as the reverse complement.
CATAAATTTCCGAATATTAAGACAATCGATAGGTGGGATGAAAATTATGATAGTTCCTACTATGATAGATTTATATATAAATGTGTTTTGTCTTCAAATCCTTTATTGGAATCCGATTATATATTGATGATTATCTTGGGAGGCTTTAATCTATTGGTATATGCTAGACCAGGCGATGAAACTTGGACCTCTATAAGCCAACGAATTAATTATTCCGACATTACTTATTATAGAGGACAATTTTATGCGGTAAATAGTGTTGGTCAAATAATGGCTTGTTATATTGGAGGTGGTGATAATCCTAGCGAGCCAGAAGTGGTCGCTGAGTTGCCTAGTGAACTTCTTCGGAACAAACCAAGTCGATTATATATAGTAGAATCTGGAGAAGCATTGTTGATAATTTCACGGTTTGTTTATAGTGAAATACAGATACAGAGAAAATCAGGTTATGATAAGGATGAGGATGAGGATGAAGATGAAGATGAAGATGAAGATGATGAAGATGAAGATGAAGATGAAGATGAAGATGATGATGATGATGTTGGAGAAGATGAAGTTTATGATGATGATGATGATGATGATGATGATGATGATGATGATGAAAGTTATGATATAATCATTAACATTCGTAGTTATGGAAGTTCTGATTTCCAAGTGTTTAATGTCGATTTAAGTACTAAAACATGTACAGAGATAAAAGATTTGGGCGATAGAACAATCTTCTTGGGTCACAATTCTTCGTTTTCGTTGGTACATCCTCCTAATTGCAAACCTAATTCTATATATTTTAGCGATGATGGGATGCAATTTTATATCCATATAGAGGAAGGAGGAGGCAAGGACATGGGAATCTATAGATTGCAAGATGGGAGCATCACCCCTCATTTCGGTGATAAATCATTGGACTCTGTTACTCCACCCATGTGGATCGAACAAAGTTTTATTTAGATTAGGAGGTTTGATTGGATTTGGATTCCGTTTTAGTTAGAAGAATTGGTTTTATATATTTATTATTTATGTTTTACTTAATTGAATGTAATTTATACTTATTTTGGTTAGATAATGGAATAATATATTTATTATGTTTCATTTTCTCTTGTTGGTTAATTTAGACTTTGCTTGTCTGATGTAATGGATATATAATGTATATGTATTTGTTATGTCATGTCCACATCTCTTATCTTACAAAGATAAAATAACTGTCTGCAGCTTCCTATTGCAACTGAGTTGAGTTTGAATCATACATCTAAGAAGAGATTACACTGCCACAAATAAAAAAAAAAAATTTTATTTTTTAAGTGCAGTTAGAGAAAGTTCATAAACTACATATTGATGTACTAATTATATATAGTACCATGTTAAATGTTCAGTTTTCTGGGTTTAAAACAAATTGTAGAGAAGTATTTCGGTCAATTGCGTTAAGGACAACTAATAAGGTGCGACGTTATAGAGACAATTAACGATGCAACTAACTAGCATAATGTGATTTGTATTTTCGTGCATAGAGGTGTGGTAGGTGAAACCAGTGAGCCCCAATAATTGGTAACAAAAAAAAAAAAAAACCATCCATCGTAAGAATGCATCACTGAAATTATGCTCGAGGGAAGCAAAAAAAAAAACTGCTACAGAATTTCCATTAACAGGTATTTAGAGAATTAGCAAACAAAATATCATAAAATCCCATATGCATTCTTTAGAAAGGGGCCTTATTTAGATCATCAAAGGATGCTCCAAAATATTTTAACCATCAGTGAAGTAAAAAGATCTTGTATAATCTCTATTGAACCACATTTTGTAACTTGATTGTTTAGTAAAAACAATTTCTGAGAATTTGGTTCAATCATATAATGTATCTAATTCTGATTTGTGTTATTCCCGACTGTCTAACTTAGGGTTGCATACTATATGTGATTAATCTATACCATTTCTCACAAACTTTACTGTACAACGAAACGTTGGTGCTCATTCAGATATATTTCTGCAAGACTGGCTTCTAGAGCTGCACCAATTGGCAGGACATCCTCATCAACAGAGAAGTGAGGGGAATGTGGCCAGTGAATTGAACCCTTTTCCTCGTTTCAGATTCAGATGCTAAGCTCGACTCCAAGAATCATTTCCCGATAGAAGGCAAAGTCATCCCCTGCCATAACCTTGTTAGCCAATCTCACATTCTCAAGACCAAGCATAAGTCCACCAACCCTCTTGACATGCAGATGCAAGCTCTCATCATTCGTAACTAATTGGTGGGAATTCTTCTTCTTTCATGTCAATGCATGCGTTACATCTGTGTACAGCTGCCTGTCCTTTGACAACCTCACCTTATTATCTAGTTATTATCAATTGGCAGATGAGTAGAGACTTGACCAAGAACCGAAAGACAATAAAGGAAACATGACAGAACAGAAAATTATGCAGGCAATTAAACAACTAACTAGGCAGTTTATAAAAATCACTCCATGTAATTGTAAACTCTACAGAACTTGGAATCTTATTCTCAACATTGTGCTACTTTCTAGAGGAATAGCATGTCAGATATGAAAAGGTATTACTTTGACATTTCCATTCCATTGAAACCACAAAATGAGCACAAGTGAGTTTTATTACCTATCTATTGCAGGTTAAAAATTGATGATACAAAATGACTCATCAAAGTAACGATGTGTACCTCTTTCAATCTCTTTTGGAGTTGTTTTAAGCCTTAAGTTGTAAGACTCCTCAAAGTTCCCACAAATTCAACATATGATGGAACTACATTCAAAGCAGTCCCACCTCTCAAATAAGTCACGGATAGCACCTTCACCCAAAGGAGAAAAAACATTAGCATTATATTAAGACCTTGGATGATTTATGCAATTAAAAGTCTCTACATATTCTCAGTGTTGCAAAAGTCCCTGACTAGGTGCCGCCGAGTCCCTAGTCGGCCTAGTCGGTCAAAGTCTCTACATATTCTTCACTCTTGCATAACCAAATAGCTAAACAAACATAAAAAAAAATAAAAAAATAAATAAATAATAAAAATAAAAAAGACAGAAATTTACATGGGAATTTCCTCTACATGTTGGTAGTTGTGGGCATGTTACCAGCGGTGGCATATGAAATACATCAAGTATTTTGGTTAAGTGTTCTACAAAATCACCAAAATCTGTAGAATCTTTCGGAGAAGTTAAGGAAGATCAGTTAAAGGTTTTGAAATGACTTAGCTTTATAGCTAAGTTCTTACAAAGTTGTCATGAACATTATTCATAGTATATTACTGTCATGCATTGATGGCAAAGATGAAATGACAAGATCATGTGGAGATGAAGAAGAAAGCATGCTCGACTCTGGATGGGATCAGTTTCTCTTGAAATGAGTTGTTGCAAAGCTAATATTGTAAATGAAGCGGCACAATTGAATCAACTGTAGCATGGGGTGAATGACGACCTTGTCCCTCTATTTTTACTAGAACCATGCTCACAGCGGCCAACAATGGCCATGAAATGGATGCTATAGTTCCTGTGGCTGTGGGTATTCCATCGTCTACATGTACTGCAAATAATTGCTTCAGAGTCACCAAGAACGCCTTCTTTTACCATGTAAGAAGCACCAGCACCTCCCTCATCAGCAGGTTGGAAAACAGTCTCACAGTTCCCTTTTAAAACCAAATGAAAGGAAAGTAGTGCAATTTAGTTCAGTTTAACATTAAAATCACAAGTTGACGTCAATTATAAGATTGCGAGCAAAAGTGGTGTTAGGGATATAAATGGCTCAGAATCTCAAGCTTGTGCATCAGCGTGTTTAGCTCAAGTCAGCACAAGCACTTCATCAGATGTCAGCCATCACTATCTCAGAAATCCAATTCAAGATCAACAGCATGTTTACTATGCTTCACTAACAACTCTAGACCCTCACACACCAGATCACTGCTCTTGTAATCACCATCATCATAATCAATCTTCGTTCAGAAGTTATGATGGTGATTAGAGTTGGTAAGTAACTAACTTAGCTGCCCCTTTTTGCTTCCAGAAGCTGACCTGGAAAGTTTATTAGAGCTGGTCAGCTTCAGTCAATGTTGTATTTTGCTGGTTAGTGAGAGACTGTTAGCATCTTTGTATATAAGAGCTGTTATTGTATTGATTCACTAATTAATGAGAACTCCATTAGTGGAGTCAAATTTCTCTCAAGCTTTTCTGCTCTAAGCTCTGTTCTTTCTCTAGTCATTTTATCGAACACTTTGTTCAACCTATCAAACACCTTCATTTCTTCAAGGGGAAACGGCAAGAAAGGCAAATCATAAAAGCTAGATGAAGAAAACAATGGGAAGCATGTTTTTCAGACACATTGACGAGCACACACAGATAAAGACACTGAATTTATTCATGGGGCATTTGCCAATACAAGGGGACCCATGACATCTAACACAAATCACTAACAAGTTGGTCATATAAATAAAATCATCACTGAAATAACAAAATATATTCAAATAATAAGACCTCAAGATGGAAACAACAATGTTATCCGTAACAAAAATATCACTAAATGTCAACGGTAATTGAACTAAATCCAGTTCATTTGCTAACACTAAGTCCAAGAGAGGAAATAATCTCCCTCTTTCTTACTTTTTCAGAGTACTGCTTTTACATTGTCATCATGATTATATATCAATCTACTATGTTTATCCCTGACTTAGTGACAAATATTTTTAAAAGCAATCTAGTCCTTCTTTTAATCTCCCACTGATTAAAAGAATAAAAGGGTGATGTTCACACCTGGCAAATTCAAGTGTGAATTGAGGCTATAAATATTTCTTTGACATTTTTATTGGTTTGGATGGAAGGTCCCTTCAACAAATAAGAGGATGAAATATCTAATTCCAATCTTATAGTCGTAAAATCAAAAAATCATGTTCCTTAATCGCGTTTTCCATCAAAGAAACTTAGTCTTAATGCAATCACTAACTCTAGAAAATTAGGTTACAGAAAGATTATAGCAACGAATCGCCATTTAGAACAAATAAAGCTATTTAGCTATGGTCAACACAACCTGATCATTGGATCTCTAGTCTCTACTCAACCTAGATAATTCTACATCAAAACCAGGAAATAGCTGGCTTAAACATGCATCAAGAAATCGAATTCCGCCACTACAACATATTATTGCTCCTTGAAAACAAAATTAGTTAAAACATTAACAAGAAAAGACAAGTCAAAATCATCAACAACAAAAAAAAAAGCCCGATCAGTGAAACAAAAACCAAATTAAACTTGAGAGATATGAATTTCAAGCAATTACAAACTCAAAATTGAACTTAAGCTTATCTTTACGTCGATGTAGTAACTTGGCAGCACCAAGGAGCATCGTGCCCGCAAGCATGCATTTTGCCATCAATTTTGCTCTTATGCTCCCACTCCACCAATTCCTACAATCCTACACATCATCAAAAGCAAAACCAATCAGAGAACCATCAATCTACTCAATAATATACTAAAGCAAGCTAAAAATGAAAGATAATTAATTGGACTACCTGGAGAATGGAGAGGTAGGGCATCCATGTCAGCACGAAGAGCGACTGGGCATGTGTCAGAGATGCCAAGTTTGTCGAGTTCTCTGCGAATAAGAGCACTCGTGTTGTGTTCTTCGAATTTGAGTTCTGGGTTCTCATGGATTTGTCTCTTTATCGAGACCAATCAATATTTGTCTTGCTGAGCTAAGCTCAAAACTTGATTTATTAAAGTCTCATCAGGACTAGCAAGAACTGCCCCGCTAATCGAGAGAATCAAATGGAAAAACACCGCCCATTACTGAATATATCGATCAAAATAGCAGCAGAAGAGAGAAGAAGGTCAAACTCAAACTTCAAAGAGGGAGATTATTTAGTTGAAAAAGATGAAGATATGGTAGGGAACTGGAAGTTGAGGAATATGAAAATGGATTTGTTTAAAAAAAATTGTTTAATTTATTTTTATGGCTCGAAGATTTGGTGATGGTGATGGTGATGGTGATGTTTGTTTACTTTTTAATTGTATTTATTCTACATGGATTTGGGCTTGATCTACATGATTTTGTTTTTGTAACATGGATTTGTACTTTATAATATTGTTTGGACCTTTATCTTAAGTTTCTGAGTCTAATGATCATAGACAAAAGCAGCTATATATAAATGGGATCATACATGTGGAAGCTTTTTCAAATGATAACAAGAAGAAACCACTTTTGAGAACCAATTAGCTAGTAATTAACATAACATTAGATAATACATTTGTTGAGGATTCTCCTAATAATTACATCCAACTATACATTGATTTGCATTGATCCCAAAATTCCTTACAATTAAAAAGAACCGGAAGTTGGTCCTGAACTTCGCCTTTTCAAATTCCTTTGGTTTGTCTATCTTCTGAAGCATTGCAATGTGCTTCTTCACATTCATGGTGCAACGGTTTCGCATAGGCATGGGCGGACCAACATGGAGGCCAGCACACTGTCTACTTCTGCATATTATTGCCTCATTAGAAACTCATTTCAGATCCGGAGAATCCATTTCGCCATTCGCTTCCTTCTTATACTGCAATATATTTCGTTACAAATTAATTTACAATCCCTCACGACACTGTTTGATATCTTGTTTATATGTTGTTAATATTTTTGACAATATTGTCAGGTTTCCTGTAAATTACATGTAGAGCTCAATATTTTTTGCAGTAGAAATGACTTATACTGATATAATTATGGAATAAAATTACATACTTTATGAGCTTTGTTCTTAGAAATTTCTATATGTGCATGATTACTTGATAGAATTTAATTTTTTTTAGTCCCATTTTACTGCAACCAGACAAACAATGGCTACAAAATTAGTTTGTAGAGCACAGAAAATACCTGGAACGTGAAAAGCAATCTAAATATATAGCTTTCTTACAATGTTGTTCTACAAACCAAACAAGTTGGCTTGTGTGTTGTTGAGTCGATTGTTATTTACTTATTGTGTCACCAACTCCACAAACCATATGTTATATAAAATTATTCAAAGTTGAATTGAATTGAATTGAACTCAAATTAATATATATATATATATATATATATATATATTTATACACACCTAGTCTAAATATATGAATAAATAGATGTAGTTGTTAAAAATATACAAGGCCCAGTTAACAGCTCCACAACTCAATAGAGTTAAAAAATAGACCTCATATGAATAATTAACATTTATCAAGCCTAGCATGGCCCAACTAATTGAACTAGTGTGGGCCTAAAGCTAGGCTTAACCCATCAGAGTATTGGACGACTCACAATCAAGTTAGGCGGTGTATAAATCCCAACGCCTGACAAAACCTTCATTGTCCGATTCAAATGAATCAAAACGGACAAAGTGAATGCCCGTGATCCACCCTTTCAAAATGCACCCGATTGATGAAAGCCCTTGAGCTTCATTATAAAAGCCAGACCTTTCCTCAGAGCGGGGGCCCGGAATTTTTCTCTTTACTCTTGCGAAAGCTCTCTTAATTCATCTCTACAATACTCCACATTTATTACGGTTCTCACCCCCGCATTAATTGTTGATCCTCCACCCTGTTGAGATCGATCTGATTCTCTTCAAGAGTCGACCAATTCAACTCACAGTCAACTTACATCGAACGAAGGAACTCACCAACACGTCGATCTATTAAACTCATCGATATCCAATATCGATCCAATCCTCGTTCGATCCATAACAACTAAACAAATCAACAGGGAACTGATCGGCCTATTTCATCGATACCCTGAATCGATTATACAAAATTGACTTATAGCTTGATCCTAAACATCGAGCAACACAATTTGTTATTTCTACTTTACCTCTTGTCTCATTTATCGAACATAACTAACTTGAGTGTCGGAGAGTCCCCCCAAGGGAACACCACCTCCTATGGTTCGCCGCCGCTCTTTTTTCTGTTTTACAAATTGTCAGTGCCTAGATCGACAGTCGAAATTAATTGTAGATCCGATCAACTACAATAGATACCGTAAAAAAAAACATATATATATATAATTATCCGAATGAATTTTCGGATAACAAATATACATTGATTTCATATTTCATATATTCTCATTCTTTCTCGTTAGTAAACCTCAAATTCGCCCTTATAGTTCTACGAACGGAATGACACATTTACCCACACTTTTTACATCTTATGTTATAGAAGAATTTAGGGTACAATTGTATTCTTATAATAAATAAATTTCAAAAAAAATATATCGAATGAAACATTTACCCTTCCTTCTAAATAATATTTATTACTTTTTGAGTAAATTTTAAATTATCAAGGAACATAAACATCTTTTTATTTTCAAACAAATTGAAAGGGGTCTATAATTCTAAAAACTATTCACCAACCCGTGCATTCTTTTTTTAATTTATTCTCTAATTAGTGTTAGGCCTTGGCCCAAACTACTTCTCAACGGGCCTACCATCACGGGTTTAAGTCAAAAATCGAATTCGTTTAAACCTTTGAACATTTGAACCCACTAAAACCCAACCAAATATTACTTATGGAGTAGCAATATTTGCACCCATGAAAATTGTAGCCCTTTCCTAATATCCCATTAAAAAAATTAATTTTTAATTATAATACACTTAATATGAAAACACCATTTATTTAATTTAATTTATTACAATTTTTTTAAAATAAACCTCACTCTAAATGGTTTTGATTTTGTATATAAATTATAATTTCTTAAAAAAAAAAACTTAAACTAGTTATATTTACTAAAATATTGTTGGTAATCTTTAAATGTACAGATTTGGCATTAACAACATTTATAGTCTTTTAATTGAAAAACATTCTTCTTGGAACTTTAGATAGGTATATGGTGCCGGTTGGAACTTGGCAGCTAAAGTTCGTTGTCATGATACCCACCATTTTCGTGGTGGGTACACGAGCCAAGCTCGTTAGTGATTAATGTTGTTTTACGGTTGTTGTTATTCAACGGGTCAAAGATTAGTGTGTTATTATAATATTTTTACAGATTTTATTATAATTATAATTATAATTATAAATATAAATATATTTAGAATAAATTTGTATAATTACATTTTTAAAGTATTATATAAGTTCGTGGTTTGAAGAGAGATCAATCTCATAAGTTCGTAAATTTATTATTTAATCACAAAGTGTGAGGGAGATATTTCTCTCCTATGTGAGAGTTGTCATTCTAGTCCACGTTTGTATGTTGATTTTGTCCGATCACGGTAGATTCCTAATTTAATCTGAGAAAATGGTTGTATTTTTTATTTTTGAAAGGTGTAGTTTATTTTTAGGGTTAATATCATCTGGGTCCTTAAGTATTGCTGAAAGAACACATTTTTAAACTAGTTTGATTTTTTTAGCAACTTTTTCCCTGACTTTTGAAAAGTATATCAAATAGGTCCATCCGTTGGTCAAAAGTTAGTCAACATTAACGATATGAGGGTCATTTTTGTCATTTTTGTCATTTTGTTTATGATTTTTTTAAGATTGCACATGTGTATCTATTAGATATCTGAATCTTTTTATATCACAAAATAAATTAATAATATAATTAAAAATTAAAAGGAAATAAACATTTTTTTTCTTAAAAGCTAAAATAAAAAATAAGAACAGAAAAAAACAATAAAAATTAGAAATAAAATTCATTGATCGATGAAATCCATCCATTTAACAAAAATTGAAAGAAAAAAAAAAACCATCTGATTCATCTAGCAAATTTGAATCAATATCAGATTCAACCATTCATCCATCATAATCAATCATCCAGAAAATCAGAAATCCTAATCCCCAATTACACAACACAACACCAACTAAACCAAATCCATCAATCCAAAAACACACCAGAAATCAAACCCAGAACACCCAAACCTCACAATCAATAACCCCACCAGAAATCAAACCCAGAATACCCACACCAAACCAAAGCTTCAACATCCCCAAACAAAACAAATCGAATCGAACTATCAAAAAACAAGCCACAGAACCGAGCCACACATCTGGAATTTGAACACCCAAACTTATTTCATCTGGAATTTGAACACTCAAAAGTCAAAACACCCAAACTTGGAAAGAATTTGAACAAAAGAACAAGTGAACATCAAAATCAATGATCGATCGATCTGCACCAGATCATGGGTCTTCAATGAAAGATCAATGCTTGAACGTGGTATGACCTAGGTCTGGTGCGATTCGGTTCACAAAGAGATTCGAGAAGGGGATAAGGTCGAGATCGAGATCAAGAGAGAGATGAGATCGAGATTGAGAGAGAGAGAGAGGGTGGGAGAGAGATATATATATATATGAATGGTGTTTGACCGGTGGTGAGAGGAGTTTGGGTGGTGGTGGGTCTTTAACTGGTGAGTTGTGTTTGAGTGGTAGGGGTTGTTTCGTTGTTGTGGATTCACGTGAGAGAGAAATGATGAACTGGTGTGTGTGTTTGTGTGTGTGTGTGTGTGTGTGTGTGTGTGTGTGTTTGGTGGTGTTGTTCTGGGTGATGGTGATAAACTGGTGTTGGTGAATGGTGATGAATTGGTGCTGGTGATGGATTTTGATTAGTTTTATTTTTAAATTTAATTATTGATTAGTTTTAATTAGTTTTATTTCCTTCATATATACATTATTGATTTTCTTCATTTTTTTCTTTTTGTTTTATGTAAATATTATTTTGTTTTATGTAAATATTATTTTATTGTATTTAAAGAAAATCTATTTAGGTAAAATAGATTTTATTTAAAGAAAATAAATATCTTATTTTAAAATTTTGGTGACATGTGTTAGATTTTGATTGGATTATATCAAAGTTGAATGGTAAAATTGTATTTTTAAACTCTTTAATTAAAGTTATGGGCAAAATGGTCAATATACATGTTCTGTGACGTTTGACCGTTAAAAAAAAAGTCTGAGGAGCTTATTTGATATACTTTTCAAAAGTCGGGGAAAAAGTTGCTAAAAAATCAAACTCGTTTAAAAATGTGATCTTTCAGCAATACTTAGGGACCCTAATGATATTAACTCTATTTTTTTTCTTAATTTGATTTTTATTTAATATTAAAGTATGAAAAGTATTTGAAATTGTTTTTGGAAAATTAAAATGTAATAATAAAAAAAATTAGGGGTAAAATTGACCTTTATACATTTAGTTATAGTTGACTGTTAGAAATTTAGTCAGATGGACTAAAGTGATGTATTTTAGAAAAAGAAGGGATTAGAGTTGCTAATATGACAAAGACGTTTAAATAGGTGACAATTCGAAAAAACAAATAGGGAGTTTAGTGAAATTACACATAAACAATTATACATATAATATGGAATAAAAACAATCAAAAAATAATTATTATTTATGAACACATATGATCATGATCTTCTTCTTCGATTACAAATAAACTTCATTTTTACTAAGAAAAGAAATGTTTTTTTTTAAAAAAAATAAAAGGTGCAGCAGGAAAACTCACACAAAACACTCTAAAAAAATAATATATAAATACATTACCCTAATATCATAATAAAGTATTGATATTAAACACCAATATGAGAAGTGATTAAGGTTCTTTTTTATTTTAAAAGCTATTTAAAATAAAAAATATAATAAAATAAAGATTTTTATACCATATATAATTATGATGAAATTGTAAATATATTATATATGGGGGATAATATCGGAAGAAAATATTTTGGATTGCATTGAATACAATTCGGTGATTTGCAATTAAGTGAAAATTCATGATTTTTTACTTTTTATTTGAAGTTGTTTTTTGGTATTTTTAAGTTGTTTGACCACTTATAAAAACAAACAAAACAACTTAATAATTATGATTCAGACCCATTCAGTTTTAAATGGAAAAAACAAACGACCCATAATATTTTGATTTTGATTTTGTTTTTGTGTAATGGAAATAAAAAAAGAAAATAATAGTGATCAGCCCAACTTTTCTTGATGAATTGACTTTGAATGACCGAAATGACTACCAATCGATTGGTCATTCAGTATTTCAGTTGAGTGTAAAAGGCAAAAAATTTCCAGCTACCAAAATCGAAAGTTACTTTAAATATTTTTTTAAAACAGTGCATGCATATTCAATGCACCAAGTGGCACATGTCCTCCCACTTACATTTTACAAATTTACAATGACACTATGACAGGGATGTAATTGTAAATAAATGGGTGGTATAACTAGGAATTTCACTTTCACCCCACCAATTCCTGTCTATTTCATTTGTCACACTCTACCACATCACCCTTCCATTGCCTTGCCACAAAAGCAACCGTTCACAGTCTATTTTATTTACTTAGAGCAAAATACTACTGGACGAGAGCAGCCTTCAGCTCTTCACAGTCTCCTCATCCTCCTCCGACTGGTTATTCACCTCCACAACGGTCTTCTCCTCCGTTGAGTCGACTTCAACAGCCTTCACCTCCATTGACTCGGCCTCCACATACCCATGAGCCTGAACGAAATGAGCACCCACCAATTCATGCCTATTTCATTGGTCACACTATAAACAACCGCTCATGAACCTTCTAGACTCTGAAGGACGCTACACCCTAGAACTATTTTTTGAGGGGACTGAGGAGTGAACTTGGCCAAGAAATTTCACCTTATAACCTAGATTCTCAAAGTGCTCAATTAATATCAATCAATCAATATATATATATATATTGATTAGATAAATTAGTATCAATATATTTGCATATCTGGTTCTTCTGATGTATTCGGCATGTAGACTATAGTAGTTTATATTGATAATTATATGACCGATATCATTTTATCTTTTAATACACACAAAAATCCTCTAGCAAACTTAAATTTACTAATTAACAATGTTAAGACTAGTTCTTCAATAAAAAATAATGAAGAGATGTACTAAGGGAGTAACTCAAATTCACTAAACTCAAATTCATATTGATAATTATATGACTGATATCATTTTATCTTTTGTGGTCAGATCCTTGCCAACAGCCACCACAAACACTGAGTAAACCAGCAAATACAAAACCACGTGACACCACACATAACCTATTTTATATAAAGCAAAGTATTACCAGATATAACAAAACATTGTAGAACACAAAAACCTATTTTATTTACTTAGAGTAAAATACTACCAGACGAGAACAGCCTTCAGCCCTTCATAGACTTCTCCTCCGACGACTCGTTCTTTACCTCTATAGCGGTCTTCTCCTCCGGTGAGTCGACTTCAACAGCCTTCACCTCCAGTGACTAGGCCTCCACAGACCCATGAACCTAAATGAAATGAGCACCCACCAATTCCCGCCTATTTCATTGGTCACACTGTACCACGTCACCCATCCCCTTCTTTGCAACAAAAACAACAGCTCATGAACCTTCTAGACTCTGAAGGACGCTACACCCTAGAACTATTTTTTGAGGGGACTGAGGAGTGAACTTGGCCAAGAAATTACACCTTATAACCTAGATTCTCAAAGTGCTCAATTAATATCAATCAATCAATATATATATATATATTGATTAGATAAATTGGTATCAATATATTTGCATATTTGGTTCTTCTGATGTATTCGGCATGTAAATTATAGTAGTTCATATTGATAATTATATGACTGATATCATTTTGTCTTTTAATGCACACAAAAATCCTCTAGCAAACTTAAATTTACTAATTAACAATGTTAAGACTAGTTCTTCAATAAAAAATAATGAAGAGATGTACTAAGGGAGTAACTCAAATTCACCAAACTCAAATTCATAGTGATAATTATATGACTGATATCATTTTATCTTTTGTAGTCAGATCTTTGCCAACCGCCACCACAAACAGTGAGTAAACCAGCAAATACAAAACCACGTGACACCACACACAACCTATTTTATATAAAGCAAAGTCCTACCAGATATAACCAAACATTGAAAAACACAAAAGTCTATTTTATTTACTTAGAGCAAAATACTACCAGACGAGAACAGTTTTCAGCCCTTCACAGTCTTCTCCTCCGACGACGACTCGTTCTTCACCTCCACAACGGTCTTCTCCTCCAGTGTGTCTGCTTCAACAGCCTTCACCTCCAGTGACTCGGCCTCCACAGACCCATGAACCTAAATGAAATGAGCACCCACCAATTCCCGCATATTTCATTAGTCACACTCTACCACCTCACCCCTCCCTTGCCTTACCAAAAAAGCAACCACTCATGAACCTTCTAGACTCTGGAGGACGCTATACCCTAAAACTACTTTTTGTGAAGGCTGGGGAGTGAACTTGACAAGGAAGCTACAGCCTAGAACCTAGATTCTCAAAGTGGTCGATTAATATCAATCAATATATATATATATATATATATATATTGATTAGATAAATTAGTATCAATATATTTGCATATCTGGTTCTTCTGATATATTCGGCATATAAACTGTAGTAGTTTATATTGATAATTATATGACTAATATTGTTTTATCTTTTAATGCACACAAAAATCCTCTAGCAAACTTAAATTTACTAATTAACCATGTTAAGACTAGTTCTTCAATAAAAAATAATGAAGAGATGTACTAAGAGAGTAACTCAAATTCATATTGATAATTATATGACTGATATCATTTTATCTTTTGTGGTCAGATCCTTGCCAACGGCCACCACAAACAGTGAGTAAACCAGCAAATACAAAATCACGTGACACCACACACAACCTATTATATATAAAGCAAAGTACTACCAGATATAACCAAACATTGAGAAACACAAAAACCTATTTTATTTACTTAGAGCAAAATACTACAAGACGAGAACAACATTCAACCCTTCACAGTCTTCTTCTCCTCCGACGACTCGTTCTTCACCTCCACAACTGTCTTCTCATCGGGTGAATCGGCTTTAATAGCGTTCACCTTCAGTGACTCTGCCTCGACAGACCCGTGAACTTGAATGAAATGAGCACCCACCAATTCCCTCATATTTCATTGGTCACACTCTACCACTTCACCCCTCCCCTGCCTTGCCACAAAAGCAACCGCTCTACCACGTCACCCTTCCCCTATCTGGCCACAAAAACAACAACTCATGAACCTTCTAGACTCTAAAGGTGCTACACCCTATAACTACTTTTTGAGGGGACTGAGGAGTGAACTTGGCCAGGAAATTACACCCTAGAACCTAGATTCTCAAAGTGGTCGATTAATATCAATCAATTTATATATATATATATATTGATTGATTAGATAAATTAGTATCAATATATTTGCATATCTGGTTTTTCTGATGTATTCGGCATGTAGACTGTAGTCGTTCATATTGATAATTATATGACTGATATCATTTTATCTTTTAATGCACACAAAAATCCTCTAGCAAACTTAAATTTACTAATTAACCATGTTAAGACTAATTCTTCAATAAAAAAAATAATGAATAGACGTATTAAGAGAGTAACTCAAATTCACCGAGCTCAAATTCATGTTGATAATTATATGACTGAAATCATTTTATATTTTGTGGTCAGATCCTTGCCAACGACCACCACAAACAGTGAGTAAACCAGCAAATACAAAACCACGTGACACCACACAAACCTATTTTATATAAAGCAAAGTACTACCAGATATAACAAAACATTGTAGAACACAAAAACCTATTTTATTTACTTAGAGTAAAATACTACCAGACGAGAACAGCCTTCAGCCCTTCATAGACTCCTCCTCCGACTCGTTCTTCACCTCCACAACAGTCTTCTTCTCCGATGAGTCGGCTTCAACAGCCTTCACCTCCGGTGACTCGGCCTTCACAGACCCATGAACCTGAATGAAATGAGCACCCACCAATTCCCGCCTATTTCATTTGTCACACTCTACCACGTCACCCATCATCTGCCTTGCAACAAAAGCAACTGCTTATGAACCTTCTAGACTCTAAAGGACGCTACACCCTAGAACTACTTTTTGAGGGGATTGGGAAGTGAACTTGGCCAGGAAATTACACCCTAGAACCTAGATTCTCAAAGTGGTTTATTAATATCACATATATTAATTGATTAGATAAATTAGTATCAATATATTTGCATATCTGGTTCTTCTGATGTATTCGGCGTGTAGACTGTAGTAGTTCATAAACATATATTTTTGAAATCCTTATATAGATGGGTTATAATGAATTAAATGTTTTTCAAAAGTGAACCAATAACCTACTCATTATATTATGAGTTTTAATGAGTTGATCCATTAACAACCCGATCTAATAAACTAGATCCATCAACAGTTATTTTTGAATGGATTTGAGTCGTATGAAATTTTACCGGGTTTAACAAAAATTGTTACCTTACTCACAAGTCACACACACCAATTGTCGGTTCAAATCATATTTTCTTCTTTCAAATCCTAAAAAACAAAAATTACAAACTTTAGGAGGCCGTGATTCCTTTACCTGAAGGTGTCTTCATCACTAGATATTCTAGTGAGCTTAACTGGCATAAAAAGAACTCTTACGCCTAATTGCCTAAATGGGAAATGGATACAAGCATACAAGCACATGTCATTGCCCAATTGCCAGTTTTTTTATGTAACCAGCTGGACTTGTTAAATTTTTCTGAAGTAAGACATCATTAGTTGGAATCTATGTGAGATATACCGCCTTACTCGTCAATTTAATTATAAAATATAAAATCCAACAATTATATTCATTTACAGACTCTACTTTAAGCTTTTTATCATACATAGGCCATGACGGGCCTTGATTAGACTTGTATAAACCTTGGAACTTGGAAGTTAAAACTTTGTATGTGGCCAAAAAAGAAAATGGCGAGGATAGTCCAAAATGTAAAGTTTTCGATGATAATCTGCCGGACATATAATTCTGAAATTGATAATTTCTCTAGCTTTAATTCCAATACTTATGTGAGGAAGTTTTCCAATGTTCCGGCCGTGTGTGTAATGTTTGACTGTTAAGTACTCTCTCTCTCTCTAATGATTATTTTTGACCGTGTTATTCGATTTATGTTAGCCTTGATAGATTGGTTAATTAGTTTTGTTAATATTTCTTTGTTTTCGTTTGAGGCCTATGTGTCTATTGGATATGACTCAAATTTCCAATGGTTACCAAACGGGATTCACCAATGCGAAGACTTCCTGGAGATGTGGGACACGTTTGGGAGTATGAGATTGAGTTTGAGGGAGGTCTAAAGATCTGAAGAACTGAAGAAGATGAAGAACAGCGAAACCGATGTGCCTTGCGCTGTGGATTTCCACTGCGGCAAGGACAGCGGTCCCATTCCAGTAGGACACCGCTGTGTCTTCCGCTGTGGATTTCCACAGCGGTAAGGACAGTGGTCCTGTTCCAAGGAGGAACCGCTGTGAGTTGCGCTGTGGGAGGCACAACGGTAGCAACAACGGTCATGATTTGGTGACGCGTGGACCGTGGTTTTCTGAGCGGTCAATTTCAACACGGTTTAGGAAGCAGGTAGCCAACTGCAACTTGAATCGTAGTTAAAATAAGGTACGCGTTGAATCAGGAAATATTAGTGGAAAGGAAAATAATATGTTTCTAGAAGTTCTTATTCTTATAGGAAATTGATTTCTCCTTTACAAGAAGACTTGTCATAAATAGGAAATATTATTTATGTGAAACAAGGAAATCTTGTATATATAGGAGAAGGATTTCGTTGTTGGTTTAAACTCCATGTAACTCATATAAATAGATCCTAATATCTATGTTATGTGGAGAACATTAGCAATTAATTAGAGAGATCTCAAAGAGAGCATTGAGTGTAATTGAGTTTGGAGTTAGAGAGAGAAAAATCATGTGAGTAAAGTTGTAACAATTTTTCTTCATAGTGGATTGATTTCTTGTCGTCCTGACGGCCGTGGTTTTTTTTTTCCCGATTTGGGTTTCCAAGTAAAACTCATGTGTTGTGTGTGATTGGATTATTTTCTTCTTCCATCTTAATTCTTTTGCTACTGTTTGTTTGTGTTCTATCTGACAACGCTTCCGCGTAGTGACGTTTGTGCGCTAACAATTGGTATCAGAGCACAGGTTGCTTGATAGTGGTCTTAACAAACTGAATATGGCAAAGTTAATGAGATTTGAGGCTGAGAAGTTCGATGGAAAAATTAACTTTGGCTTATGGCAAGTTCAAGTCAAAGATTTGTTAATCCAATACGGTTTACACAAGGCGTTGAAGGGCAAGCCTACCCCTGCGAACCCTGAAGGCTATGGAGATCTTAGTAAAGAAACAGCTGGTACTAGTTCTGGAAAACCTGTGATGAGCGATGATGATTGAGAAGATTTGGATGAGAGGGTTGCAAGTGCGATACGATTGAGCCTGGCCAAGAATGTTCTTGCAAATATTCATGGAACATATTCAGCGAAAGAACTTTGGGAGAGACTTGAAGAATTGTATCAAGCGAAGACCGTCTGCAACCGATTCTATCTGAAGGAGCAGTTTCACATGCTGCAGATGACTGAAGGTACGAAAGTTTCCAATCATCTAAGAGTGCTCAATGGGATAGTTTCCGAATTAGAGTCGATTGGAGTTAAGATTGATGAAGAAGACAAAGGATTAAAACTCATCTAGTCCCTTCCACCATCCTATGCACACATGAAGCCAATCTTGATGCATGGGGGTTCAACCATATGTTTTGGAGATATGGCGAACAAACTAATCTCTGAGGAACGAAGGCTAAAGAGTGAAGGTAAAACTTCTGATAACTCTGCTCTTCTGGTTGACAGGAAGAATGGAGGCTCCAAAAAAAAACGTCACTTGTTGGGGATGTGGACAGTCTGGACACATAAGGAAGGATTGTCAAAATAAGAAGACAAGTGTGGCTAAAGGCTCCAAAGAAGGGGATCCGGCTATCGCCTTTCTTGAGTATGATGACTACAACGATGCCCTCTAAAGGGGCATAAACATCCTCATGGCGTGACCTCTAGTTGCCATGAAAAGAGGATGTATTGATTGCTGATAGCGGGTCCACAATTGCACATGGGCATTGGTTAGGAGGTGATGCAAGGTGTGTGGTGGACAAGGATGTTGATGGCTGAATGAACTCCCTGGGAACCTAACGTGAGAAGTTGCACCATAATTTTTAGCAAGGTAAATTTTGGCATGTGCCGGTGAAATCTTGGGATGGGTGTTCCTAAGTGGTTATACCTCGTGGTGGGTATGTTGATTCTCGGTAATGAGAGTCGTAGCCGTGGACAAGTTTTGGGAATTCTCGCCATAAGGGAGGATTGTTGGATATGGCTCGAATTTCCAATGGTTACCAAAAGGGATTCACCAATGCGAAGACTTTCTGGAGATGTGGGACACGTTTGGGAGTATGAGATTGAGTTTGAGGGAGGCCTGAAGATCTGAAGAACTGAAGAACTGAAGAAGACGAAGAACAGTGAAACCGCTGTGCCTTGCGCTGTGGATTTCCACAGCGGTCCCATTCCAGTAGGACACCGCTGTGTCTTGCGCTGTGGATTTCCACAGCGGTAAGGACAACAGTCCTGTTCCAAGGAGGAACCGCTGTGAGTTGCTCTGTGGAAGGCACAGCGGTAGCAACATCGGTCGTGACTTGGTGACGCGTGGACTATGGTTTTCTGAACGGTCAATTTCAACACGGTTTAGGAAGCAGATGGCCAACTGCAACTTTAATCGTAGTCAAAATAAGGTACGCGTTGAATCAGAAAATATTAATAGAAAGGGAAATAATATGTTTCTAGAAGTTCTTATTCTTATAGGAAAATGATTTCTCCTTTACAAGAAGACTTGTCATAAATAAGAAATATTATTTATGTGAAACAAGGAAATCTTGTATGTATAGGAGAATGATTTCGTTGTTGGTTTAAACTCCATGTAACTCATATAAATAGATCCTGATATCTATGTTATGTGGAGAAAATTAGCAATTAATTAGAGAGATTTCAAATAGAGCATTGGGTGTAATTGAGTTTGGAGTTAGAGAGAGAAAAATCCTAAGAGTAAAGTTGTAAAAAAATTTCTTTATAGTGGATTGATTTCTTGTCGTCCCGACGGCCGTGGTTTTTTCCCGATTTGGGTTTCCACGTAAAACTCTTGTGTTGTGTGTGATTGGATTATTTTCTTCTTCCATATTAATTCGTTTGCTATTATTTGTTTGTGTTCTATCTAGCAACGCTTCCACGTAATGACATTTGTACGCTAACAGTGTCTGTCCTGATTAAAGTTTTAGGGCCTACAAGTCCCTCTACATTCGCTTTTCTTTTCCCTATTTTGTTTTAGTTGTTTATATATATATATATATATATATATATATATATATATATATAATAACTTTCCCTATCTTGTGTTTTTTTTTTATTCCATCGATCAGTTTTTTCTTGGATTTGTTCTTTTATATGTTCGGTTAAATTAGAATTTAAGATTCATGCCTGTTTGTGTTCGTTGGCAGGTACGTTAATAAAGTTGTATATTTCTCGAGAAATAAAGATCGTCCGATTGATGAAAAGGAAAATAGCAAGCATTCTGTTATTGAAGGGAGGCTCCATTTTGCGAAATTCGAAACCAGCAAAATAAATGATTGCAATAAACTCCATCTTGGTGGTACTCTTAATAATTGCTATCGGAAATGATTTGTTTTATGTAAATCACGGAACTCGTGGCATCTTATCAAATGTGTTTGTAGTTAACATTATGATTATGCTATGTGTTAATTTTTTGTATGAGCAAATTAGAAATTAAGTTAACCACCGAGCTATATATGCACGACACTTGACCAGTTAAGCTGTCATCCATGAAACTTTTGAGCATGGTGTAAACTTGCTTGATTTGTAATTTGGTAGGAGAAACTACATCCTCAGAAATTACTTTTGTCTTTTAATTATTTTTATTTACAAAAAAAAAATAGAGAATCGAAGTAAAACAAATTCCAAATTAAACATGTCATTAGAACCAACATCAGTTGAGTCAATGGAAGTCAATTTTTCTTGAACCTTTACGCTTGTATTTTCTTGTCATTTGCTTATGAGCGAAGATGTAATCAGGTTTTCGGCATCATGAGGATCCTTATTAAGGTAAAATAATTGTACGTTAAGCTTACTAAACAACAATTTTCCAGAAAGTTTATTAATTATCTAAATAGAAACTTTGCTTTTTTCTAATGAAGTTACAATTTTTTTGCTTAAGGTGGGATACTGATACCACATACATATGTTGATACTGTCAACTAATTGTTCTAAGGACATGTAATGCATGGACTCATTCTTCTGTTTCCTTATAAATGTTTTGTCTGCATTCGACATACCGGAGATCGACTGGCCGGAGGGAGAGTGCTTTTTCTCTTAGCTCGAGCTCAGCACAGCCCCTACGCTACGCTCCGGTGAACGGAACGGAAAAACACTTTTAAGTATTAACTAAGAAAGAACTTTCCCTTTTCATTCCGCTTGGTCGTTACTTGTTAGTGATATTATTCACTCAGCTCAGGAGTGGAAGAATCATTTTCATTGTATTTTCACTTGCTCACGAGTAACAGCAAAACTCATAAAAATCACATTCCACTTGAACTAAATCAAATAAAAAGTTTATTACATACCTAGGGGGTGGAAGAGTGAATGCCTGCCCTCGTGCACGTGCATACGTACTTTGTTCTGGTTTTAGCCCGTGTTAAGCGGATTTAATTGATACTCTAATGTAATAAAGCTCAATTAAGTTCTACTTAACGTAAATGTCAATACAATTAGGATTCTCAAATCTAGTGTATCACATTATGGATGTTGCATAATTCAATTTTTCCTTAGGAAACTTGGTCATAGAATTCATTTGTACATTATTGAAGTGGATTCATTGATCTTTTTCTTGGTTGCTCCCGTCTTAGCTCATAAATAGAGAAATTGAAGAGGTCACAAATGTCATAATGTGACCAGTGAACCTTCTTGGATGATATTCCCGAAAATTGATTGAATCCATCAGTCAATCCGAGAACCACAATCCAAGGAGACAAGACGGCACTAGTTGTTCCAATGCGAGAAAAGTCAAGATTCAAGAAGGGGTTCTTTCACCGGTGAGGAGGGATCCCACGGTAAAACCTGGAAATTGCACTAGGCAAGACCCAGGGTAAGCCGTAGAGAGAGCGGGCTACCCGTTTCTTGACTGGAAACGCATTCGTTAGTTGAAACTGCTCGTGGAGGACGGAGGTGGGATCTCCGATCTGCTGATGCGAGAGTCAGTCAACTGCAGCATGAAGCGACAACGCCATACCTCCTAGGAAGGTATGTAATAACTTTTCTTTTAGGTTCAGTGGATCTTTTGAGTTGTTTTTGTTTTCGTGAGTAAGAGAAAATAGGAGAGGAACGGAAGGTGAGCACTCCAAAAGGTGAAGGGAAGGCAGAAGGCAAAGGTGAGGAATAAAAAAAAAACTTTTTTTTGGCTTGGAGGTCTTGGTTGGAGAGGGGGAACCCCCTTTCCCCTGAGCCCCCTCTCCCCTTTTAAAGATGAGACCCCCCTAATGCCGCCTCGGGGGGAAGGAAGGGCTTTCTCTGACACCCCCTCATTCTTCCCTCTTGTTTAGTGTGTGTGTGTGTGGGTGGGGGGGGAGGGGGGAAAGAAAGGAAGGTGTAACAAGGGAATTCTGGTTGTTCTTTGAGTAGGCAGTCCACCAAGAACCTTATACCTACATGGATCGTCAGAAGGAATTGAATTTGTGCATATTGATCACAATTATTTATACCACCCTTACCTTCTTGTTAATATTGGCTAAGCATGATCAAGGTATTGTTGTCATATTAACAACTAAGGAGACAAATGTCAAAAAAAAAAATAATAATAACTGAGGAGACAGTAATCATTGATTTCCTTTTATAGCTTTTATAGGTAACAAATATATTTTCTGTCTCAGTTTTGATGAGTTGTTGGAGTTAAGTCAACAGGTACACAATACTATAATAGAGTTATGTTAGAGTTATAGCCGACTGACTACCGACTAGTGACTACTATGCAGGCCCTGCATGAATAGTAAGTCTTTAGGTACATTGGATCATTTCAAAATGGATCCAATGGCTTTTATTAACTGTTAATTTAAAATTCTTATTAGAAAAAGGAAAAGGTAAAAATACTTGTTCAACACTTCAACAGGTCACTTTATAGGGTTATTTGCACAAATGTCCTTTGAAATATAGGTGAATTCGTATGTTACTTTATAAATATTTTTTTTTAGACATTAAACCCATTGAACTGTCACTTATTGGTGAAATCCGACAAAATCGTGACAGAACCCACTTTCTGTCCTTTTTCTTGTCACATGTGCCTCACGTGTGTTTTTAAGGGCAAAATTGGAATTAATTTTTTAAAAAAAATTAAAATTTAAATGTGAAGATCCATTCAAATGGAAGGTGGAGATCCAATATCTTCGCCTAATAAATTTTTTTTTAAAAAAAAATTAATTTAAATATGGAGATCCTAATAAAAATATTTAAAAAAAAAACCATTAAATTTGAAGGTGGAGAGCTCCACCGTCCATTAAATTTAGTACAATTGGTAGATTTTCACTACTTCACCTTCCTACTCTAGGTTCGATTCTCACTACAATCAAACCAAATAATTTTTATATATCATTTTATATTTTTCATTTTTTTCGATTTCTTTCTCAAATTTTTGTTTGTAAATCATATATTTTTATTTTAAAATTTTCTGATTTCTAATATTTTTAGTTTGACATACTTAACACATCCAATCAATAAACTCTAAACCCTAAAATTTTAATTTTTTGTATAAAAATATTTCATTTATTGATATGATTCATTTTATTTTATCCTTTATATTTTTCTTTACTTTATTGGTTAAATTTATTTAGAATCAATAATTAAAAGAATAAAAAATTCAAAAACATGTTTAGTAATATTTATTAATTAATTAGTTTTGTATAAATTTAAATTAATTATAAATACAAAACAAAATTTCATATTATAAAATAAGATTTTTATTTTAAAAAAATAAATATTATAATTCTTCATTGTTTATGTTGTTTTTCTTTTTATTATTTATTTTTTAATATTGTGTTTCTTGTTTTTTTTTAATGTAAGATTATTTAGTTAAGTGTTCTATTTGTTTTATTTTATCTAAAATTCATTATACTATTATATATATATATATATATATATATAAAAACTCATTTTGTTATAATTTTAAATTTTAATTTTTTTATACAATTGTTATTTTGTTTAAGTACCACACCTCATTAAAATTTATGGATCCGCAACTAATCATGACCTTACTTTTTTGTTTTCTTAAAGACATGCTTGTTGGGGATATTTATGGTGGGTTAGATTATTCAAAGGTATAAATATCCTCTTTTTGCTTGGTTGTTAACTTATTTAAACATCTTTGAAGTGTTTGAAATTTGAATTATAGAAATCATGAGAACTTACTATTTACTATTTTAATTTTGGATACAGATATTGACGCTTATAAAACTTATTAGTACATCCATCTTTATAAGTACAAACAAGTTTAGAAAGTATTCATCTCAATGCTAATAGTACCCTCATTAAAATAAATATATACATTTTAATGCATATTATTTATAAACACTCTTAAACTATTATCACACCCAATTTATAAAAAAAAATCATATTATTTTTGGAATCAAATATTTTTTTAATGATGATTCAATTTACTTTTAAAAATATCTCGAATGTAGGAGCCTTATAAAAGGGAATATGTGAAACCCTATATGGGGTCAAAAGATTTTAAATATGGAATTCACTTATTTATACAGTTATCTTAAAATAAAAGTATTGATATCTACGACTATCTTAAAAAAACATTTATTGATATCTACAGCTATCGTTAAAAAAAATATTTTGTTTATTAAAGTTCATAACTATACATAGACCTGTCCACGGTTCCGGTTTGGGCCGGTTTCGGTTCGAAACCGGCGGTTCCGGTTCCGTGGAGAGGGCGAGCCGAAACCGAACCGAAAAATTTCGGTTTTGGTTAGGTTTTTAACCAGCGGTTGGCGGTTTTGGACGGTTTTCCACTGTTTTGGACGGTTTTTTATTTATTTATTTTTTTATATGTAAACCGGCGGTTAAACCAGTTTATTATTACTACATTTATTATTATTTCTCTCCCATTTATATTAGTTAGTACAACCTCCACCTATTGTATTAGATAATACAACATCCATTCTATTAAAGCAATTAAAACGTATTAGCTAATACAATACAATGTATAGTATAAAACAAACCAAACATTGTATTGTATTGTACTAATACATTTTAAATCTCTGATACAATACAATACAATACAATACAACCTATAAAACATGCATTTATTGTGAAATCAAAGATTAATTTCAAGTGGGATTAGGATCCTGTCATTGATCCTTATTTTTCTTTGGCATTTTTCAAGTATAATTAAAACATCAAGTTGTATAAGAGAAAAAAAAAGTGATCAAATCTTGACCTTATATTTTATATTTTGTTTAGGTGTCATTAGATTATGAAAAGTCAAGAAAAAACAAGACAAAGAGAGGATCCTGATCCTTTGAGATGATCCATTAGCAGAGCTCTAAACCAGCAATTCGTCATGTCATGCGTAGTAATTTGTTGCTGGAATACTGTCATTAATATAACTTGGTTATGTAGAATTCTTACGCATTTATTAAATGAATATATGGTGAATGATCAATTTAACAAAACCATGTTCCTTTAGATCACATCTATTATGATATTGTGAGGCTTCAGTTCTTTTACTCTTCTTTTTGTGTCTCTCTAGGAAGTCCATGTATTCCAGAACCTCCATTTAATATTTAATAAGGTGCTGAAGTTTCTTCTAAGGTTTAGAAATTGCTACTTGAGTTTAATTTGATTTGGGAAGCTCTATATAGAGGTGTATAATATAAAACAAGTTCTTAATTATGGTAATATATATGGACTTTTATTTTAATTGGTTAGGCACTGTAGATACCCATAACAATTTTTTTTTTATTTTTTTATTTTTTTGCCTAAGATTCACGGTTTGACATATTATCATCCTTTTTAGTTTCATAATTATGATTTATGACAATAACATATGGCCTCAATTTGCTTCTTTGCCCCTAGATTGCTTACTTGAATGCTCTCTGATATGGCCTCAAGCGTATATTCTTCGGTGGATTTTTGATTCGGAATCATGCATTTACCATGGACACCATTAACTTCTAGTAATCATTGAGAGCTTGTTCTTCATTTTCATGTCTCCGAATTAGAATTGGTTTTTTCTTCTTGCATGATTTTGATTGAGACAAATATAATACAAATTCTAGCAAAGATGTCAACCGAAAATTATGAATAGTTACTTTTTTAGCATTGCAAGGTACAACTTCATCCTTAATTAGGTATGGATCAACCACAATGAGAAGAAAAAAGTATTAAATATAACAACTGTTAAATTAATTTCTTTTTAAAATGTTAAATTATCACTGAAACAGGAAATAAACAATGCCAACCGATCATCAGAATTGCTTTTATTGAAGTAGTTAATAGTTAATTTATGTGGAAGGCTACATAGCATCTCCCAAATCAAATGCCTCTATCTATCTTGGTAACTTTCTTCAATCTCAGTGGCTTGGGAGATATATTTGACAATAATAATAATAAAATATCGACTTCAAGATCAAGCGAAAGTTGCTTTTGCAGTTTTTGTTTGACTGCAATTAAATAAACACAATCCACTCTCAACAATCGGTATTAGAGCAGTGATTGATTAAGGAGGTTTCAAGTCTTTATGAGATATCGTATAAAGGATTTGGTGATACTGGATGATGATTCATGGTTGACTAGTATGGTTTAGCAATGAAGATACATTTTGAAAGCGGCTTCGAACTCAATGGGTTTGATAAAAAGAGAAATTCGATAAATGAAAAGTTTGGCTTATGATGGCAGATACAAATCATGAAGATCCAATCTATGTTGCACAAGGCGCTGATTGAATAAAATAAAAAAGGGGTATTATCACTAAAGTCCCTACTTTTTCATGAATTGTCACCTTTTTAAACGCCTTTACCATATTAGTCAGTTTAGTCCCTTGTTTTTTCAAAATACATCACTTTAGTCCATTTGACCAAAAACTAATGGTCAACTGTAACAGAATATATAAAAATACAATTTTACCCTTATTATTATTTTTAAACATTTTTCTTTTAGTCCCTATAGTTTCAATAATAACTGGTCAACCCTTAAAAAAATTAAAATGACTCCATCAAGGTTTGAACCAATGTTGAAACTTGAAAAACACAATCTCTAACCAGCTAGGCTACACTAGCTTATTGTTAAATATTTGTTGATTTAAATATATATATAGTTATATAATTTA
>CM065643.1:18556419-18799457 GCA_033220585.1 Dipteronia sinensis | reverse complement strand
CGGATGTTTCCGGAGCCCGTCCTTGTTCCTGGGGTGGTATCGCAGTTCGGCTCTGGACAGAGAGGTCTCCTGGTGGAAGCTCTCGGATCCGGGCTCTATCTCGGATGTTTCCGGAGCCCGCCCTCGTTTCTGGGGTGGTATAGTAGCTCGGCTCTGGATTGAGAGGTCTCTTGGTGAAACTCTCGGGCATGGAACCAGGTCTGGGAGGTGGAAAATTTCCCTTTGGTCCTTAGCCAATTTTGGCTATCAACAAACATTAAAATTATTATTTCAAAGCTCTTCCATTAGGCAAAGAAGTCTTCTTATAGCCACTTAGGGTGCGTTTGGTATGGGAACGAGATAGGACAACCTGAGACTGGACTGGACAGTTGTTCCGTATTGTGTTTGAAATGTCTGGGACAGAACTATGAACCGTACTATTATGCGTTTGGTATGGCTGAAACAGGACTGGACAAGAGGTTCAAATGACCAGAGTGTCCTCCTTCTATATATAATAATATACATTATAATATTATATATTAATATATAATAGTATTAAATAATAATATATATAATAATATGTTACATATTATTATATATATATTATATATATATTATTTAATATACAATAATATATATATAATAATATGATATATGATATTATTATATATAATAATATATATAAGATATATATAGATATAGATATAAATATAGATATATATATATAATATTAAATATTACTACATATAAAAAATATAATATATATATTATATAATGTATATAATATATTATATATTTTAATCTATATTATATATTATATATATATATATATTAATATATAATATATTATATATATATATATATATATATATATATATATAATAGGGCTCAAAAAATAAATAGCACTATTTGGGGTGAGTGTTGTGCAAATATCACCACATTACTAATTCATGTTTAAAAGGCACCAATATAGGTGTCCAGACAAAAATACCCCTTCCAAGTGAGTTTTTGTCGTTTTCAAACCTAGTGAGAAAAACCAGAGAGAGAAAACATCTCTTGGAAAAAGAACCGGCGTTGGAAGATCAGTGGGTTTCCGTCTGAAAAAGACGTCGAAGTAACCGGCGGTAGGACAACAGTGTTTTTTCGGGTATTCAGACGAGAGCATCTTCAATCGACGGTAAGTTGAGTCAGATTATGTTGTTGATTTTGTTTTTAATAAGTTCATGTTTGATGTTGGTTGTTGATTAAACTTGTAGATTAGGTTTATTTGTTGATCTGAGAATGGTTGTGGGTTAGGTTAGGGTTTGTAAATCCGTTGAAGATCTGGGTTCCCGAGCTTTTTCAAGGTGATTCCGAGCTTTTTTCAAGTTTTTTCGAGCTTTTTTTGAGCTTTTTTAGAGCTTTTTCCGAGCTTTTTCTGGGTTTTCGAGCTTTTTCAAACTTGTTCCGAGCTTTTTAAAACGTTTTCTGAGCTTTTTCT
The DNA here is from genome assembly GCA_033220585.1 of Dipteronia sinensis. Lineage (NCBI taxonomy): Eukaryota > Viridiplantae > Streptophyta > Magnoliopsida > Sapindales > Sapindaceae > Dipteronia > Dipteronia sinensis. The sequence continues at coordinate 18,797,998 of CM065643.1, read as the reverse complement.
GGGTTTTCGAGCTTTTTCAAACTGGTTCCTAGCTTTTTCTAGGTATCCGAGCGTTTTAGAAATGAGTTCGAGCTTTTTTAAAATGCCCGAGCGTTTTGAAACTGTTCCCGAGCTATTTTAAAATGTGGCCGAGCTTTTTAAAACAGTTTTCGAGCATTTTGAAACAGTGTCCGAGATTTTTTAAACAGTCCGAGCTTTTTTAAACAGTGTCCGAGCTTTTTGAAACAGTTGCCGAGCTTTTTGAAATAGTGTCCGAGCTTTTTTAAAGCCGTCCGAGCTATTTGAAATAGTTGCCGAGCTTTTTTAGACAGTCCGAGCTTTTTAAAACTGAGTCCGAGCTTTTTCAACAGTCCTGAGCATTTTCAATATGTGTCTGAGCTTTTTCAAACTGTGCCCGAGCTTTTTCAAACAGTGCCCGAGATTTTTGAAACAGTTTCCGAGCTTTTTGAAACAGTGTCCGAGCTTTTTTAAACTGTCTGAGCTTTTTCAAACAGTTGCCGAGCTTTTTTAGACAGTCCGAGCTTTTTGAAACTGAGTCCGAGCTTTTTCAACAGTCCGAGCATTTTCAACATGTGTCCGAGCTTTTTCAAACTGTGCCCGAGCTTTTTCAAACTGTGCCCAAGCTTTTTGAAACTGTGCCCGAGCTTTTTTAATATGAGTCCGATCATTTTCAAACTGTGTCCGAGCTTTTTTCACACTATCCGAGCTTTTTCAATATGAGTCCGAGCTTTTTGAATCTGCTTCCCTGCTATTTTATATTATTATGTCCGAGCTTTTAAAGTTTACTGATGGATTCTTTCTGTGAAAATGCAGATGGGTAGTGAACTAAAGGATTTGCTTAAAACTCCAGAGGATGAATGGTACGATGGAAAAATCACTCGGCATGACCATTTCAGCGACCTTAAAGATATCGACGTCGCACTGGACAGTGTACCAGAACAATTCAAGGTCGAAGACCGACGTCGGTATACAGAGTCTTGTTTTGGTCATTTCCTTAGGATGGATCGGGGGATGAAGTTTTCGGGTAGCGTAGTCCATCGACTGCTATTGCGCGAGCTACATCACGATGGGCCGCAGGATGAGATGAGATTTATGTTAGGTCCTCGTTCGGTTCGGTTCTCCAAGGTTGAATTCTGTCTGATCACCGGATTGAAGTTTGAAGTGATTCCCGACACGACGAGGTATGAGATGGTTCAGAACGGGATACACCAACGGTATTTCCATGGTGTAGCTGAGGTGGATTATGAACAGCTGAGAGCTGTTCTACGGATCGGTGTATTTGAGGAGCAGTACGATGCTGTGAAGCTGTGCCTCCTTTATATGCTAAACTGGATATTGATGGGCTTGGACGAGAGAGAGAAAGTTCCATTATGGCAGATCTGGCTAGTCGAGGACTTGGACGCTTTTGATGCATTCCCGTGGGGTGCCCACGTGTATAGGCAGTCCATTATTGGATTCAAGAATGCCTTAAACTGTCGACGTGTGTGGTATGAGAGACGACAGCAGGAAAAGGGCGCTGACGTTCACACGGTGGAGACGTACAACATTTACGGTCTAGCTCACGCACTGTTGGTGAGAATTTAGAATTTGTATCGTTTGAAAACCTGAATATTTTTTTACATGAGTTACAGAATAAATGATTGGATTCTGAATAACTTGTTCTTTTACATAGGTATTTGCGTATGAGGTTATCCCCGAGCTTGGGACCCGATTTGGGACTCGTAGGCAGATTGAGTTGTCCCCCCGTATGCTGAAATGGCAGTTGCAAAAGCAACCAAGGTCGGACAAGCTGGACAAAAAAAATTTCTTAGCTAGGATAAGGATCTATTGTGTTAAAGTGTTTACATATTACGATTATACAAATACAATGGTCTAACAACGATTTCAGATGTTTGCGAGGACTGCACTGGTGCCGACAGCAGCTGAGAGGGTTGCACGGTACTACGAGGGCATAAATGAGAGAGGCAGTCTATATATGGCTGCCGATGGACACGACGGCTCGGTACCGGATCCCTTACATCATACGACTGCCGGACCCAGTCATACGGAGGGTTCCGACCAGGAGTTCCCCAGTGGGAGTCCCCTCAAGCACAGGCAGGATACGGAGGGTTCGGACCCGGAGTTTGTCGTTGGGAGTCCTCTTAGGCGCAGACAGGTTCGATTTGCGATGCGAGGTGGAGTACATTCACGAGAAGACGTTGGAGGGCATTGCCAGGTATGTCAAAAATGGTGTAATGCATTATTTATGTTGAAACAAGTGTTGGGTTTTAGTACTGACAATAATGATTTTGTTTCAGGACCGTTTGGAATGAAAAATCCAAGATGTGATGGATGCAGTCGCTGCGTTATAGGGGGGATATCCAGAAGAGTGATCGGGAACGGGATAGGCAGCATAGGGAGGTGATGGACTTTCTCCGGGGGCTATGGGGTTCCACATCACAGTCTGGCAGGGATGGTCCACCCTCCCATGATCGAGACTCTCCCTGTACAGATAGAGACGGAGGGACAGACCCAGCCACCGGACCTACGACGGAGGCTGATGGACCTCAGACGCAGGGTCCAACAGCTGGAGATACAGTACGAGACTAGCAGATGCAAGTCCCTGGTGGCACGGATACAAGAGTATTTGGGGAGACAGTTACCCAGGCGATATTAGAGTATCCGCTGCTTATGGAGGTACCAGATGTGGATCCTCCTGTTCATATCCAGGACCACACAGCGGACCCGTTCAGTCCACTGGGTCAGAGTCCCTCCTCCCGTACAGTCCACACTCCTGACCTGACCAGGCGATCCATATGGAGCACCCCTGCAGTCCATCCGACACCGCTCTCCTCTACTCGATCCCGTCACACCTTATCCCCTAGTGACACTGCCGGTACAATCCCGACACAGCCCATCCCACTAGAGCCCTCGACGTGATCCAAGGGGACAGAGTTCCTCCTCCCAACACCCCCCAGTGGTCCACAGTCAGCATAGGCAGCAGCGGATGCGCAAACGAGGCTGGCAGTTGATGAGCCCATACACTGACCCCTGTCAGCCGAAGAGGCCAAGGACACTGCCCATGTCATCAGCACATATATTCAGGCCCAATGATTTGGTAGACGCTGACCAGCTTGCGGCTTACAAAGCCTACAAGAGGAACGTGACGGGGGAATTGTAAGTATTAAAATATTGTGAATTTATTTTGAAACATCTAAGTTAAATTAGTTGTTTTCCTAAATAATTGAAAATTACGCAGACGTGATGTGGATCTGATGACCCCCGTGCCTGTGACTTGGTTCCACCGGTTGCAAACCAACTTTATGGAGTTGGAGGACACGGTACTTTCCTTACTTCGATTGTCTTTTAAGTTTGTTTAACTTATGGAAGAATACTAACAATGTATAATGTTTATATTGTCAGCATATGGACCCGTACCTGCATATTTTACGGAAGCGTCAGCAAGCATTCCCCACTGTCTACATTCAGAGGATGAACCTACTAGATTCTCAGTTCTATGTAAGTGTTTCAAATGTACTGTTTTCGCACGTCTGTTTGTTGTGTTTCATCCTGTTTCTAACGTTTCAGTTCGTTATCTATTTTCAGTCAATGCTGGAGTTTCAGTGGCGGAGAATCATGCCTCGCGATGCTGTGGGCAAAGCCCCGAAAAACTGGTCTGTGTTGAAGTACAGGTGGTCCCCTAAAGATCTGATGACGGTACGTGGATTGCTCCCGGTAGGGAACCGACCATGGCACGAGGTTGAAGCGGTTAGCAAAATACAGTTATGGTTTCAATGTGTTTAATTAAAAATTCTTATTTTGACGATAACAATATCTTGAACACTTGGTACAGGTCCTTATTCCGTGCAACATTGGTGGCCAGCATTGGCTAGTGGCCAGCGTTGACCTTACTGTTGGGAAGATCCACCTGCTAGACCCGTTCAGATAGGAAGTCCCCCTACAGATCGGGAAAGAGCAGGTCGCTCCATTGCGGTGGTTTCTACCCTCGATGTTGCATCAGGTGGGGTTTCACGATGCTTAGACCAACGGGCGAGGCGAAGTATGAGAAGCAGAATAGGCCCTTTGGGGTAAGCATGGTGTCTACAACACATGTGCCCTAACAGACTAGAGGGTATGACTGTACGAACATCATTTAAACTTTAAGTTTGTTTTATTAAACTTCAATTGTAACGGTTGTTCATGTGCTGAGTCGCAGGGGTAACTGTGGTGCTCATACCTTGAGATTGATGGAGTACGTACTGGAGAACAGGAAGATGTTCGACTGGTCAGAAGAAGATATGTGCACCATACGGGAGAAGATGGCTGTGGAGATTTTTTGTAACTCCAAGCCCCATTAGATGTTGTAGTTATCGATGTACAAACAATTATAGTAATGAACTTTCAAATTTCAAATTTTTGTTTAAAATTTAAAGTGTTTGCATTTACAAGTACAACACACGCAGTTCATACAATAACACAAGTAATAATTAACACCCCAACTTAATTAAACAATAAGTATGAACGGCTCGGTTCACTCCTCGGCAGATTCCTTGTGTGGGCACGTCTGTTTGTTATGTCCAACTTGATGACATACGCTACACTTGCGACGGTATTCCTCGGGAACAATTCTGCTCGGACCTTCATTAATCAAGGGTGGATTAGAACACCTCCTGCTATTATGACCTGATTGTCCACATCTTCTACACGATTGGGTGGTTGTCCTCTCGGAAGACGATGCATGTCGACCCTCCATCGGGTGACCTGATTGTCTCTTGGTCTTTGGATTTAAAACCATTCGCTCAGCGATGTCGGACGGCACCTACCCATGAAGAAGGATGGCCAACAGGCATAATAGGAACTGAGTATGCATCAATAAGTGTCTGTCTCTTGTAGTAGTCCGAACAGAGCGATGTGAAATCCAAGTTCCGCTCCCTGCAAAAGCAATGAAAAAAGTGACAATCACGTTTGCTTAATATAACGTATAATTGTATACTGTTAATGTACCTTGCCGCTGCGAGTGCGTGAGAACACGAAAAATGATCCATTTGGAATTTGTTGCATGTGCATGTCTTCCGGGTTAAGTCAACAGTCCACTGCTTTCCAGACCGTTTGACAGAGAAAATGTTCCAGTCCACTGGATTGACGGTCATATAACCGCACTTCTCGACCCGTTGTAGCATCACAAGATGTGATGCGTTGGTCAACTGATGACGCATGGACTGTGCAGCTCGATGTCGATCGTGAAACCAACGCTGTAACATATTCCTAATGAACTCTGCCAATGTCAACATAGGGAGTTGTCGTACGAATTTAAGGCATGAGTTTATGCACTCTGCAACATTTGTTGTTATCACCCTGAACCTTCGTTGGGGACAGTGTACACGAGACCATTTGTGTGGACCGGCAGATTCAACATAATCGAAAGCATTCTTGTGCAGGTTACGTAACTCACCCATGTACCGGTTATATTTGAATTCAGTGTACGCTCTAGCGGCTTTGTCCATTAAGCTGGCAACATCTTTTCTGTGAAATCGCTTCTTCACATTTTCAGCAAAGTGCCAACAACATATGGTATGGGTTGCATAAAGGAAAACTTTAGAAATCCCTGCTTCAATGCTTGCATGTCGATCGGAAATAAAAACCAGATCATCTATATGACCAAGGGCACCTTTCAAGCAATCCAAAAATCATTCCCATGAAAGGTTGTTTTCGGAGTCGCCGTACCCAAAAGCAATTGGATACACCTGTTCGTTTCCATCTTGGGCAGTTGCAACAAACATTGTACCCCCGAATCTTCCCTTCAAATGGGTACCATCAACTACAATAACCGGATGCATGCACCTCCGAAAACCTCTAACTGAGGCCCCTAACGACATGAAAAAGTAAAGGAATTTACCGTCGTCAGCGCACTGTAAGTCAGTGATTATGCCTGGATTTTGTTGTTCCAGCACGTAACCAAAAGACGGCAGTAGTTGGAAGGTTTCTTCGTGTGTCCCATAGGTCAGTGACAATGCATAATGCAAGGCTTGATATGCCTTACTGTACATGATTTGGATGCCATACATTGTTTTCATATCGGCGATTATATCCTTGGGATGCATGAGACGACCATCTTGTTGTTGAAGTCTAGGTGCAACCACTTCTCCAATTATAACTGCACTAGCTTGTCGGTAGCGATGGTGAATCTCCTCCAATGGACAACTGTGTTCATTGACAAAACTTCTTACTTGGAAGTACGTCCCTTCATCTCTTCTCACCGCTCTTAATTTCCATGTACAGTTGTCAATCAAACAAACAAGATGTAACGTTGTCTTATTGGACTTTTTCACCTTCCATTCGAAGTTTCGCCACATTGCAAAAAGGCCAACTAGTCTCTTCAAATCCTTTTTAGTCAGAAAGAACTGACCTTTATAAATCATGCTTGTAGGTTCTTCTGCTACCAAGGTTGTGCTTCTACCAATCCCAAACGAGTATGAATCTGCTCCGGGAATAACCCACGTTGTGGTATTATCAGAATCATCTGCAGATACATTATGCCGGACCTCGGAAGTACCATGCATATCTGCTCCAGTGCAACTAACTCCTTCTACACGTCTTCCATGTCTTTGAATTTGGACATGATCTTCATCGGTGTTCTCTACATGATCTACCAGATCAATATTTGCCTCATTATCCACCCCCTGGTTAGGCCCAAGGTTCGGTTCAGTGCTCTCCTCATTATACATCTCATTGTATTGCTCATTGTATTGCTCATTGTACCGCCCATCATTCATCTCAAATCGACAACCAAACACATCGTCGAATTGAGGTTCACCAACATCTGCATGGTCGACCACTACCGGTTGGACAGCACATATGTTTTCCCCACCTTCAGTGGCACTCCTTTGTGTGAACACTTGGTTGCTACCGCTAGCGGATCCAAATGGTTGGGTATTTTCAGGAGCAGGAATATCATTCCGTATCACATCTCCAGTTGCCCTCTCAATTAGACTAACACATACTTGAGGGATCACCCGATCTTTCCCTAGCATAAACTGAACATCATCGTCATTTCTTACAAATGTGCGACATGTAGCGCCAGGAACGATTGATATTGACTGTAGATCAACATTGTATTTGTTTACATCATACTTCACAACGGTATGCACGATCGACACCAATTCTTTATAACTCATATTCTTTGACACATACATTCCTTGGTTGTCGGATCCAACAAACCTCTGACTTCCGTCAGGTAAATGCTCCCATCGACCGTTGTAAGATATTACTATTCTCACTCGATTTATTCTCATGTAACATTCATCACCACAAACCATTATGACAAACATAAAAGCTATGGAAAAGGCTCAGAGCCTTTTAAAATAGTTTCCGAGGGTTTTACTATGATCTCCGAGCTTTTAGTAAAGGTTCCAACATTTTTTCCAAAGATTCCAACCTTTTTTCCAAAGATTCCGAGGGTTTTCCCAAAAGAGCTGAGCTTTTTTACAAAGTCCCGAGCTTTTTATAAAGTCTCGAGCTTTTTTACAAAGTCCCGAGTTTTTTCACAAAGTCCCGAGCTTTTTTACAAAAGTCCAGAGCTTTTTTACAAAGTCCCGAGCTTTTTTACAAAAGTCTCGAGCTTTTTTACAAATTACCGAGACTTTGTATCCCGAGCTTTTTTACAAAATTCCTGAGCTTTTTTACAAAGTCCCGAGCTTTTTTACAAAGTCCCGAGTGTTTTTACAAAGTCCCGAGCTTGTTTTCTAAAGGCTCGAGCTGTTTTACAAAGTCTCGAGCTTTTTTCAAGTCTCCGAGCTTGTTTTCTAAAGGCTAAAGCCTTTTGTCCAAAGGCTCGAGCTTTTTCAAACAGGCTCCGAGCTTTTTCAAACAGTGTCCGAGCTTTTTCAAACAGGCTCCGAGCACTTTCAAAGGCTCCGAGCTTTTTCAAACAGGCTTCGAGCACTTTCAAAGGCTCCGAGCTTTTTATTAACAGCATCGGAGATTCAAATTTCACAGATTCAATATTCACAAAACCAGTTTCATGTTTACAAAAGGAACGTTTTTTAAAAATGAAGGATAAAAAACAGTATTTCAGACAAACATATTACCTTGTTGTGCTTACTGAAGAACGTTGAGTAGTTTTGGAATTTATTGCAGAGAGAGAAATAGAGGAGTTACTGCCTTCAGTGTTTCAAGTGTGGAGATGGAAGTACAGAGACAATTAAAAATTGATTATTTAAGGGCAATTTTGGTAGTTCACCAAAATAGGTGCCTTTTAAACATAAGTTATTAAACCAGTGACGTTGGTGCAACAGCGAGACAAAAATGTGACATTTCTCACCATTTCCACTATATAATATTACATATTATTGTATAGGTAATAATAATATTATATAGGTAATAATATTTAATATTTTATATATTATTATATATAATAATAAAGTATTATATATTATATTATATATATTATATATATATATTACATATATATTTTATAATATATATATATATATTACATATATATTTTATATAATATATATATATATATATATTATTATAATATATATACTGATATACATATTATTATGATATATATATCATATATATATTATGTATTAATATATATATATATATATATATATATATTTATCATATATATAATAATAATGTTTGATATATTATAGATATTATAATATATTAAGGATTATAATATATATATATATATGATATATTAAATATTATTATTAAATAATATTATATATAATAATATATATTATATTATATTATATTATATATGTAATTATAATATATATATATTATTGAAATATATATATATATATAATATTGAACATGTGAAGGGCAAATTGGTCTTTTTGATATTTGTCCCATGGTCTGAGGTTGGACAGTTTTTCCCAATTTTCGTCCCACATTATCCTGTGCTGTCCAATGCTAATGTCGTACCAAACGTGAACGTCCCACATTGTCCTTTACTATACCATGTACCAAACGCACCCTTAAGGTCCATTTAGAGATTGGATTATTTTATCCCATCATTTGTTTGGTGTAAAGACAGACTTTAAATTTGTTCTAATCCCATCATTTGATATTAAAGATTATAGCAAACCTTACTGTTATGAACTATTAATAATCGACCTAGAATTACTTTCATGCACGGTTGACAGAATTTATTATCAAGATTCAGGCTTTAACTCGAAACATGACACACTAACTATCAATGCAATCCTAAAGTCAAGAATTCATGTTGACAATTAAATCTAAATAAATCAATAGCAAACTTGTCAAAAACAAAAACAACAAAAATTGACTCAATTTACAAAACACAAATTCTGCTGAAATTCACATCCGACCTAATGCCCACATTCTAGTGTGTATCTCTAAAACTACTCAAAAATATTTTCTCAAATTTTGACACAAGAAAATAGACATGCAAACACTTTTTAATTGGAAAGATTTTTGAAATTCGATTTGCAAAAGTGTGAAAACGAACGATGAAAACAGTTCATTCGTAGATTCAAGAAACAGACCATCGTTCTTGACCTTTGGTTGAAGAATTATTCGCAACTTTTAAAATACAACCCATAATTTTACATCCTTTATACCGTTGAATTTGTTTTGAAAAATCAAAATATGCATTGCTGATGGAAAATTTTATTTCCTTGCCAAAAGGTCTAGTTTTAATGAAAAAGTTTGCTCAAAAAATTTCTCAGTAGAACACAAAACATGAAAACAACAAAAACAAAACGAAAAATAATCCCCCACCCCCAAACCTAATCTAAATATTGTCCTCAATGTTTGAACAAGAAATAGAATGAAATAAATTAGGAAGGTGGAGTAACACAAACAAAAATAAAAACAAAAACATAAGAACCTAGATGGGTTTCCTCCTACCTAGTGCTTGGTTTAACATCTCGGCTCAATGCATTTAGCTTGGCTTCATCAATCTAGATCACGAACCTTGTTCACATCATGTGACTAATAGAAAATTCTCAATCCATATCCATTCACCTTAAACGTATTCCCCTTATTCTCATTGCAATCTCTACACCACCACGAGGGCGAATATCAATAACAACAAAAGGTCCATACTATTTAGAACAAGACTTAACAGGGAACATATGAAATCTTGAATTGTAGAGTGGCCATTTTTGTCCCACAATGAAGGTCTTCTTCTCCTTCTTTTTCTTCTCATCCATCTCCCTCTTATCTCGGAATGGGGAAGTTGCCTCAATCATGTGCACGGCCTCAATAATCCTTGGAGTGACGTTGTCTTTTGAGGGAAAATGGATGGATGGGGAAGTTGCCTCTTTGAATCTCCTAATCATCTATTGAATCCACAGAAAAACACACCCCTTTTTCGTTAGGAAACCTAAAAGAATCTATAACATTAAATTTCACTGTTTCATTATTCATTGACATCTTGAGTGTTCCTTCATACACATCGATCATTGTCCTCGCGGTCCTCATGAATGGTCTTACAAGGATTAAGGGAAAATCTCTTCCAGGGGTGGGAGCGTCCTCCATCTCGAGCACTAGAAAGTCGGTTGGAAATTTTATTCTCCCACCTTGACTAACGCATCTTCTAGAACTCCTCTTGGATATCGAATGGATTGATCCTCGAGCTGTATGCTTATGGAGGTCTCCATGAGCTCACCCATTTTCAAAGATTCAAACACAAAAAAGAGCATCAAATTACGAAGCACCTAAATCAAATAAAGCACGTTCAAACCTTCTTCTCCTTATTTCTCGTCCCCTTCCTTTTCTTCTCATCCATCTCCCTCTTTTCTCGGAATGGGTTGTGTAATGCTCCGACAGCATTTTAAAGTTGTATGGTGTTCATTATTTTGGACATGGTAGAAGAGATCATAGAAATTTTTATGGTTGACTTCTCCATTGTCGGAAGCTCATTAAATAGTTGTCTTCTCAACCTCTCATTATTGTTTAAAAGGTGCAAGGAGTCCCATATAGTGTTAAGTTGGGAAAAATAGTATTTTCATGGTACGCCAAGGGATTGTCTTAGGGCATATCATATCATGTAGATGTTGGGGTTTTTTCCCTAAAGCTTGTAATTTGTAAATGTGAATTAAACATAAATAAAATAAGTAGTTTATTCATTCAAATTGTTTCATACTTTTATATAACATGTGTATTTAATATCTAAGATTGCCGGATGTAACTTCGAACTGAGTATATGAATGTCATATACAGTTGGATTCAGTTTGAAACGAGCAATCTAAAGAGTTTGTAAATAGCAATTAAAGCTGGGTACTTTATTTGTGGTTAATCTACAGCTGAGGTCAATTCCGTAATGTATGGTGATCATATCCTAGATCATTCATATGGTGATATGAGAATGGAGGCACCTTGTATGATGTGATCATATAGGACTGGGTCACGATCTATATAAATCTCTCAATAAGATCCGTTACATGATGAGATTCATATATATATATATATATATATATATATATATATATCGATAAATGATGGCTATATATGGGCGATCTTAATCCCGAGCGTCTTATCGACCCCTTCAGGTTATATCGTGGTTTTTGATATACCATGGGTGAGATCGGAGTTACATTCCCGGTCAATATGTTTCGTATGTTGGAATCACGGTTTAGCTTGTGGCTGGGAAGATTTGTACACAATAGTGGAATCCACTCCTTCTTGCGAGGAGCAGACTGTAGTTCCCTTAAGGGTTGATTTGGGGCTTGAACAATATGACCGCTCTCCTAATTCCGTGAGGAATGTAGGATATATTGTTCATTAGAGAATCAATGGTACTTAATGGAAAAGATGAAATTAGAGGGGTATAATGGACATTATGACCTAGCTCTAATTATGAACCACTTGTGGAGGATTATACCATATGTAATAGCTATATGGATGGACACCGAAAGTTATTGGTTTGTGTAAAAAATATCTAAAGTTGAGAGAATGCAGCTTCGGATTTTTAGTGGAATAACATCGAAGTTAATAATCATGAATTATTAATTAAAGAGTTTAATTAATTATTTTTAAGGATTATTGGAGCTCAAAATACTGTGGATCTATTGGGTCCTCTTACTAGCCCAATTGATTAAGGTAACAAGGGTCACGGTTAATTAATTGGATTGTTCAATTAATTGTGTTATGAAAGTGACACGTGTCTATTCGAGAATTAATTGAATAATGATATTATTTAATTAATGAATATTAATGATTATGTTAATTAAATAATTGGATTATTTAATTGTGTAATTAATCATTAGATGGAGGGTGTTGATTGATATTTAATTTTGAATGAAGATAAGATAATTTGATTATTTTATTTCCACTAAATTAAATATTTAAATTTGAATTTAAAAGAGTTTGAATTCAAATCAAATCAAATAAATTAATATTAATTAAAGATATTAGATATCTTAAAAGATTTGAATTTGAATTCAAATCGAATTGAATAAATTAATACTAATTAATGTCTTTAAAGATATCAGATATCTTAAAAGATTTGATTAATTAGTTTTATTAATATATATATATATATATATATATATATATGATATATGTTTTTGGAAACTAAGAAAACACAACTTACGTTCAAAATTGAGAGTCCATTTTTTAGCATATAGAACCAAAGAAGAGAAAAGAAAAAAAAAACCCTAGGTATTTTTTGGCCAAAGAAAAAGAAAAAGAAAATCTTTTTCTTCTTTTCTTCATCCTCCTTGTTCCTGAGTACCGTGTCGCACCCACACGCTGTTACCAATCCAGGGAGATAGCCAAGAAGATCTTGTGGTTCAAGTTAGGAAGCAGATCGAACATAAGAAGGAGCCTACATACATTTGTATGAAATAGTTTTATCTCTTTCTTATTGTTTTCGATTATTTAGTACAATTGGTTTAATTGATGATTGCATTGAAATTTTAAAAACCTCATTCCGCTGCGCAATCCAAAATCTGGAACCTACAAAATGGTATCAGAGCCAATTTTGTATAGTATAATCGAATTCGATTGCTCCTTATTGCATGTATGAATGTGTAGGCACTTTCTAATGATTGTATAATGTTTATTTTTTTTTAAACATGGTTGATCGTTAATTGTATGGTACAATGGGTTTTGGGTTCTTATTAAATGTTATAATATTTTTTTTCAATGTAATATTAATACCGGGATGTATTTTTTTATTATTATTATTATTTACTGTATTTTCTTTGTTGTATTTTTTCTGCTATGTATTTTATTGTAAAATATGTATGAAGAAATCCGACAAAGTAGACGAATGACGAATGAGCGAAATCAGAAACACGCGTGACAGACACTGTTCACGTGGTACTGTTCATGCGGTTTTGTTCGCGTGGTATTGTTCACTCGGTACTTGTGCAGGCAGCCTATGTGCACAAATGACGGCTATGCGTGAAAGCGTTATGGGTTGAAAATTCGCAACGTTAGGGTTTCTGAATTTGTAAGAAGATTTTGGGCTGAATTTTATTTTTTCTTAGCTTGGGCCTCAAGTACAGTGTTAAAGTAACACTTGAGCTTTAGGTTTGATTCATGAGATGAGTCACAATGATAATTTTTAATAATTGTTTTTCTTAATCAAGTTGGACTTGGTTAAAAGCCCAAATTAAGAAGAACCCAAAAGACTTGAAGAATCGTGAAGATTACTTAAAGACCAAGGAATGCCTTGGATAACTTTTGTAATTAGATATTTTTTTTAAGTTAAATAACTCATTGTACTTGGTTAACTCATGTATGCTTTTATTATGAGATAGCATTGCCATGCATATACATATCATTTAGATTATGTGTGCCTACACATATATGTTGATATGTCATACATGCATTATAGCCTTCTATATTATGTGTTTACTTTTAATTTGATTAAGATAGGTTATTCACATAATTGGCTATAAGTTAATGGGAATAGTTTTTAGGAGTAAAAACTTGGTAATTCTCATTAATTACTAATATATTAAAGTGATTAATTACTTAGATTAGTAGGGTCCATTATAAATATTAGGTTTAATTCGATGAAGCCCCTAATTATAATTGGACCTAATAATGTGTTTAGTTTTAATAGTTAAAACTTGGTAAATACACATTTAATAATTCTAGTCTTAGTAAATAGTTTACATAGATTAGAATTATCACTAATGAATTAGATTTTTAAGAGTTAAAAATCATATTAGTTTATTAGCTATTGGAATATGATTCTAATATTTTGTGATTAATGCAATAGACGTTTAGATTGAAATTAGCCGTTTAATCTTGTTTAATCTAGATGCATTAATATTAATAGAAAACCCTATTTATAAAATAGTGAGTGGGAGAGGGATATATAACATTATATCCCGCGGTCTCTATCATTAGTTCAACACCGTGAGATTCGAGTGGGGCCTTGTGACAACTTTGCTTTCGTCCTTCCTAAAGAGGGTTTCCAAAGGAACCAATACCAAGGTTGACTTCCTAAAGGATATGATTTCTGAGGGGATTTCGGGATTGACCTACCTAAGGCAGCAATTCTCGAGTTAAGCTCATGAGATTTGAAATGATGGGTTACGCTCACAAGGTTTTAATTAGGTTAATCGAAAACCTGACTAAATAAACGATAGTTGAATGATATTAGAATAAGAGTTATTCTGGTTTATCATTTGATTGAGAAGGTCTCGATCAAACATGTAAGAATTTTACTGACCCTAAGGCGGCACTTGCTTGTGGTATGTTGGATTGTCGTGGCATAGAAACATTGTTTTCTTAGGGTTGTTCTTATTCATTAAACATTTTCATGCATCATGTTTAATTTTATGCCGAACATTCGCACATGTTTTAAATGTATGATTGAATGAATTATTAATTTATGTTTTTTCAGCCATGTCATCTGCACTGTTAAAAATCCTTGCTAATAACAAATTAACTAGTGATAACTACACTAAATGGAAACATAACATAAATGTAATCTTGGTCACCAAGGACCTAAAGTTTGTGCTTACATAGGAATGTCTTCCAGTGCCTACTGCCAATGCCGCACGAACTGTTCGTAAGGCATATCAAAAATGGGTCTCATCAGATGAGAAAGCCCAAACATATCTGTTAGCCAGTATGACAAACGTGCTTGTCACTAAGCACTAAGCAATGAGTACTGTATATCAGATAATGAAGTCATTGCAGGCTATGTTCAGGTAGCCCTCTGAGCAAAAGCGGCATGAAGTTGTTCGTTCCGCACTGCTTGCTCTGATGTAAGAGGGCGCATCTGTTCGGGAACATGTCCTGAACACGATGTCCTATTTCAACACGACAGAGATCAATGGCAGGGCCATTGATGAACCCGGTCAGGTGAGCATCATACTGACGACTCTTCCGAAGAGTTTCGATCAGTTCAAGAGTAAATAAGAGATGAACAAGCTAAAGTTCAGTCTCACTCAGTTGCTCAATGAGCTCACTACTTTTGAGTCCTTGACTAAGGACAGCAAAAGTAAGACCGGTGAGGCCAATATTCCCGAACCATCTTTCCTTAGAAATAAAAAGAGGAAGAGGTTTGCTGGGAAGGCAAAGGGTAAGCCCAAGCCCAAGAAAGCCCTAGGCAAGAAGAAGGGCGCCTCCACCAACCAAGGCAAAGGAAAACGTTTCCATTGCAACAAGATTGGACACTGGAAGAGGAAATGTCCTTAGTACCTAGAGGAGGTTTCCAAGAAGAAGAAAAAGAAAGGTAAATATGATTTACTTGTTCTAGAGTCGTGTTTAGTGAAAGATGATTCTTCACCCTGGATAGTTGATTCAGGGGCCACTAACCATGTTTGTTCTTGATCGAACCAAAAATGTTATATATTTTGGCCCTCATTCCTCATTCCTTGTCTTGTTTTCGAGCATGATTTTGTGTCTTATGGCCTCTGTTTGCAGGCATTTGATGCTATTCTGGTCGTGGCGTAAAAAGTGAAGGATTCGGGTGCAAAGCGAGCAAATTGAAGATTGAAGAAGAGAGAAGTGCGTTGGTGTGTGCACGGGTACCCTTACCCGCACACCACCCGCGCATTACGAGTTTCAGACCTTTGCTGGTCTCACCATCAAACTTACCTGTGAACCAGATGTCGAAAAATCTTCCCAAATTCATAAAGTGCCAGTTCGCTGGTACTGCATGGGTAGGGACCAGTGCAGTTACCAGCAAACTGAAGATAGAAGCTGCTGGAGGGAATGTGTGCGGGTCACTGCACGGGTTTCTACCGGCGCACTGCATGAAATCTAGTCGTCCACATTAGCATTTAGACCCATTTTTGGAAGACCTATATAAGGAATCATTTTCTGGTTTTTTGTTATACACGACCATACACCCATTCATACCATACTTTCTCTCTCTAGATCTCAAAACCTTTCTCTCCCAAAAATCACCAAAACCCACACATCAAACTCATCAATTGCTACTCAAGGAGGACATTGGAGGTGGATTGAGCTTGAGGAAAGAAGGTTCTACATGGGTCCCTTCTATTTCTCCCCTCTTCATCATTTTGTTTCATTTGTCATGAGTAGTTAAATCCCACTAAGAGATTGATGTGATTCTTATGTGAGTTATGGGTATTGTAATGAACTCTCTATATATATATATCAATCTACCAAATATGTTTCATTCAATGTTTTAATTGTTTTCAAAGATGATTTGTTTTGGTTGTACACTCCTCTCTTAACAAGTTATTTGAGAAATTATTTGAAGTAGAGAGTTAGATATACACCCTATTTGATTCTCTAATGCTTAATTGAATGGAAGGATTGCACAAGAGTACACTCCTCAAGTGTAACCCGGATTGGCTAATCTCTATCCTTTTCTAATCTTGAATGAGCAATTAATGCTATACACTCTAGTATTGATTGCTTGTGAGAGATTAAGCATTAATTATATACACCCTAGAATTAGTGACTTTATATGAGATTAATCCCTTATTTTGGTAGATGCACATTTATGAACAATTATTTATGGGTGGCCAATACTATACACTCTAGATTAGGAACCCATAAGTGATACACAATTAAGCTATACACTCTAGTTTGATTATATTTGACTAATGCTCATTAATGAGAGTTCATCTTGCCCATAATTTGCTTTAATGAATCTATCAATTCCTTAGTCCTTTATCATCTATTATCACCTACTATCTTAGTGCATTTAGTTAGTTTACATTTAGCTTGCATTTTAGTTAATCTCCAATCATCAATCAACAATCATTTAATTTAATTATTGTTTGTAGTTAGCATTAAAGTAGGATTTAATCATAACTATTGCTCGATCTCTGTGGAACGATACCCCTATTTGCCATATACTAGTTTATACTTGTTGAGTGCATCTTGGGATTTTATAAATTTGTTTTGATATTGCATACCACAGCAAAATGGATGTCAAAAATGGCGCCGCTGTCGGGGATCGGCGTACATAGTTGTGTTTAGATTTAGCTCTAGTTTAGTTTATTTGTTATTTTAGTTTCTTTATTTCTTTTTATTTCGTTAGGTATTTTTATTTCTGTTCGTTTCAGGATTCTATAGAGTTTTATATGCAAAATTTAGGGCCATGCTACCAGCCAATGAGCATATCATTCGAAGATGAATTGAGATAGCTCATGCAAGATTCTCTTCAGACAAAAGAGCTAATTATAGCTTTTCATCATGCAACCAAGCATAATTTCAATAACTATAAGTTAACTAGCTGGCCAGACCAAGCAATAGAATCCACTTACAAAGATAATCTCATCAACTCCATCAGAGCAGCAAATCAAAGCTTTAAGGAGCACTCACTTGAATTAAAGGAAGAAGAGCATTCTAAACCCCAAAACTCAATCAATGAGTATTGACTCCATCTTGGAATACCCAAACCGGTGCAAGCCTCAAATCTTGAAGAAGAACAAAGCACAATGATGGAAGAAATGTTCATAGAAATGATAGGGGCAGGGAAAGAGTTGATGGCGATAATGGAGTTGTTGAAAAAAGAGAATGGAGCACTTCAAGAGAAAATAGAGGAGATTTCCCGAGAAAAAGAAGAAATGATGGAAGAATTTGACAAGAAGTTATAGCTCACAAAAAAGGAATTAGAAGGCAAGGAGGCCTTAGAAGCAAAAAGGAAGAATGCGCTTCAAGAGTTAAACAAGAAACTCTTACTTGAAGTAAAGATGCTCTGAGTGGAAAACAGTACACCCAGAAAGAAAAATGGTGAAGTCTCAGACAAGAGCATAGAATTTGAAGCACAAATTGAGAGACTTGAAGCTAAAAAGAATATGGCATTGAAAGACTTGGTGGACTTAGCGAAGATCTTGAAGGAATTTGAAGATGACATAGCTCGCAAGTCAAAGAAGATGCAAATGGAAGTCGTACAAAAAGACAATGCTCTCGAAGAAGTGAAAGAGGCACTTAGAAACAAAGAGGAAGCTCTCAAGATAGCATAAGTGAAAGAGTGCAACTTCATCGCTCAACTAGACAAGGTCGAGAAGAAGGTCAGATAGCTACAAATTAAGCAAAGCCAAGGACCTCAAAGTCACTCATCAAAAGGGAGTCCCTCTAACTCAATTCTTATTTGCAATGTTTGTACAAGGAGAGAGCATGTTAGAGATAAAAATTACAAATTTGATAAACATAGGAGAATAAGAGGTCCTAGGAATAGGAAAAGCCCACATAAGATAAAGAGAATATGGGTGAAGAAAGAATTAATGAACCAAGTAAGGACCATGGGGTATGACAAGATGGGGAAATTACCTAAGTGTGTTTGGGTTGCTAAGATGAAAGAATTTCCCAACTTGGTCAAATGACCATTAGGGGATCCAGGATAGTCATTTAGTGCATCACATTGAACATTTTTGATGCATGGGTGAAATTGCACAATCTATTTTCTCTTTGACTTTGTGTTGCCCTTGTATTTTTGATTTTAGGGTGCTTGTCATAGGGTGAGTAAATACAAGTTTAGAAGAAAATATATTGTGTGATTTCCTTAAATAATTTTTAGTTTTATTTTAATGATAGCTTGCTTAGTTTTTAGTAGTAGAGTTTGTGGATGTTTTTGATGGGAGAAATATTCTGGTTTGAGTATACTTTGTGGTTGATATATTTTGGATAATATTTGTGCTTTGATGCTAGGTTATTTATCTCTTGGATTCAACACACCTGCCACTTGCAAGTCTTGAAGGGACAAGAGGGCAAGAGTGCTCATAATACGAGCAAGAACCTACCCATTTTGAATACTACAACAAAGCAACCACATCGGTTTAATCTTTTCTTCTCAAACTCTTGCATTTTATTTTCTCTATCTATGTTGATAGTCAATTATGAATGATTGGTGAATGCGAATATACTGAGTAAATAGCAATTTTGGTTGAATGTGTTGAATGTGTGGATATAGCTGAATGAATGAAATTTTAACTTCAAATTTTGCATTTATTTGATTCATTCATTTGTGGATTTGATGAGCCGAAGGCTTTTGTGGATATTGCACATGAATTACAGGTTTTCATGTCATATAGCCCAACTCGGTTTGGGGGTTTTGAATTTAACGCAAATACTTGTACATAAATGAGCATATAGTAGAAATCGGGTTGGGGGTCACTGATTCCTTCCCAACAATTTGGTGATTGAATGCTGAATGATTGGATTGTTCTTAATGGCATATTTACATTTTAATGCCTTATGCTAATGAAGAGCCTAGTTTTGAATCTTTTATTTTTGTTGGGCATTGATTGTGCATGATTAGTGCTTAGGGTTGTCGTGTTTTGAGTCGTGTTTAGTTAGGTGCTCGCCGCTAGGCCGGGCTTTCTTGTCTTCAACATTGAGGACAATGTTGGGTTTCAGTTTGGGGGTGCAGACGCCTTGTTGAGTCATCTTTTTGTTTCTTTTTGAGTCATGTTTGTGTCTTTGTGTCTGTTTGGTGAAAATTTTCAATTTGTCACAATGGCCAAAATTTTCGAGCTATAACTAGCTTGGTTGTGATGCCTTGAGCGTGTGCTTTTGACGAGTATATGAATGCATTATGAGCTTGTGTAACAAATTGTTGTCACTCTTGGGTCTTACTTGCTTGTCATGGGTTAGTCCTATCCTTTTTGTGCTTAAGTTGAGGGGACTCAATGCTCTTGCACCTTGTTCTAATAGTGGAGACACTTATGAGTTCACAAACACAAGCCTATTAAAAAGCGCATTGAGTTAATAATTTGTTCTACTCTTTAAACACTCTTCTCGTCATATGCGTGTCATATGCCATAGAACATTTCATATACATTGTGGACTGCGTGATGGATGCTTCCATTCCCTTGAGAGACTAATTGTGGAAATGATTTTAGGCAATGTGTGCAATTAGCTACTTAAAAAGCCTAAACACATCCCTAGTCCCGTATGTGTGGTCCAAAGCCAATTTTGTGGCCAAACACTTACCATTTCTTTTGGAACCATAACGAACCATATAACCATAAGCCAAACACAAACCAACCTTTTTTTATTGCCAATCATGTGGGGCTTTGTGAGTGTGTGTAAGTGGTTGGAAAGGTGTAAGCTGTAATGTGGAAATAGCATGTACTTAGGCAATTGTGTAAAATGTGCAAGAAAGGGCTCAAAAATGTAATGTGCTAAAAATTGCACTTTGAGCCGAATTGTCAAATGTTATTGTGCAAAAGAAAAGAAAGAAAAGGGCAAAAGCAAAAAGAAAAGAAAATATATAAAAAAAGAAGTAAAAAAAAACAAGAAAAAAAGAGCCTAGTGAAATAATTGTAAAGTACTCACAATGTGGAGTACAAATGTGTAGCACAAATGTGTCTGTAAGTTAATGCGTAATTGCTAGAATGTCATTGATGTTGAGTAGAGCTTTGATTAGGGTGTGTGTGAGTAAATGTAAACATGATTAGTGATCTTTGAACTCTAAATTTCTCCTAATTTCTTTGTTTCACCACATTAAACCCCGTGGCCCCATTACAACCAAGGGAAAGACCTATTTGATCTATGATATGTCTTGATTGGGAATGTTTGTTGATGCTCGATCTTCCACGTTCATGGCAATGTGATTCTTTTCTAGGATAGTTCACCGAAATAACGGTTTTTCATTGATAATTGTATGCAACACATTAGATGCCTATACATAAATTCTATCTTTGCATACCTTGCATGAGAGTGAACTTAGGGCTCAACGTGGAAAAACAAGAGTGAATCCAGGTGAGTATTAGAGTTGAAGCGAATTATGCTCAGGGTGTGATAGTTAGTAGTACCTGATATGAGAGCACTCTTATGTGTGGGATTCGTGATAGTGCGAGTTCCCCTCTAGTGCCTTCGAGTTGTTTTAGAACGTTGTGCATATGACTACTTCTCTCTATCACACATCTTTACATCTCATCACCGGTTGGACATGCGACGATTTGAATTATTTGTTGTTGAGTCTAGGAGATTTTTAGATGGAGTCATTGTTGGTGTTGTTTTTGTTTTGTCTAGAGTTTGCTCGAGGACGAGCAAACGTTTGGTTTGGGGGTATTTAATTGAGCAAAAAATGTTATATATTTTGGCCCTCATTCTTCATTCCTTGTCTTGTTTTTGAGCATGATTTTGTGTCTTTTTATTATGTTTGCAGGCATTTGATGCTATTCCGATCGTGGCGTAGAAAGTGAAGGATTTGGGAGCAAAGAGAGCAAATTGAAGATTAGAGAAGGGAGAAGTGTGCTGGTGTGTGCCCGAGTACCCTTACCTGCGCACCACCCACTCAGTACGAGTTTCAGACCTTTGCTGGTCTCACCAGCAAACTTACCTGCGAACCGGATGTCAAAAAATCTTTCCAAATTCACAAAGTGCCAGTTCGCAGTTACTGCGCGGGTAGGGACCAGCATAGTTACCAGCAAACTAAAGAGAGAAGCTGCTGGAGGGAATATGCACGGGTCAATGCGCGGGTTTCTACCCGCACACATATACCCACGCACTGCGTGAAATCTGACGTCCACATCAACATTTAGACCCATTTTTGGAAGACCTATATAAGGAATCATTTTCTAGTTTATTTATACATGACCATACACCCATTCATACCATACTTTCTCTCTCTAGATCTCAAAACCTTTCTCTCCCAAAAATCACTAAAACCCACACATCAAACTCATCAATTGCTATTCAAGGAGGACATTGGAGGTGGATTGAGCTTGAGGAAAGAAGGTTCTACATGGGTCCCTTCTATTTCTCTCCTCTTCATCATTTTGTTTCATTTGTCAGGAGTAGTTAAATCCCACTAAGAGATTGATGTGATTCTTATATGAGTTGTGGGTATTGTAATGAACTATATATATATATATATATCAATCTACCAAATATGTTTCATTCAATGTTTTAAATGTTTTCAAAGATGATTTGTTTTGGTTGTACACTCCTCTCTTAACAAGTTATTTGAGAAATTATTTGAAGTAGAGAGTTAGATATACACCCTATTTGATTCTCTAATGCTTAATTGAATGGAAGGATTGCACAAGAGTACACTCCTCAAGTGTAACCCGGATTCGCTAATCTCTATCCTTCTCTAATCTTGAATGAGCAATTAATGCTTTACACTCTAGTATTGATTGCTTGTGAGAGATTAAGCATTAATTCTATACACCATAGAATTAGTGACTATATATGAGATTAATCCCTTATTTTGGTAGATGCACATTTATGAACAATCATTTATGGGTGGCCAATACTATACACTCTAGATTGGGAACCCATAAGTGATATACAATCAAGCTATACACTCTAGTTTGGTTATATTTGACTAATGCTCATTTAATGAGAGTTCATCTTGCCCATAATTTGCTTTAATGAATCTATCAATTCCTTAGTCCTTTATCATCTATTATCACCTACTATCTTAGTGCATTTAGTTAGTTTACATTTAGCTTACATTTCAGTTAATCTCCAATTATCAATCATCAATCATTTAATTTTATTATTGTTTGTAGTTAGCATTAAAGTAGGATTTAATCATAACTATTGCTCGATCTCTGTGGAACAATACCCCTATTTGCCATATACTAGTTTATACTTGTTGAGCGCATCTTGGGATTTTATAAATTTGTTTTCATATTGCATACCATGACAAAATGCATGTCAGTTCTTCTATGCAGGGGACTGATTCTTGGACACAGCTTGAGGAGGCAGCCTTCTCTATGTGTGTTGGGTTAGGGCATGTCGTGTCAGCCCAAGCAGTAGGTATAGTTAGACTACATTTTGGAAGTTGTTTCATTATTTTGAATAATGTATTTTTAATTCCTGGATTTAGTCGAAATTTGATTTCAGTTTTAAAATTGTCTGAACAATTATATTCTGTTTCTTTTAATAATAAGTCTATTATTACTGTAAAGAATTGTTTGAATATATGTTCAGGATTAAACGAAAACAACTTGTATGTTTTAAGGCCGTTAATAAATACTACACTGCTCAACGCTGAAATGTTTAAAGTTGAAAAACCAAAAACAAAACGACAAAAGATTTCTCTAGAAAATGAAACGTATATGTGGCATCTAAGACTTGACCACATTAACCTTGACAAGATAGATAGACTAGTTAAAAGCGGACCTTCAAGTGAGTTAAAGGTTGACACCTTACCTGTCTACGAATCCCGTTTAGAAGGTAAAATGACCAAGAGACTTTTTACTGGAAATGGGCTTAGACCTAAAGAATCACTAGAGCTTATACATTCAAACGTCGGTGGACTGATGAATGTTAAAGCAAGGGGTGGTTATGAGTATTATGTCACATTTATAGATAACTACTCTAGATACAAATATGTCTACCTAATGCAACGGGAGTCAGAAACTTTTGAAAAGTTCAAAGAATTATGAGCTAAAGTTGAGAACCAGTTAGGAAAGAATATCAAATCTCCACGATCGAATCGTGGAGGTGAGTACCTTGACCAAGAGTTTGAAGACTTTATGGTTGAGTATGGGATAGTGTCCCAACTCATAGCTCCTAGTACACCACAACAAAATGGTGTCGTGGAGAGGAGAAATAGAACCCTAATGGATATGGTGAGATTTATGATTAGTTTCTCATCATTACCAAATTCCTTTTGGGGATATGTGTTTTAAACTACAGCATACATTTTGAATGTAGTGCCATCCAAATATGTTCCTAAGACTCCCTTAGAGGGTTGGAATGGTCTTAAAGCTAGTTTGTGACATTTTTACATATGGGGGTGTCCAGCACATGTGCTGAAGAACATAAGTGGAAAACAAGACCCCAAGTCTATGGTCTGCTTGTTTGTAGGATATTCCAAGGAAACCAGAGGCGGATACTTCTATAGTCATGAAGAGAACAAAGTGTTTGTGTTGACAAATGCAACGTTTCTTGAGGATAGCTATATTAGTGATCATAAACCTCGTAGTAAGATTGTATTGAATGAAATGGAGCCTGGTACAACTAGTGTTCAGTCAACAAGAGTTGTTGATCCATTGACATCTCATAGTCAGATGACTCCTAGTCAGGATACACTACCACCTAGACGTAGTAGAGTTGTGAGACAATCTGAACCCTATTTGGGTATAGGTGAGGGACGAGATATCATCTCTACTTATAGTGTGGATGATCTATTAACATTTAAGAATGCAATGGAAGATCTTGACAAGGAGGAGTGGCTTAAAGCCATGAATCTCGAGATGGAGTCCATGTACTCTGACTCAGTATGAGAACTTGTAGACTTACCGGATGGGGTAAAAACCATAGGGTGTATGTGGATCTACAAGAGAAAGACAGGGGTAGACGGGAAGGTAGAGACCTTCAAGGCAAGGCTAGTGGCCATGGGTTATACCCAGAAAGAGGGGGTCGATTATGAAGAGACCTTCTCGCCAGTAGCCATGTTTAAGTCTATTAGGATTCTCTTATCCATTGCTATATATTTCGATTATAAAATTTAGCAAATGGATGTCAAGACTACATTCTTGCATGACAATCTTGATGAGAGCATCTACATGATGCAATCAGAGGGATTCGTGTCTCCAGATCAAGAGCAAAAAGTTTGCAAGTTTCAAAGGTCCATTTATAGACTTAAGCAAGCATCTAGATCTTTGAACATAAGGTTTGATGATGTGATCAAAACCTATGGCTTCGAGCAAAATGTTGATGAGCCTTGTGTCTACAAGCGCATCATTGACAAGAAGGTGGTTTTCTTAGTCTTATATGTAGATGGTATCCTACTCATTGGGAATGATGTAGGGGTATTATCAGAAGTAAAGGGGTAGCTGGCTAGCCAATTCCAAATGAAAGATTTGGGATAGGCAAGTTATGTTCTAGGGATCCAACTTATAAGGGATTGTAAGAACAAACTCATAGCATTGTCTCAGACATCGTATATCGACAAGATTCTTATGCGTTTTCGATGCAGAACTCTAAGAAAGGTAATTTACCTTCTAGGGATGGGGTTCACTTGTCTAAGGAATAGTGTCCTAAGACATCTCAAGAAGTTGAGGATATGAGATGTGTTCCCTATGCATCAGCAGTAGGTAGTCTCATATATGCTATGTTTTGCATAAGACCGGACATCTACTTCGCAGTGGGAGTAGCCAGCAGATACCAGTCCATCTCAGGATCGGATCATTGGGTTATTGTCAAGACTATTCTCAAGTATCTTCGGAGAAGGAGAAACTATATGCTAGTGTATTTTAGGAAGGATTTGATCCTGTTAGGATACACCGAATCTGATTTTCAGTTAGCTAGGGATTCTAGGAAATCCACGTCTAGATCAGTATTCACCCTTGGTGGTGGAGCCACTGTATGGATGAGTATTAAGCAATCTTGTTTTGCTGACTCCACTATGGAAGCCGAATATGTAGAGGCTTGTGAAGTTGCTAAATAAGCTGTTTGGCTCTGAAAATTCTTGAGTGATCTGGAAGTTGTTCCAGATCTGGATAAGCCCATCACACTTTATTGTGATAACAATGGTGCTGTGGTGAACTCTAAAGAACCAAGAAGCCATAAGAGAGGGAAGCATATAGAGAGGAAATATCATCTCATCAGAGATATAGTGTAGAGAGAATATGTGACTGTGTCCAAGATAGCGTCACAGGACAATCATGATGATCAATTTACGAAGACCTTACTGGCTAAAGTGTTTACGGGTCACCTAGAGGGTCTAGGTTTACAAGACATGTCTCACATGCTTTAGTGCAAGTGTGAGACTGTTGGGGTTTTTACAGTAAAGCTTGTAATTTGTAAATGTGAATTGAACATAAATAAAAGAAGTAGTTTATTCATTCAAATTGTTTCATACTTTTATATAACATGTGTATTTAACATCCACGATTGTCGGATGTAATGTCGAACTGAGTATATGAATGTCATACACAGTTGGATTCAGTTTGAAACGAGCAATATAAAGAGTACGTAGATAGCAAATAAAGCTGGGTACTTTATTTGTGGTTAATCTACAGCTGCGGTCCATTCCGTAATGTACGGTGATCTTATCCTGGATAATTCATATGGTGATATGAGAATGGAGGCACCATGTATGATGTGATCATATAGGACTGGGCCATGATCTATATGGAATCTCTCAATAAGATCCGTTACATGATGAAATTTATATATATCAACAAATGATGACTATATATGGTTGATCTTAATCCTGAGTGTCTTATCAACTCCTTCAGGTTAGATCATGGTTTTTGATACACCATGGGTGCGATCGGAGATACATTCCCGGTCAATATGCTTTGTATATTGAAATCGCGGTTTGGCTTATGGCTGGGAAGATTTGTACACAATAGTTGAATCCACTCCTTCTTACGACCTTATGAGAAGCAGACCGTAGTTCTCTTAAGGGTTGATTAGGGGCTTGAACTAATATGAGCACTCTCTTAATTCCGTGAGGAATGTATAATTTATTGTTCATTAGAGAATCAATGGTACTTAATGGAAAAGATGAAATTAGAGGGGTATAACGGACTATTATGACCTAGCTCTAATTATGAACTACTTGTGGAGGATTATACCATATGTAATAGCTATATCGATGGACACCGAAAGTTATTGGTTTGTGTAAAAACATCTACAGTTGAGAGAATGCAGCTTCGAGTTTTTAGTGGAATAACACTGAAGTTAATAATAATGAAATATTAATTAAAGAGTTTAATTAATTATTTCTAAGGATTATTGGAGCTCAAAATATTGTGGGTCCATTTGGGTCCCCTTGCCCGATTGATTAAGGTTACAAGGGTTACGGTTAATTAATTGGATTGTCCAATTAATTGTGTTACGAAAGTGACACGTGTCTATACGAGAATTAATTGACTAATGAGATTATTAAATTAATGAATATTAATGATTATGTTAATTAAATAATTAGGTTATTTAATTGTGTAATTAATCATTAGATGGAGGGTGTTGATTGATATTTAATTTTGAATGAAGATAAGATAATTTAATTATTTTATTTCCATTAAATTAAATATTTAAATTTGAATTTAAAAGAGTTTGAATTCAAATCAAATTAAATAAATTAATATTAATTAAAGATATCAGATATCTTAATATATTTGAATTTGAATTTAAAAGAGTTTGAATTCAAATCAAATCGAATAAATTAATATTTTTTATATCTTTAAAGATATCAGATATCTTAAAAGATTTGATTAATTGGTTTTATTATATATATGATATATGTTTTTGGAAACTAAGAAAACATAACATACGTTCAGAATTGAGAGTCAATTTTTTAAGCGTATAGAACCAAAGAGGAGAAAAGAAAAGAAAAACCCTAGAAAGTGTTCTAGGTATTTTTCGGCCAAAGAAAAAGAAAAAGAAAATTATTTTTCTTCTTTTCTTCATCCTCCTTGTTCTTGAGTACCGTGACACGCCTACACGCCATTACCGATCCCGAGAGATAGCTAGGAAGATCTTGTGGTTCAAATCTGGAAGCAGATCGAAAAGAAGAAGCCTACAAACGCTGGTATGAAATAGTTTCATCTCTTTCTTATTGTTTTCGATTATTACTGTACATTTAGTTTAATTGATGATTGCATTGAAATTTTAAAAACTTCATTCCGCCGCGTAATCCAAAATCCGAAACCTACAGTAGAGTCATTGAGGTGGACAAGGCCAGTACTGACATTAGGAAGAGCTTGCAGCTCCCTAGAACGGTGAAAGAAATCAGATCATTTTAGGGGCATGTGGGTTTCTATAGGAGGTTCATAAGAGATTTTTAAAAAATTTAGAGACCCTTATATTGTTTGCTACAAAACAACATCTTATTTGAATTCAATGAGGAGTGTTCTGAAGCATTTAACAATCTCAAAGAGTTGTTGACCTTAGCCATATTATGAGACCACCCGATTGGAGCTTGCCATTTGAGCTTATGTGTGACGCTTCTAACAATGCGGTGGGAGCAGTACTTGAGCTTCCAAAGGCAGTCTAAAGAAAGGCAGGAGCAAATTGATGTTCATCCCTTTCAGCTCATATTGCCTAGCTACATCATCAAGTACAATCGCCGTGGGCTGATTGCCGATTGATAGGTGTGTGTACTCTCCTAATGTCAGTCCCAAATCTTCTTGTTCTGTAACTTCAGGTTCTGGAACCTCATGACTTGGAGAACCTGGTATGGGCAATTCTGCCATGTCTTCTTCAAGTTGATTTCTTTCAAATTGCCAACCAATCTACCCACACGATGAAAGTTGTCGTTAGTTGGAAACAATGTAGCTCCCAACGAGCGACGTCTGTGCATAAACCTTAAAACCTGAAAATGCAAAACAAAAATTACCAAATGAAATAAAAGATGCTAGAAAACCTAAAACTACTAAGAAACTAATATTAAAGCTAATCTAATCACTACTACGCTTGTCGATCCCCGGCAGCGGTACCATTTTTTGACAAAGTCGTTTTTGGTATGGAAATTTGTTTGTCAAAAAGATATTTGTAAGAAAGACCTAGCAATGTCCTTAAAATGTTCAAAACAAGTACAGTTATAAGATAGGTATCGTTCCACAGGGATTGAAGGTAATAATGATTAAATTCAAATGATTAATACAAGTAATGCTTAAAAGTAAAGTTGCAATGGTGGGTTTGAAAAGATTAACAACTAAGATTGCAACTACAATTATGCTAGAAACTAAAATTAAACTAAAGCTAAATGAGAATGATTGTGAATGTATGGGAATGAGAACTAAGGAATTGATGGATCCAACAAGCAAATAATGGGTGTATCAATAACTCTCATTAATGGACATCTATCAAATAAGGGTCCAATATATTTGTAATGTAATCAACCTAGGGTATATAATGTTGATTATTAATCCTTCATGAGTAACCAACCTAGGGAATATAGTGTTTCTCACCCACTTGGGATTTGTTAAAAAAAGATATTGTTGATACCAGATTTCACTTTAGGGGTATACTCTTATTTAATCCTTCCATTCAATTGAGTCTTTAGAAACCAAGTAGGGTATATACCAAGTTAATTACTCAAATAATTTCTCAAATAATTTGCAAAGAGAATCATATTCAATCTAAGACAAATTGATTCTTGAAAACAATTAAAACAAAGAATGAAACAAACTTGATACATTACTAAAGATAGAGTTCAAAATACAACACCCAGCATTCTAAGTGTATCACATCAACCCCTTAGAGGGTGATTTAGCTATTCATATCAATTACAAAATAAGAACTAAGAGAAGAGCGTAAGAGAAGACCCATGTAGAGAATCCTCCTTTCATGAAGCTTTAATCCAATCTCTTAGTTGTCTTCTTGAGTAGAATGGAAGAAAATGGTGTAGGATGGGTTTGGATGTGGTGGGAGATTCCTAGATCTAATGTGAGGTCGTGTGGAGAGTGTTGTACAAATCAGAAAAGGATAGATTTAGGCTTCCAAAAATAGGTTTTAAAAGTGCCGATGTCATTGAATCTGGGCAACTTCGCGGACCGTAGTTAGCGGGTAGGGACCAACAAAGTAGACCAGCAAAGTCTCCTTGCAAAATTCTGACTCTTGGTCTGCCAGTCATCTATTGGGTTTAGACCAACGAAGTGGACCAGCAAAGTCTTCTTGGAGAAATCAGTTGTGGACAAATCAGTGCTAGTTCACGGATAGCATTGCGTTGGTGTGGACCACCGAACTTTGGCCTCAAGATCTTCTGGAGGATATATGGCTCTCGGGTCGCGAGTCATTGAGCTGGTATGGACTAGTGAAGTCTGGCCCGCGAGATCTTCTAAAGAGGATTTGGCTGGCATAGACCAGCGAACTGTTGCGCGAGATCCCCAAATTTCTGCTGGTAGCTTTGCACGGGTATAGACTCGCGAAGCACCAGTGAACTATGCACTTTTCTTTGAAAATCTGACTTATTCTGCACTTGAAAGCCCTCGTTTGAATCTCCAATGCCTGAAATACACTAAATGCTTGCATTGACTAGAATAGAACCATTAGACAAGAATTTACTCGGAATCGAGCCAAAGGATGTGGAATTGAGTGCCAAAATGTAACACAAAATTAGCTCAATTAAATACCCCTAAACCAAACCTTTGCTCGTTCTCAAGCAAACTCAGAGTAAAACCAACAAAAACACAAGACACAACAAAATGACAATGACCTAAAAATTTCCTAAACAAACACACAACAAACAAACAAGCCGCAATGCCAACTAGTGGTGAGATACAATGAAGTGTGGTAATGAGGAGTAGGCACGTGCAAAACACTCTGAAATTACTCAAAGGCACTCCAGGGGAAACCTGCACAATCACGAATCCCACACTTAAAGGCGCCCTCGTATTGGGAACTACTCACTCTTACACCCCGAGCGTAATTCGCTTCAATTCTAAGTCCTTATTTGGATTCTCTCTTTCCTTCCTACTAAGAACCTAAGTTCACACTCATGCAAAGTATGCAAAGAGAGTTTATGTATTGTGATCAAAGGCATTGCATACAATTAATCATTGAAAAATTGCTAATTCTGTGAACTATTCTAATGAAGGAATCTTATGCCATGAACGTGGAAAAAGCATGCTTCAACTCACATTCCTACACTAGACTTCCTTGAAGATCAAATAGAACTTTCCCTTGGTTGTAATTGGGCCATGGGTGAAAATGTGGTGAATGAAAGAATAGGAATTGGAGAGAGTGTTATTGTCATATTTTTGAAGGCACCCAAAGGACTAGCTCGGTTGTTGCTCACTCTATTATTGACACCATTCATTGCCGGCTCTCGTCTATCAATCTAAAAGATCACCCACTTATTGCTTTGAATTGGAATGTCAACGCTAACTGATTTTAGAGCTTTGCTCTTGTTGTACTGGTTTAGAGCCCTTGTATAGCTCTTGCTTTCTTGTTTGCTCGTGTGTTGAGCTTGTTTTGAGCCTTTGTTTGGCTCTTGATTTGCTTTCTGAGGTATGCCCCTTGTATTTGTACATTCTTTTTCTCTTTCTATGATAATATTTACCTACCCAAAAAAAGAAAAAAGAATAGGAATGGAATGCAATGCAAAAGTCATCAATCATGATAAGAAAAGACATTACATTACACACCACTTTCGCTAGCTCTACTTGATTGCAACTCCTTTTTGAACATGAGCGTTTAGGCTTTGACTTTCAATTTCAATTGTGCTTAACAGATTTTGTACTCTAATTCATTGAGTACGTAACATTAAGAACTTCAAGGCTTTTTTGTGCTTTTCTTTTCTTCGTTTTTTTAATTTAAGCACACTTAACATTTTGACATTTGAGGCTCTAAGTACTCAATTTTAAGTACTTTTACATTTTGAGCTTTTGCACATTACAACTTTTTGCTTAAGTACACGCTGTTGAGGTTTATGCCATAAAGCTTGTAATTTGTAAAAGTGAATGAAATATTAATAAAAGTAGTAGTTTATTCATTCTATACATCTGTTTCATACATTCATATCATATGTATTTAACATCCAAGATTGCCAGATGTAATCTCTAACTGAGTATATGAGTGCCATATACAAAGGAATTCAGTTTGAGATGTGCAATCTAAAGAGTTAGTAGATAACAAATAGAGCTGGGTACTTTATTTGTGGTCAATCTACAGCTGCGGTCCATTCTGTAATGTACAGTGGTCTTATCCTAGACTATTCATATGGTGATATGATAATGGAGACACCTTATATGATGTGATCACATAGGACTGAGCCATGATCTATATGAATCTCTCACCAAGATCCGTTGCATGATGAGATTCATATATATCAACAAATGATGGCTATATATGGATGATCTTAATCATGAGTGTCTTATCGACTCCTTCAGGTTAGATCTTGATTTTTGATATACCATAGGTGAGATCGGAGTTGCATTCCAGGTCAATAATTTCGTATGTTAGAATTCGGTTTGGTTTGTGTCTGGGACGGTCTGTACACAATAGAGGAATCCACTCATTCTTGTGAGAAGTAGATAGTAGTTCCCTTAAGGGTTGATTCGGGGCTTGAACAATATGAGCACTCTCTTTTTTACGTAAAGGAAGTTAGGGTTTATTGTTCATTAGATATTCAATAGTACTTAGTGGAAAAGATATAATTAG
Organism: Dipteronia sinensis; assembly: GCA_033220585.1. Taxonomy (NCBI): domain Eukaryota; kingdom Viridiplantae; phylum Streptophyta; class Magnoliopsida; order Sapindales; family Sapindaceae; genus Dipteronia; species Dipteronia sinensis. The sequence continues at coordinate 18,765,565 of CM065643.1, read as the reverse complement.
AAGGGTATAACGAACTTTATGACCTGACTCTAATTAGTTTCTCCCATCCAAATTTGTTCCTAAGACTCCCCTAAAGTTGTGGAATGTTAGTAAAGCTAGTTTGTGACATTTCCACACATGGGGGGTGTCCAGTACACGTACTTAAGAACAGAACTAGAAAGCTGGACCCTAAGTCAATGGTCTGCTTGTTTGTGGGTTATTCCAAGGAGATTAGAGGTTGATACTTCTATAGTCCCGAGGAGAACAAAGTATTTGTATCGACAAATACAACGTTTCTTGAGGATAACTATATGAGTGATTATAAACCTCGAAGAAAAATTGTATTAAATGAGATGGAGCCTGGTACGACTAATGCTCGATCAATACGAGTTATTGATCCATTAACATCTGATAGTCAGATGATTCCTAGTCAGGGTACACTACCACCTAGACATAGTGCGAGGGTTGTACGAAAACCTGAACGCTATGTAAGTATTAGAGAGGGATGAGATGTCGTCTCTTATGATAGTGTGAATGATCCATTGACATTTAAGAATGCAATGAAAGATCCTGACAAAGAAGAATGGCTTAAAGCCATGAATCTCGAGATGAGTCCATGAACTCCAACTCAGTCTAGGAACTTATAGACATACTGGATGGGATAAAACCTATAGGGTGTAAGTGGATCTACAAAAGAATGAGAGGAGTAGACATGAATGTAGAAACCTTCAAGGCAAGGCTAGTGGTAAAGAGTTATAGCTAAAAGGAGGGGGTCGATTATGAAGAGACCTTCTTGCTAGTAGCATTTAAGTCTATTAGGATTCTCTTATCCATTGCTGCTTATTTTGATTACAAAATTTGACAAACGGACTTCAAGATTGCATTTTTAAATGGCAATCTTGATGAGAGCATCTATATGATGTAACCAGAGGGATTCATGTCTACAGATCAAAAGTAAAAGGTTTGCAAGTTGTAAAGGTCCATTTATGGACTAAAGCAAGCATCTAGATCTTGGAAGATTAGGTTTGATAATGCTATCAAAACCTATGGCTTCAAGCAAAACGTCGATGAGCCTTGTGTCTACAAACACATCATTGGCAAGAAAGTATTTTTCTTAGTCCTATATCTCTATGATATTCTACTCATTGGGAATGACGTAGTGGTATTGTTAGAAGTAAACCAGCTAGCCAATTCCAAATGAAAGATTTGAGAGAGACGAGCTATGTTCTAGGGATCCAATTAATTAGGGATCGTAAGAACAAAATCTTAGCATTGTCTTAGGCATCATATATCGGTAAAATACTTGTGCGATTTTTGATGCAGAACTCCAAGAAAGGTAATTTACCTTCTAGGCATGGAGTTAACTTGTCTAAGGAATAGTGTCCTAAGACACCTCAAGAAGTTGAGGATATGAGACATGTTCCCAATAAGTCTACAGTAGGCAGACTTATGTATGCTATGTTATGCATGAGACCTGACATCTGCTTCGCAGTGGGAGTAACCAGTAGGTTTCAGTCCAACCCAGGATTGGATCATTGGGTTGCAGTAAAGGCCATTCTTAAATATCTTCGGAGAACGAGAAACGATATGCTAGTATAATCCGGGCATGATTTGATCCCGTTAGGATATACAGATTTTGACTTTTAGTAAGAGAGGGATTCAAGGAAATCCACATTTGGGTCATTATTCGCCCTTGGTGGCGCAGCCGTAGTATGGAGGAGTGTTAAGCAATCATGTATTGCTGACTCTACCATGGAAGCCGAATGTATAGCAGCTAAGGAGGTTGTCTGGCTGTGTAAGGTCTTGACTGATCTGAAAGTTGTTCCAGATCTGGATAAGCCCATCACACTTTATTGTGATAACAATGGTGCTGTGGCTAATTCCAAAGAACCAAGAAGCTACAAGAGAGGGAAGCATATAGAGAAGAAATATCATCTCATCTGAGAGATAGTGTAGAAAGGGGATGTGACCATGACCAAGATAGCATTGCTGGACAATCATGTTGATCCATTTACAAAGACCTTAATGGCTAAAGTGTTTGAAGGTCACCTGGAGGGTCTAGGGTAACGAGATATGTCTCACCTGCTTTAGTGCAAGTGAGAGATTGTTGGGGTTTAGGCCCTAAAGCTTGTAATTTGTAAATGTGAATGAAACATTAATAAAAGAAGTTGTTTATTCATTCTATACATCTATCTCACACATTTATATCATGTGTACTTAACATCCAAGATTTCCGAATGTAATCTCTAACTGAGTATATGAGTGCCACATACAGAGGAATTCAGTTTGAGATGTGCAATCTAAAGAGTCTGCATATAACAAATAGAGCTGGATACTTTATTTGTTGTCAATCTACTGCCGCGGTCCATTCTGTAATGTACGGTGGTCTTATCCTAGACTATTCATATGGTGATATGAGAATGGAGGCACCTTATATGATGTGATCATATAGGACTGGGACATGATCTATATGAATCTCTCACCAAGATCCGCTATATAATGAGATTCATATATATCAACAAATGATGGCTATATATGGATGATATTAATCCTGAGTGTCTTATCGACTCCTTCAGGTTAGATCGTGATTTTTGATATACCATGGGTGAGATCGAAGTTGCATTCCCGATCAATAACTTCGTATGTTGGAATCACGGTTTGTCTTGTAGCTGGGAAGGTCTGTACACAATAGAGGAATCCACTTCTTCTTACAAGAAGTAGATAGTAGTCCCCTTAAGGGTTGATTCGGGGCTTGAACAATATGAGAGTTCTCCTTCTTCCGTAAAGGAAGTTAGGATTTATTGTTCATTAGATAATCAATGGTACTTAATGGAAAAGATATAATTAGAGGAGTATAACAGACTTTAAGACCTAGCTCTAATTATGAACTATTTATGGAGGATCATACCGTATGAAATAGCTGTATGGATGGACAACTGTAATTTCGGTTTGTGCAATACATCTACTGTTGCGAGAGTGCAGTCTCGGGTTTTTAGTGGAATAACTCCGAAGTTAAAAATCATGAAATATTAATTAAAGAGTTTAATTAATTATTTCTAAGTATTATTGGAGCTTAAAATTGTAGGTCCATTAGGTCCCCTTGCTAGCCCGATTGATTAAAGGTAACAAGGGTCACGGTTAATTAACTAGATTGTCCAATTAATTGTGTTACGTATGTGATACATATTTATTCAGGGATTAATTGAATAGTGAGATTATTTAATTAATATATTAATAATTAAATTTATTACATAATTAGATAATTATGAATTATGAATTAATTATTAATTGGATGTTGCAGGTTCAAATCATGACTCAGACAAAGATAAAATAATTAGATAATTTTATTCTTTGCTAAGTCTAGTGTTTAAGTTCAAGTCAACTAGGGTTATGTGGGAGTTAGAATCCTACTATACCTAGGACACTTAAATACTAATTGTCTTTTTGAATATATATATATATATATATATAGATATATTTGAAAAAGGATATGTATCTAGTTTTAAATATATATAGATATATTTACATAACTAGGATACTAGAATTATTTTCATTCATTGAACGAAATACACAGAGCAAAAAACCTAGAGAGTCTAGGGCAAACATTCGACAAAGAAAGAAAAAACAACCTTCTTGTGTGGTCGAACCATAGAAGGAAGAAAAAGAGTTTTTCTTCAAGCCTCTACATCTTCATGTACGTTCTTTGAAGATCGTGACATGAACATAAGCAGTTGCTGGATCACAGGACATAGCGAGGAAGACTTCGTTGTTTGAAATCGGAATAAAGCCTAAAGAAATGAATGAGTAGGTCTTCAAGGGTATGACTTAATTCTCTTTATATGTTCTTATATATTGTATACGGTTTACATGTTGCATAAAATTTTTTAAAAGCCCGTTTCCGCTGCACAACGTAAATCCCAGTTCCTACACATGCACCTTAACATATGAGAGCTTTTCCTTTCAATCTCCACAAATACACATCCTAACATGATTGGCCTCGAAATTGACAATGTAGCACACACATTAGGGACATAGAAAAATGTTTAGGCTAATTTTTGTAGTTAATGCACACATTGCCTAAAATCATATCAACAAGTCAATCTATCAAGGGAATATAAGCCTTCGTCAAGCAGTCCACTAATTGATGCATGTTCTATGGCAAAGATGCATATGATGTGAAAAGTGTTTAAGATTTGAAATTTTTTATCCCTCATAAATACGCTCTTTGGCTAGTGTTTGTGAAACTTTCAAGGGCAATCTCCACTATTAGAACAAGGCACTTGAGCACCGAGTCCTCTCAACTAAGACACTAAAAAGATGGGACTAACACATGAAGTGCAAGTGAGACCCCTAGAATGACAAAAAGTTACTTGAACTCAGCACATTAAGCATAAACAAATTCGGCACAAACACTCGCTCAAGGCATCTCACCAAGCAACTTTAAGCTCAAAAATTAGCCACAGTAGTAATTTTGAAAAAATTGGACTAAAAGTGACTCCAAACACAAAAGACGACTCGAAACGAAGGCGTCTATACCCCCAAACCAAAATTCAATATTGTCTTCAATGTTGGACAAAAGAGCCCGGCAAGAAGGCGCGCACCATACAAAACACCAAAACACAAAACCTAGGCAGTAAACAAACACAACCAATGCCTAACGACAAAATATAAAACAAAATAAAGGCTCAAAATAAAAGGCATCAATAATGCAAATATCATTAAAGCATAAGCATACAATTTCTAGCATCCATCAAGCATTCGCAAATTTGAAGAAACGATGGCACAAACAAACCCCAAACTGAATCAAACAATATAAAGCACTATCCCTATTTAATTCCCATAAAGCCACTTGTATCATCACAAGCATTCACACACACACACGAGCCTCAGGATCAATCATCATCCAAAATAAACAATCATCTCAAAATATTAACATCCACCAAAATGTCATCCACATCCATATAAATTATTTAGTGAAAGGTGTTAGGTTCTTAAGTCTTGTTGGCATAATTCCATATCAAAACAATATTTCCTTTGTATTGATTAGTTGTCTAGGACTCACGGTTTATCAAGCTTCAAGGAAGTTGGACAACATATGAAGTAAGAGGAAGTCTTCAAGAGGAACAAGCTCCATTGCATAATAACGGTATATTTAGACCTTATTCCTCTTACAAGGCTTAGGCGCACATACACATTGCATACCTTTGTATCCCTGCATTGTTGTGTTAAATTTGTATAACACATTCACACATATTGTATGCACTTGCATTAGATTTAATTTGCCAATTTTTGTAAAATTGCATGTTCTAGGACTATCTCTAGGAAACGGTATACATGTGTGTTCTTGTATTTATTTATTTGTGTTTTTGTGGTATCGAATTTGATTATGTTCTTAAATTGTACTATATTGAGTTCCGGTCATTTCGATTACTCATTCATATAATTTCGAGTTCCGAGTTAGAAGTTATGAAACTTTCTGTGTGTTTATTGTCCATGGTCTTCGTTCTTGTATATCGAGTCTAATTCCTAATTTCTAGTCAGGGTTACATAGACATCCATGTTCGTGAGAGAGTTATGGTTTGTAATCTAAAAACAGATTCGAATTCAGAGTTTGAAGGCCGGAGAACTGTCGAAGAACGTGAGAGTAGCGCGAGAGAAGTGGTCGATAGCCAAAGGCCATCTTGCCACCCTTCCCTGAGTAGGCGTGTCCATCTCGGGGAGGAACCCATCCTGCCCTCGAGATGACCATATGCCTCCTCAGGGTGGTGAGACCATTTTGCTTGGCTGAGATCCCTTTCTCTCCAAGTAATTTTCCCTCTGTTTAAATATATTTTCCTCTCTTTCTTTCATTTGAAGAAATAAATTTGCAGAAAATTTTTTCTTAACATTTCTGATCTTCCAAACACCATATCTCACTCATTTCTCATCCGATTTGAGTGATTCAATTTGGAGAATTTTCATCTTGAAGTCTTCTATAATCTTCAAGTAGTTTAGAAGTCAATTGTTCAAGTATTCTTGGTGTTCTACATCAAATTTCGTGGCTGCAAATTCTCTTACAAGGTATTTGTTTTGATTTTCAATTTCTTTGATTCTAATGCTCAAATACCTTGGGTCTTCTTCTTATTTTAGTGTATATGAGTTGAAAAAATATTGATAAGAGATAGGGCTTCAATTAAAAGCTAGTTATGCTTAATTAGAAACTTGAATGTGAGTTAGGTTTTATTAAAGCCTACGTTTTCACATTCTTGTGAATTGTATTGAGCTAGCTTTTTATCTAGGACTATTTGTGCTTCAATTGATTGATTTTGATGTTTAATAGTCTCCACATGTGCTAGGTCTCTTTAATTGAATATATTTAGGATTAGCACAATTAATTGTATATTTAGAGCCAATTAGGATTTACTAGAATATTTTTGTGAATATGTGCTCTAAATGATTGCTAGATAATTTTGTTGATAATTTCTATTGATTCTAGCATTATGTTTTAGTACTAAAGTCTTGAAAATATGCCTCATGAATATGGGTTATTTCAAGCTTTAGTAACATGAATAGAATCTAGGTCTTGATACATGTATTTGGTGTTTTGTATGTTCTAGATTTTTGTTCATGTTTAAAGTGCTAGGATATATTACTTTGAGTACTTTTATGCCTATGTCTAGTTCTTCAAGAAGTGTACTTGATCCATGCATTTCATAAGTACATGCATCATTTACATGATATTAGGATTGCTAACTAGAATACCATACATTGTGTGCTCATTGTCTATTTCTAGTTTCCATAGAATAAGATGATCATCATGTTCCCTGTTGTGTGCTTGTTTGAGCTTTGCATTCATTGATCACTCTTAGATAGTCCTTGTAAAAGGCATGAAGTCTTGGTTAGGATCTTGCTGATCCGGATAATCAAGCAAGGAAGTCTTAGCTAGGATCGGGAGGATCCAGATAGTTAAGCAAGAAGTCTTGGCTAGGATCGGGATGATCTGGATAGTCATGCAAGAAATCTTCCTAAAGCTGTGAGAGTAGCATCTCGGATAGGAATTTGCTTTCTAGAGATGTGAGAGTATCATCTCGGATAGAAAGTAGGCAAAGTGTTTCACTGTGCCCGAGGGTAGAGTAAAAGGGATATCTTAGAGAGTGTATCATGTGTTGTTCACTTTTGAGGGTGTACTTTTATTCGTCATAGTGGAATACAGTTTGCCGGTGGTTGTGGCCCGTGGATGTTTCCTCTTTAGAGGTTTTATCACGTAAAATGATGTGTCACATGTTTCTATCCCTATCTCTTTATATTTGTATATGTGTTTGTTTGAATCTTGTCTGAACCATCATTTCTAGATATCTTTCTAAAGCAAGATTTGAGAAAGTGTGATATGCAAACAGTTCATTTGATCATAGTTGTATATCTATATTCTTGTAAATTAAGCTATGTAAACATAATTATTTACTATCTAGTACTTATTCATATTAGTTATGTATATATGCATACAAGTATTTGTTAGCTTGTGTCTTGAGTGTTATTGATTCAGTTGCAAATTATAGACTTTTGACTAAACTTGATTAATTGAGTATGCTTGTCAATAGTCTATATATGCTTCCATTTGCTTTAAGTGTTGTGATAGAAGCCATCAAGAGGGACAAACATTGGTTTGTTTTCAAAGGATTGAATATGATGCAAAAACCTATTCACACCCCCCCTCTAGGGTAGCTTTAAGCAATTTAACCGTGATTGTATATTTCAATTGGTATTAGAGCCGGTCATTAGACACAATTAACGAGATCCAGGTTATACTCACGGTTAAGTGCAAAGCCTTGAAGCTATGGTGTTATAAGAAGTGATAATGGCAGAGGGTGCCGCAAACTCGAGGCCTCCATTGCTTAATGGACATAACTATGGGTTTCAGAAGTTAAGGATGAAAGCCTATATTCCCTTTATTGATGAGAGAGCATGGATGGTAGTGGAAGAAGGATACACACCTCCAAGTAAGACATTAAAAGATGGCTCCATAATTTCCAAACCAAAGAGTGAGTGGACTGTCAATGAATTTGAAGTTGCCAAGTGGCATCACCGAGCCATGAATGCGACTTTTGGAGGAGCGGATGGGCATTAATTCTCCTATATTCAAAACCTTGAGTTCACCAAGGAGGCATGAGATGCTCTACAAGTTACCAATGATGAAACTTTGGTGGTGAGGAAATCGAGGCTTCAAATGCTCACATCACGATTCGAAAGCTTGCAAATGAGTGAAAAAGATAAATTTGAAGACTTCTAGTTCAAGCTTCTAAACATAGCCAACCAATGTCAAGCACTTGGTGTGCCTATCTCTCGAGAGCGACTAAATTGGAAGATTCTTAGATCTTTACCTAAGCGGTTCAAGGCTAAGATAACGGCCATTGAAGAAAGCAAGGATGTTGATTGCTTGTGCATCGATGAGTTACTTGGATCACTTCAAACATATGAAATGAGCTTTAAACCTAAAGTCCAGAACAAGGATATTACTCTTAAGGTCATCGATAAAGAAAGTGAAGATGAGGATGAGGAGATTGCACTCTTGGTTAGAAAGTTTAAGAAGTTATTGAGAAGAGGTGACAAGCCTAGTGGCAAATTCTTCAAGGAAAGGGAAGTCAAGAAGTCGTATACTCCAATGAATCATAATAGTGGCCATGCAAAGAGTAACAAGAAGGTTCAATGCTTCAAGTGTAAGAAGTTTGGTCATTATGCCACGGCTTATCCAAGTGAGAAATCTAAAGAGGATAAGAAAGGAAAAGCTATGGCGGCTACATGGAGTGATGATAGCTCTAGTAATGAGGAAAGCTCTTGTGATGAGTCCTCAAGTGAAGAAGAACATGTTAGCAACTTTGTTGCTCTTATAGCTTTTTTCACAAAGCTAGAGAATGATTGTATAGTTTCTGTGGATAAGGAGATTGATCAAAGTAATTAAAAAGATTCAAGTTTCAATACAACCGATCTCAATCTTATGACTAAGATTAGAAGTCTTGAGGAGCAAAGAGATGAAGCATTGAGAGAGGTTAATGAGAAAGATGATATGATCAAAACTTAAGTGGATGAGTTTGTTGAGACCTCACATAGACTTATGTGTGACAAGAATGATATCATGAAAAAACTTAATGATGTTGAGAGGCTTGTCTTTGAAAACAAGGAGATTGTTTCTATCAAGAAGGTTAGAGAGCGAGAATATATTGAGGAGATCAACATTGCTAAGAAAGCATTCAAAGATTTAGTCAATGGGTCAATCAACATGAAGAATATCATGAATCTTGCTCAACCTCACAGAGAATCTAGCATCTTGAAAGATGTGGAAAAACTTGTGATAGCAACACCTCCTTCAAGAAAGGCTAAGAACAAGAAGATCAAGAAGTCTCATAAGAACAATCTTCCCAAATGAAGAAACTATGTAGGGGGAGAGTAAAGGATGGTCTTGCAAGGAAGGGGTGGGAGGCAGTACACTAGAAGTGAAAAAATAAGGTGCTTCCGGGAATGGTGGATTTTCCATGGTAGAACCGGATGGGAGGACTAAAGAGTAGGGGGTAGAAAACCTCTTGCAACCTCCGGGGTTTCTCATACCATCAACCAGCAGCTTATCAACCTTTTTGGTTATACGGTTGGTTCTCTCCCCATTCGTTATCTTGGCATACCTGTCATCTCTTCTAGATTACTTCTTCACGATTGCTCCCCCTTATGGACAGAGTCTCGGGAAGACTTGCTTCTTGGCTGAACCGAGGCCTCTCTTATGCTGGTCGCTTGCAACTTATTGTCTCGATTTTGACTAGTTTACAAGTATTTTGGGCTAGTTATCTTTGCCTCCCTAAAAAAGTTTTGAATATTATTGAGCAGAAATTTAGATGCTTTTTGTGGAGAGGAATTGAAGGCGATAGCAAGGGTGCAAAGATATGCTGGTCCGATATTTGTCTCCCTGAGAAAGAGGGAGGTCTTGGCATTAAGGACCTATCCTCTTGGAACAAAGCTCTCATGATTAGGCATATTTGGATTTTGAGTTATGGCACAAATAACCTATGGTCTGCTTAGATCAAAGCCTACCACCTTAAGGACTCTAATCTTTGGCAGGCTAAAACTCCATGTACTTGCTCTTGGAATTGGAGAAAACTCCTCCATCTTCGGCCTCTTCCCATTTATTCAGCACTACATTGGTAAAGGTTCTAGCACCTCCTTATGGTTTGACAATTGGCATCCGGATGGTCCTCTTCTTTCGAAATGGAGCCCCCGTGTTATCTATGACTCAGGCCTCCCTATCCACGCAACGGTTAGTTCCATTGTTCATGGCGATTCTTGGAGTTGGCCGGCTGCTATGTCCATTGATTTTTTTGAAATTAGAAGTCGTATGCCTTCCTACAATCCTAACTCCAATGTGAATGATAGAGCTCGCTGGCTTCCTTCCTCCAATGGTACTTATTCTGCCTCCTCTACTTTGGCTTCTCTTAGAACCCCTCATCCGATTGTTCCTTGGTTTAAGCTTGTTTGGTTCCCCCAAAATATTCCTAGAATGAGTTTTATCCTATGGGTGGCAATTAGAGGCAGGCTCTCTACTCGGGATCGCATCCATAAATATGACTCTATGGCGGTTACTACTTGTGTTCTTTGCAACACCCACCCGGAGTCTCATGCCCACCTTTTTTTTAGTGTTTATTCAATAGAGCCATTTGGACTCAGCTTATGAATATTTGTAGGTCTCCTTGGAATGGCCTTTGTCGGAATGCTTTCATTGACTGGGCTTCCACTCATTGGAAAGGGAACTCTCCTGCTATTGTTGCTAACAAGCTTTGTCTTGGGGTTGCGGTTTATCATATTTGGAGAGAGCGAAACTGTCGCATTTTCGAAGGTACTCAAAAGACTAGTTCAGTTTTTGCTCGCTCCATTATTGACACCATTCGCTGCCGGCTATCCTCTTTCAATTTAAAGAACCACCCTGTCATTGCCTTGAATTGGAATGTCAACTCTAGTTGATTTGCTGTCTTGCTCTTGTCTTGTCTTGCTCGTTTGTTAGAGCTATTTTGAGCCTTTGTTTAGCTCTTGCTTTTCTTCCTGGGGTATGCCCCTTGTATTTTGTACATTCTTTCTCTTTTTCTTTGATACTATTTACTTACCCTAAAAAAAAAACAATCTTCCCAAAGCTAAAGGTAAAAGGAAAGACAAGGTATCTTTGCAAACTCTCACTACTTCTTCAAATCCACAAGGTACAATCTCATCCTTAATTCCTATTGCCATTTTTGTAATACCGTTGGTCATATCAAACCAAGGTGTTATAAGTACATTGGATGTTGTAAAATAGGAAATGCATCTAGAGATAAGGAGATTGACCTTAAATTGAAACATGTTAGGGCTTTAGTTGTTGATAAGCATGATGTTTCTATGATGCATGTTAGAAAGAATTGGATGAAGGAGTTTGATGGTAATGAGAATCTTGACAAAGCATGTTTAGCTAATAATGTTGAGGAGATGAGTATTAATGATATTCTTATGAATCAAATTATTGAAAATCTCTATACTAGGTTCAATATTAAAGTCAAGGATGATCATAATTTTTTTGTAAGTTCACCTAAAGACCAAATGGGTCAAGGGTGAGTGCTCTAACCATTAGTGTAAGTTGCACATGTGAGTTAGCTTCAAGATTAGTGTCAAGTTGTTGAGAAATTTAGCTAGCTAGCTTTGTTCCTCTAGAACTTGACATGAACTTAGCTATCTCACAAATTTGGAATGATAGTCAAAATTTATTGATTAACTTTAGAGAAGTCCATTTTTGAAATCTATATAGTGATGATTAAATGTTAATACTTTTAGAGAAAGTCATATTCTTTGTTTGTTTGAGTTGAAGTGTTAAGTCTTTATTCTTTTGGGATGACACACCAATAACTTGCTGACATGAGGACAAACAAGCCAAGAGAGCTCATAAAAAGGGTGAAGCCTTTGCATTTGGTGAAAATGCTTGCCAAGGTATTTCTATATCCTAATGCTTGCATTCTTGGTTTTTCATCTCTCAACTCATTATTTTGCACTACATCATGAAGCATGTAATATTAGAGAATTAAGTATAATGTTCATATGGTTCTCATTGACATTTGCTTTCTAAAGATCTCTTAATGATGTTGTTCACAAAGGTCTTGAACATGATGTGTGAATTGTTTGTTTGAATGATGAGTGGCATGTTTTGAAAAATATGTGCTTCATATTATTTGAAAGCTACTCTCTTGAGAATTAATGATCTTAAGTAAATCTTTTTGTATTGCTTTAAGATCATGTGCTTGTAAGCCATAAATTTTGGTATTCAAAAATGCATTTTGTTTCTCTTGTATGTTTTGTTGATTGAGTTGAGTTTGAATATATGTAAGTTATGGATACACCTTGAAGTCCTATGACAAGTACATTTAAGATGACCTATGGTTAGTATCCATTTTGCTTCGGCAACTACATAGAACTCAACGAGCACCTTCATGAAAATGGTTACATATTTTGGTTGTAAAGCCGCCCATTGTAGGAAAGGGCTACACCATTATGATGATTGAAAGCCATCATGAAGCATATATGTTTATGTTAGAAAAATGAAAGAAGTGTTGAAAAGAATCAATAAAAAAAATATCATTGATTCAAAGCCTAAAATAAAAGGGGGGCGGTGGGGGGGTCTTAAAGGAGTATAGTTGAAAATCATGAATGCTTGGGTTAAAAAATAGAAATGGAATGACGAGCCACATGCACACACACACTTATATGTTGAAATCTATTCTCTTAAAAGCAAAAATTCCGGATGATAATCAGTTTGACCTTTTATGGAAAAGCTTAAGATGAATAGATGTTGATATGATTTGCATGTTGATTTTCAAATTACTTCTCTACATATGATTGATGCAAAATATTCACACACACACTTTTGTTTATGACTATTTTGATATTCTAGCAATTTTAGAAGAATTATGAGAAAGATTGAAAATCTTGGTGTATCTCTCATAGTTTTTGAAGCTTATTTTGTTTGATTTCTTTTAAATTGCTTGAATGTGTGATTGTGTGGATATCATTGTGAACAATATTCTATCTTGATCTTAGATAAAGCACTTATCAAGGGGGAGCATAGTGAGCTAGACTTTGTTCTCTTATATGATATGTTCACATACGGTTCTAGCACCTCCTTATGGTTTGACAATTGGCACCTGGATGGTCCTCTTCTTTCGAAATGGAGCCCCCGTGTTGTCTATGACTCAGGCCTCCCTATCCACGCAACGGTTAGTTCCATTGTTCATGGCGATTCTTGGAGTTGGCCGGCTGCTATGTCCATTGATCTTTTTGAAATTAAAAGTCGTATGCCTTCCTACAATCCTAACTCCAATGTGAATGACAGAGCTCGCTGGCTTCCTTCCTCCAATGGTACTTATTTTGCCTCCTCTGCTTTGGCTTCTCTTAGAACCCCTCATTCGTTTGTTCCTTGGTTTAAGCTTGTTTGGTTCCCCCAAAATATTCCTAGAATGAGTTTTATCCTATGGGTGGCAATTAGAGGCAGGCTCTCTACTCGGGATCGCATCCATAAATATGACCCTATGGCGGTCACTACTTGTGTTCTTTGCAACACCCACCCGGAGTCTCATGCCCACCTTTTTTTTTGAGTGTTTATTCAGTAGAGCCATTTGGACTCAGCTTATGAATATTTGTGGGTCTCCTTGGAATGTCCTTTGTTGGAATGCTTTCATTGACTGGGCTTCCACTCATTGGAGAGGGAACTCTCCTGCTATTGTTGCTAACAAGCTTTGTCTTGGGGTTGTGGTTTATCATATTTGGAGAGAGCGAAACTGTCACATTTTCGAAGGCACTCAAAAGACTAGTTTGGTTGTTGCTCGCTCCATTACTGACACCATTCGCTGCTGGCTATCCTCTTTCAATTTAAAGAACCACCCTATCATTGCCTTGAATTGGAATGTCAACTCTAGTTGATTTGCTGTCTTGCTCTTGTCTTGTCTTGCTCGTTTGTTAGAGCTGTTTTGAGCCTTTGTTTAGCTCTTGATTTTCTTCCTGGGGTATGCTCCTTGTATTTTGTACATTCTTTCTCTCTTTCCATGATACTATTTACTTACCCAAAAAAAAAATTGGTTTTATTGTTGGCATATTGTTTGTTCAAAACTTTGAATCTTGAAAAATGCACAGTATTTAACTTATATTCTCTTGATATGCTTTAAGATTCATGGTTTCATTATATGTCTTTTTATATTTGATCATTAACTTGTTTTGATTGTTTCTACTAATGTTTCTTTATGTGTTTTATGATTCTCTACACAAAGCTATGGGAAGGAACAAGCAATTTGGACTTAGTAACCCCACTATACCCATCAAAAAACATAAATCCACTTCATCTACCTCTAGGAAATCCAAATCCAATAGGTTGAAAGGGTATTATGGGAACTAAGAAGTTAATGCAAGAGAGAGGTATTGATTTGTGTGAGTGCAGGGCCTCTTATGTTCATCGGATTATAGTGGATAGGCATTGGGGTACATGGATAAATATGCTTGGAAGTGTCAATGATAGTATGGTTAGAGAGTTCTACCCTGAATATAAGCATAGTACTACCAATAAAGATGCTTTGATGGATGTGAGAAGGGTTGTCTTTAGAGTTAACTTAAAGAACATCAATGAGTTTCTTGGGTTTCCCAATGATATTGAGTCAGACTTTCTTGATTTTGAAATTGGTGAGAATCTCAATGAAATGGGAAGAACTATACGTGATGATAACGATTTTGAGTGGGGCAAACGAGTTTTTTATTAACCAGAGTGAGTTATCTAAGGTTAGTGCCTTTTAGCATTTATTTGTTTGTGCCAATCTTTCAATTGTGTGTTGGCTCAAGGTGTTAAGAGTCTTGAGGAAGATGTGCTTCTACCACCCTTAGAGAAATTTAGTGACAAACGAATGGCATTTGTGTCATACAAGAACAAGGGGAGGTCTCATGATACATTTAGGCTTTTTGGTGAAAATCAAGATTCTATCAATGTATCAAGCACTACTTGTCTTTTGGATTGGGCTATGCAATTGAAGGATGAAGTTGAAGAGTCACGAAAGAAGATTGATGAGCAAAATGCTAAGATCAAAGTCTTGGAGGAAAGCATCTCTTTAAGAAAAGGATCTACTCAAAAGCATTATGTGAGATCAACCAACCGTTCAAAGTTCTTTGGTGGCACAAGTGGCTAGCAAAGAATCACATGATCTTGAGGTATCATTCTTTTTCTTACCTTTTTGGCTTCATTTCATGTCAAAAAAGGGGAGAAATGAACATGATATCTAGCTTAGTCTTATTTTTGTTTATGTTTTAATTGATATCAAGCTTGAACCTTGAACTTTTATGGCATGTAATAATCTTTATTGAACTTGATTACTTGGTCAGAAATTTTTTTTTTGGATATGCAATGTATTTCGGGGGAGCATACATGTATCCATTTGATCTTAATTGTTATATTCTATATTGAGCTTAATTGCTATATTCTTGTCAAGTATATTGCCATATATTCTCTTGTATATTCTTGTGTATTCAAGTTGATTTTAGGTGATATCAAGAGAAGAAGTTCAAGAAGTATTGAAGATTAGTCTAAGATTCTTAAACTCATTATAGTGTGAGGGTGTGTATTTGTGACCAATCTTCATGATGTATATTTTAGTATTTTATAGGTGTTTTGACATGGAATTTGTCAAAGGGGGAAATTGTTAAGTTCTTGAGTCTTGTTGGCATAATTCCATATCAAAATAACATTTCCTTTTTTATTGATTAGTTGTCTAGAACTCACGGTTTATCAAGCTTCAAGGAAGTTGGACAACATATCAAGCAAAAGGAAGTCTTCAAGAGGAACAAGTTTCATTGCATGATAAAGGTATATTTAGACCTTATTCCTCTTACAAGGTTTAGGTGCACACACACACACATAGCATACCTTTGTGCCCATGCATCGTTGTGCTAAATTTGTATAACACATTAACATGTATTGAAGTATGCACATGCATTAGATTTAATTTGAAATTTTTTGTAAAATTGCATGCTCTAGGACTATCTCTAAGAAACGGCATACATGTGTGTTCTTGTGTTTATTTGTTTGTGTTTTATGATATCAGACTTGAATATGTTCTCATATTGTACTATATTGAGTTCCGGTCATTTCAGTCTCATTCATATAATTTCGAGTTCCAAGTTGGAAGTTATGAAACTTTCCATGTGTTTATTGTCCATGGTCTTTGTTCTTGTATATTGAGTCGAATTCCCAATTTCTGGTCAAGGTTTCATAGACGTACATGCTCGTGAGAGAGTTGTGGTTCGAAATCTGAAAACAGATTCGAATTCGGAGGTCGGAGAACGGTCGAAGAACGCGAGAGGAGCGCAAGGGAAGTGGTCTATGGCCAAAGGCCATCTTGCCACCCTTCCCCGAGATGGCCACGCTCCTCCTCGGGGAGGAACCCCTCCTACCCCCGAGATGGCCACGTGCCACCTCAGGATGGTGAGGTGGAAAGGCCACTTTGCTTGGCCGAGATCCCTTCTCTCCAAGTAATTTTCCCTCCCTTTAAATGTATTTTCCCTCTCATTCTTTCATTTTAAGAAACCAATATGCAGAAAATTTTCTCTCAACTTTTCCTATCTTCCAAACACCATATCTCAATTCTTAGCCGATTTGAGTGATTCAAGTTGGAGATTTTTCATCTTGAAGTCCTCTATCATCTCCAAGCAGTTTATAAGTCAATTGTTCAAGTATTTTTGGTGTTCTACATCAAATTTAGTGGCTGCACATTCTCTTACAATGTATTTGTTTTGATTTTCGATTTCTTTGATTCTAATGCTCAAATACCTTGGGTCTTCTTCCTATTTTAATGTATGTGATTTGAGCAAATGTTGATAAGAGATAGAGCTTCAATTATAAGCTAGTTGTGCTTAATTAGAAACTTGAATGTGAGTTAGGTTTTATTAAAGCCTATGTTTTCACATGCTTGTGAGTTGTATTGTGCTTGCTTTTTATCTAGGAATATTTATGCTTCAATTGATTGATTTTGACGTTTGATAGTCTCTACATGTGCTAGGTCTTTTTAATTGAACAAATTTAGGATTAGCACAATTAATTGTTTTAGAACCAATTAGGATTTAATTGAATATTTTTGTGAATATGTGCTCTAAATGATTGCTAGATAATTTGTTGATAATATCTTTTGATTCTAGCATTTTTGTTTTAATACTAAAGTCTTGAAAATGTGCCTCATGAATATGTGTTATTTCAAGCATTAGTAACATGAATGAAATCTAGGTCTTAATACATGTATTTGGTGTTTTGCATGTTCTAGATTTTTGTTCATGTTTAAGGAGCTAGGCTATATTGCTTTGAGTACTTTTATGCCTATGTCTAGTTCTTCATGAAGTGTACTTGATCCATGCATTTCTTATGTACATGCATCATTTGTGTGGTGACAAGCAAGAATGCTGACTCTATTGAGTGCAGCTGGTGTTTCTTCCATTTTAAATGCTAATGACTCTATTGAGTGTAGCAATGGGTCTACCAAAAGAGGGCATGGTTCTAGCATACCCAAGCTCATTTTAAATAATGCCTTCAACCAAGCAAGAATTGGTCATAGTACACTCAATAGAGCTGTTGTTGCTGAAGCTAAAGGGGTCCTATCAAGCAGCCCACAAACCTCAACTATTGCTGCCATTTTAGGCAACAATGGATGTCTTAAAGATTCAAGCTTTGCTGCACATCTCAAGAACGAATTGGGGAAGATGAAAGGGCCCATGGATCAATGTAATAGGTCTGAAAAGTCCGCTGGTATGGTTGAAAAGCCTGCCTCTAAAGAAGAAGATTGTCCAGCCGCAATTGTTGAAGATCAAAAGGTCCAGCTAGAGGAGGTCTCCTCTTTAAGCAATTATGTGCTGCCCAATAATAAAGGTATTTCTATCACTCCTCCTTTGGTGAATAAAGATGCTAGCAATGCTATAGGTCAAGTGCCTCCTATAATTTTTGAAAAAAACCCTATTTCTTATGTAATGTGCTGAAAGGTGCTCATCATAATCTACTTATGGATCCCCCCTCTGGTAGGCCTATGAATCTTAAATACTATCAGCCCTTTAATAGTGGAAATAGGAAGTGTGTCTCCCCTCCCTTAGAAGTTGCAGAGAATGGCTCTAAAGCATGGAAGAACTGCTTGGTGGGTTATTTTATTGAGAAAAAGCTCCCATTTTCTCTAGTTAACAACATAGCCATGCGTATTTGGGGCAATCGTGGCCTGTTGGAAGTTCTAGCTAATGAAAAGGGGTTCTACTTCTTTAAGTTCTCGGATGATGAAGCTTATTCTAATGTGTTAGAGGCTGGCCCTTGGTTATTTGCTGGAACGATGGTGATCCTCAAAAAATGGCATCCTAGGCTCATTCTATCTAAAGATTCCTACTCTAAAATTCCGGTTTGGGTTAAGCTCTTTAACATTCCCTATGAATACTGGAATGAAGAAGGGCTGAGCCATATTGCTAGTGTGGTTGGTAAGCCCCTCTATGCTGATAGCCTAACTGAATCAATGAAGAGAATTTCCTTTGCTAGGGTTTGTATTGAAATTGATGCCTCTTGTGACCTTGTTGATTCCTTTGACCTATTTATGGGTGATAGTTCAAACCCAAAACTTGGAGAAAACGTGGAAATCTTGGTGGAATACCAATGGAAACCAAAAATTTGTACTGAATGCAAGTCTTTTGGCCACTCTATTACTAATTGCCCTAAGCTTAAGCCTCTACTTTCCCCATTTGAAAATGTTTCTGCTCCTAAGCTAAAACAAGAATGGAGGAGAGTCAATAAACGAGATGCTCCCACGGTTTGCTCTCCCCATGCATGCATGGAACCTCCTCTGTTTGGCTCCTTGAAAGATGATGAAGTTATCTCCACTTGTAATACTGAAAATGAGCCTTCTTGGTGTCCTGCCAAGACCTCTCTATGGAAAGGGTTGTTGATACCTCCAACAAGTTTGCAGCTCTTGTTGAGGAAGGTGATAACCGCAATAACCAATGTAATGATGTTGATCCTCCTTCTATGGCCTCTCCGGACCAGTGCAATGACCAATGTACTGATGTTGATTCTCCTACTATGGCCTCTCCGGACCACTCTCTATGGCACTCAAAAATAAAAAAACATTGATGGGGTCACTGTTAAAGGGCTCTCCAGCCCCACAGAATCCTATAGCAAGAAGAAGAAGAAGAAACAGACTGCTAAGAAAGGCAAGGTTAATAGCTCGCAAGCTAAGGTAACGCCTTTTCAACCTTTCGATGATTAATCTAGCATGTTGGAACACTAGGGGTTTGAATTCCACCCCCAAACAATCAAAAGTTAGGAAGTTGTTGCTCGACTATAACATCAGTCTAGTTTGTTTAATTGAGACAAGAGTGAGAATTAACAAGAAAACTCGTGTTGCCAATTCAGTTTTCAAAGATTGGGATATGATAGATAATTATAATAGTCATAGCCCAGGAAGAATTTGGGTTGGTTGGGATCCTAGAATTCTCAATATCACTAAAATTAGTGAAACCAATCAGATCATCTATTGTAATGCTTGTATTTTAGACATCAATGACCAGTTTCGAATCTCCTTTGTTTATGGCTCTAATGACGATAGATTAAGGAAGGCTCTTTGGCAAAGTATGTGTTCAAGTCAGCATGGTTCTCCTTGGATTGTGCTTGGTGATTTCAATGTCTCTAGGAGTGTGGGTGAGTCAATTGGGGGCTGCTCCAGAATTTCGGGTGCTATGGAGGAGTTCAATGACTGTCTTCAATCTTTAGAGCTCGATGATCTTCGTTTCTCAGGTTTTCTTCATACTTGGTGCAACAAGAGAAGCAACGGTTGTATCTCTAAGAAATTGGATAGAGTTCTTGTCAATAATGATTGGCTTGTAAAGTTTGAGAATTCTGAAGCGATTTTCCTTCCCCCTAGCATATCAGATCATTGTCCCTCCGTGGTTAAACGTGGGTTGCAAGGTATTAAGAAAAATCGCCCTTTCAAAATTTTCAATTTTCTAACGGATAGAGCAGATTTCCTCCCCTTGGTTGATAGGTGTTGGCGGGAGCAAGTTCATGGCACCATGCAGTACAAGCTTTTCTCTAAGCTTTGAAACCTGAAGAAGGTTCTTAAGACCCTCAATAATGACAAGGTGAGAGACTTGACAATTAAATCGATTGAAGCCAAGGCTGCCTTTGATGATTGTCAACGCCTCCTTGACCAGCAGCCCCTTGATTCTAATCTTAGAATTCAGGAAAAAGAGCTTATAAGCTGTTATACTACGACACTTAAAGCTGAAGAGGACCTACTAAGGCAAAAATCTAGAATCCAATGGCTTAAGGCTGGTGACCGCAACTCCTCTTATTTCTTCAAAGCCATCAATGGTAAGCGTAATAGAAGCAAGATCCACACTATTACCGGAGATGATGGTTCCTTGATTGAAGGTGATATTCTGGTCAAGAAAGAGGCTATTCGTCATTTTCAGACTATTCTTGGTTACTCGAGGCCCGTTAGTCATGGAATTGGTACTACTTTGAGCAATATTATTGATAAGGTCATTTCCAATGGGCAAGCTGATTTCATGGGTAGAGATGTCACCGATGATGAGATTCAGGAAGTTTGCTTCTCCCTCCACCCAAACAAGGCTCCGGGCCCAGATGGTTTCAATGCTCACTTTTTCAAGATAACATGGGACATTGTTGGTGAAGATGTCATTACTGCTGTCCAAGAGTTCTTTAGGTCTGGTCTAGTGCTCAAGGAACTCAATGCTACTATCCTTGCTTTGGTCCCTAAAGTCCCTAACCCTTCTAAGATGAAGGACTTTAGACCTATCTCTTGTTCAACACACTTTATAAGATCATTGCCAAGATAATTGCGAATAGGATCAAGCCTTGCCTTCCGGATATAATCAGCCCTTCTCAATCGGCTTTTGTGGCTGGTAGGTGTATTGGTGATAACATTCTTCTTGTGCAAGAGCTTATGATACCACAAAGATGCTAGCTGCCCTAGGTTGGCTCTTAAGTGGATTTAATGAAGGCTTTTGACATGGTGGATTGGGGATTCTTACTTGAAACCCTTGCTGCCTTTCACTTCCCTCCAAACGTCATTATGTGGATCAAAGCTTGCCTAACTACCCCCAAGTTCTCTATCTCTATGAATGGGGAGCTTGCTGGTTTCTTTTCTAGAAAGAGAGGCCTTTGCCAAGGGGATCCCATGTCCCTCTATTTTTGTTATTGCTATGGAAGTTCTTTCAAAAATTCTGGCCAAGCGCATTGAGGACTCTCCTAGTTTCAAGTTTCATTGGAGGTGTGACAAGATTAAGCTTTCCCACCTTTGTTTTGCTGATGACCTTATTATGTTATGCCATGGCTCTCTTTCATCAACACATGTTGTTAAGGCAGCGCTTGATGAGTTCTCCTTGTTATCGGGCCTCCATGCTAATCATGCTTAGAGCAACATCTTCACTTCCGGGGTTTCTCATACCATAAACCAGCAGCTTATCAACCTTTTTGGTTATATGGTTGGTTCTCTCCCGATTCGTCATCTTGGCATACCTATCATCTCTTCTAGATTACGCCTTCGCGATTGCTCCCCCCTTGTGGACAGAGTCTCGGGAAGACTTGCTTCTTGGCTGAACCTAGGCCTCTCTTATATTGGTTGCTTACAACTTATTGTCTCGGTTTTGACTAGTTTACAAGTACTTTGGGTTAGTTATCTTTGCCTCCCTAAAAACGTTTTGAACATTATTGAGCAGAAATTTAGAAGTTTTTTGTGGAGAGGAATTGAAGACGATAGCAAGGGTGCAAAGATATGCTGGTCCGATATTTGTCTCTGTAAAAAAAGGGAGGTCTTGGCATCAATGACCTATCCTCTTGGAACAAAGCTCTCATGATTAGGCATATTTGGATTTTGAGTTATGGCACAAATAACCTATGGTCTTCTTGGATCAAAGCCTACCACCTTAAGGACTCTAATCTTTAGGAGGCTAAAACTCCATGTACTTGCTCTTGGAATTGGAGAAAACTCCTCCATCTTCGGCCTCTTGTTCGCCCCCTTATTCAGCACAACATTGGTAACGGTTCTAGCACCTCCTTATGGTTTGACAATTGGCATCCGGATGGTCCTCTTCTTTCTAAATGGAGCCCCCGTTTTGTCTATGACTCAGGCCTCCCTATCCACGCAACGGTTAGTTCCATTGTTCATGGCGATTTTTGGAGTTGGCCGGCTGCTATGTCCATTGATCTTTTTGAAATTAGAAGTCGTATGCCTTCCTACAATCCTAACTCCAATGTGAATGATAGAGCTCACTGGCTTCCTTCCTCCAATGGTACTTATTCTGCCTCCTCTGCTTTGGCTTCTCTTAGAACCCCTCATCCGTTTGTTCCTTTGTTTAAGCTTGTTTGGTTCCCCCAAAATATTCCTAGAATGAGTTTTATCCTATGAGTGGCAATTAGAGGCAGGCTCTCTACTCAGGATCGCATCCATAAATATGACCCTATGGCAGTTACTACTTGTGTTCTTTGCAACACGCACCCGGAGTCTCATGCCCACCTTTTTTTTAGTGTTTATTCAGTATAGCCATTTGGACTCAGCTTATGAATATTTGTGGGTCTCCTTGGAATGGCCTTTGTTGGAATGCTTTCATTGACTGGGCTTCCACTCATTGGAGAAGGAACTCTCCTGCTATTGTTGCTAACAAGCTTTGTCTTGGGGTTGCGGTTTATCATATTTGGAGAGAGCAAAACTGTCGCATTTTCAAAGGCACTCAAAAGACTAGTTTGGTTGTTTCTCGCTCCATTATTGACACCATTCACTGCCGGCTATCCTCTTTCAATTTAAAGAACCACCCTATCATTGCCTTGAATTGGAATGTCAACTCTTGTTGATTTGCTGTCTTGCTCTTGTCTTGTCTTGCTCGTTTGTTAGAGCTGTTTTGAGCCTTTGTTTAGCTCTTGCTTTGCTTCCTGGGGTATTCCCCTTGTATTTTGTACATTCTCTTTCTCTCTTTCTATGATACTATTTACTTACCCAAAAAAAAAATATTAGGATTGCAAACTAAAATAGCATACATTGTGTGCTCACTGTCTATTTCTAGTTTCCATAGAATATATTGATCATTATTTTCTATGTTGCGAGCTTGTTTGCATTTTGCATTCATTGATCACACTTAGAAAGTCCTATTAAAAGGCATGAAGTCTTGGTTAGGATCTTAGTGATCCGGATAATCAAGCAACGAAGTCTTAGCTAAGATCGGGAGGATCCGGATAGTTAAACAAGAAGTCTTGCCTAGGATCGGGTGGATCCGGATAGTCATGGAAGAAATCTTCCTAGAGGTGTGAGAGTAGCATCTCGTATAGGTGTTAGGATTTTGAAGTCATGTTGGCATTAATTCCATATCAAAACAATGTTTTACTTGTAGTGATTAGTTGTCTTAGATTGATGATGATTCAAGCTTTTAAGAAGATTTGGCAACTTATCAAGCAAGATTGAGCCTTCAAAGAGAAATATGCTTCATTGCTCAACAAAGGTATACTTAGACCTCATTTCTCTTACAAGGCTTAGGCACACATACACACATTGCATCCATATGTGTCCTTGCATACACACACTTGATATTGAATGCTCATGCATTAGCTTTAAATTGACAAGTTTTGTAAATTGCATGATTCTAGGACTATATCTAGGAAATGGAATTCTAGTGTGTGTATATATTGAAGGTCGATAAGTTGGTAACACACTCAATGTGGTTTTATTGATATCCTCCCAAGAGTTCTTGTCAATAAAAATCGCAAGGCTAAAATTGAAAACGCTGGTTGTTATGTTAACAATTAGGTGGGACCTAGTCCAACTAGTAAATGGTGCGAACTCCTAAAGGAGGCATGACATTTATGGATGTTGGATCACCGTTAGATTTTACGATTGAATTATTTCATTTAATTCAAGATAAATATTCGAAAGTGCTTTATCATGATTGTTTCCTTATATAATTTTTGTTTTATTTAGAAATCATGACCTCATCCCTAATCAACATCCTAAAAGATATTACTTCAACTGGAGATAATTATGTCACATGGAAAAGAAAAATTGGGCTCTTATTGCAATATGAAAAGCATAAGTTCGTTTTGTCTACCCCTAAACCACTTCTCCTACTAATGAATCTACTGAGCAGCAAAGAGATGAGTATAAGCAGTGGGAGACCTCAGATGAGATGGCCAAATGTTACATTATGGCCACCATCCTCGACGTGTTGCAACAGCAACATGAATGAATGAGTTCTGCTGCCGATATAATGATGTCTCTAGAGGAGATGTTTGCTATGAGGTTCAGGATGACTAAGAGAGAGACAATGACTGCTTTCATAAATCTTAGGATGAAACCTGGACAGGCTGTGAAAGATCACATGATGAAGGTCATAGCACATCTCAACATTGCTGAACTCAATGGTGCTGAGATAGATGGTGAGATGAAAATTGACATGATTGTCAACTCACTGTCAGGTTCCTTTGATCAGTTCAAGTTGGACTACACCTTGAACAATAAGGAATACACTTGTATGGCCTGATGTAAGATGTTCAAAGCACTGAAAAGATCTTTGTAAAAGGCAAGGGTCAAGAGATTCATACGGTTGATAAAGTTGCTACTGTTAACACCAATAAGAAGGTCAAGAAACAACAGAAGAAAAAGTAACTTGGGCCTACCAAGAAGGAGACCAATAAAGTAACCAAGATCAAAGGGAAGTGTTTCCTTTGTGGTGAAAAGGGACATTGGAAAAGAAATTGCCCAAAGTCTCAGAAAAAGAAGGAAGAAAGTAATATTAATTATCTTGAAACATGCTTTCTAGCAGATTCTACTGATTCTTGGATCATAGACTCTAGAGCCACCAATCATGTTTGTTATTCCTTACAGGGGTTCTAGGAAAGGAAAAGACTGAATGAGAATTAATTCAAATTGCACTTAGGCAACAGAACGTTGGTGTCTGCCTGTACAGTGGGAGATATTTTAGTTAATTTAGATTCTAGTAGGCATTAGATTTATTAGACGTT
Organism: Dipteronia sinensis; assembly: GCA_033220585.1. NCBI lineage: Eukaryota > Viridiplantae > Streptophyta > Magnoliopsida > Sapindales > Sapindaceae > Dipteronia > Dipteronia sinensis. Next base: position 18,740,538 of record CM065643.1, on the reverse strand, counting down.
TATTATGTACCTCAATTTAAGAGGAATTTAATTTCATTTTCTTGTTTAAATAAATTTAGATATTCGGTTACTTTTAATAAAAAAATTATTATTAGTAAAAATTACAAATTTGTTTGCAAAGGTACATTGGAAAATAGTTTATTCTATTTGCATAGAAATATCTCTCACTTGTTAGACATGGGATCAATGGAACCTAATTATAAAAGAATAAACTTATCAAAAGATGAAACTTACCTATGGCATTTGCGCCTAGGTCATCTTAACCTTGATAGGATTAAAAGATTGGTTAGTGATGGACCTTTAAGTGACTTAAAGATCAATGATCTACCAACTTGTGAATCTTGTCTCGAAGGTAAGATGACCAAAAGTTCGTTCACAACCAAAGGCATAAGAGCCACTGAATGTTTAGGATTAATACACACTGATGTGTCTGGTCTTATGACCATTCAATCCAGAGGTGGATATGAGTACTTCATCACTTTCATGGATGATTACTGGAGATTCGGCTATGCGTATCTCATGAGACATAAGTCTGATGCTTTTGATATGTACAAAGCATATAAAGCTGAACTAGAAAATCAGCTTGAGAAACACATAAAAATCTTGAGATCTGATCAGTGGTGGAGAATATCTATCTGGTGAGTTTCAGCAATAACTTATTGATGATGGGATAATTTCTCAGCTTTCTGCGCTAGGTACACCTCAACAGAATGGGGTGGTAGAAAGGAGAAATAAGACTCGTTTGGACCTGGTTAGGTCTATGTTGAGTTATTCAACACTTCCTAATTCTATTTACGGATATGCTTTACAAACTTCTATGTACATTCTAAACGATGTACCATCCAAGTCGGTTCCTCAAACATCGCATGAGTTACGGACTGGGCCGAAAGCCTAGTTTACAACACTTAAGGATATTTGGATGTCATGCGCACGTGTTAAAAAGAAAGACAGAAAATATGGAGTCCCGTTCAGAAACATGCATATTTGTGGGGTATCCAAAAGGAAACAAAGGATACTATTTCTATAGTCCTTCAGATATTAAAGTATTTGTTTCGACAAATGCAAAATATTAGGAAAAGGACTATATGAATGATTTTGTGCCTAAAAGGAGAATTGTCCTGAATGAGCTTTCAGGAGTTACAATTCCACAACCTAGCCCTAATTGTAAGTTCCGGACCATCACAAGATCAACAACCTACCATTCTTCATCGTAGTGGGAGGGTTAGTAGACAACCCGAGAGATACATCAGTATAAGAGAATCAATGGAGAATCTCTTGGATGATGATGATCCCTACACGTACAAGGAAGCTATGGAGGATGTTGATTGTCACCATTGGCAAAAGGCAGTGCAATTTGAATTTGAGTCTATGTACTCAAATAAAGTCTGATCTCTTGTAGACTTGCCTAAAGTGATAAAACCCATTGGGTGCAAGTGGGTATACAAGAGGAAAAAAGGTATGGATGGTAAGGTGGAAACCATTAAGGCTAGATTAGGAGCTAAAGGTTACACACAGAAAGAAGGTATTGATTATGAGGAAACATTCTCTCTTGTGGCCATGCTTAAATCCATAAGGATACTCTTATCCATTGCAGCATCTCTAGACCTAGAGATTTGTCAAATTGACATCAAGACAGCTTTCTTTAATGGAAGTCATGACGAAAGCATCTATATGATGCAACAAGAAGGATCCATTGAAAAAGGCCAAGAGGAAAGGGTATACAAGTTGCAAAGATCCATATATGGACTGAAGCAAGCATCTAGATTCTGGAACATAAGGTTCGATCAAGCTGTGAAAAGTTTTTGGATTTATTCAAAATCTTGACGAACCCTATGTATACAAAAGGATGAAAAGCGACAAGTTGGTTTTCCTAGTTTTTTACGTTGATGATATACTACTCATCAGAGACGATGTAGGTATATTGACATCAGTAAGAGAATGGTTGGAAAAACAATTGGATATGAAGGACTTAGGAGAGGCAAGTTATATTCTTGGTATCCAAGTAATAAGGGATAGAAAGAATAGAACGATTGCATTATCCCAAGCTTCATACATACATAAAATCTTGTCTAGGTTCTCTATACAGATTCCAAGAAAGACATGTTACCTTTCAGACATGGAATCAAACTTTCTAAGAAACAAGTTCCTAAGAATGAGCATGAATATGCCTCGGCTGTTGGAAGTCTCATGTATGCAATGCTCTGCACTAGACCAGATATTTGTTTTGATGTTGGCATAGTTAGCAGGTTTCAATCGAAACCTAGTCCTAATCACTAGACGGCAGTCAAGCATATTTTCAAATATCTCAAAAGAACGACATATCATATGCTTGTATACTCTGAAGGGGATTTAATCCCTATTGGGTATACAAATTCTGATTTCCAGTCGGATTCTGACCCCAAGAGATCCACATCAGGATCTGTGTTGACTCTTGGAGGAGGTGCAGTCATATGGAGGAGTATCAAGCAATTTTGTATTGCTGATTCCACCATGGAAGCTGAGTATGTTGCCGCATGCGAAGCTGCTAAAGAGGCTGTCTGGCTCCGCCAATTCTTGATTGACTTGGAAGTGGTTCCTCATGCGAATAAGCAGATCACTATTTGCTATGACAACAGTGGAACAGTGGCTAATTCGAGAGAACCAACTAGTCATGATAGAGGGAAACACATTGAAAGGAAGTATCACCTTTTGAGGGAAATTGTGTATAGGGGCGACGTGACGATTACCAAGATCGTGTTAGCTAAAAATCTTAAAAATCCCTTCATAAAAGCTCTAGCACATAAGAGTTTTGATGGCACCTAGAGAACATGTGAATGAGAGATATGACACACTTGCTATAGAGCAAGTGGGAGATTGTTAGGATTATGCTCAATAGCAAGAGTGTAATAATGTATTTGAAAATATTTTCATATTAATATAGTGATTTCTAGTTTAACAAATCTTATAGCATTTATAGTTTAATTATTATAATTGTCAAAAGAAAATAATCTTATGGTCAAAAGACTATGAGAAATGAAGAATTGTTCGTACAACTAGATATGTATGAGGTAGACACAATTCTTTAGTTAGTCTTGAACAATATTCACAACTTAAGATAAAGGTTGGGCGCCTTTACCTTGTTAAAGTTACAGATTCTTTTGCTAGCATTTGAGTGGGATAAAATGTGTTATGATGAGTCTAAAATCATCAAAGTATGGTGTCTTTGGGAAAAATAATCTAGTGCACTAGGTGCATAGAATAGGATCACAGTGAAATACTTTATCCAGAACCGCCAGTCGATAAAAATTTCACTTGAGGACAATCTGAGAGTCTATCTCAATCCTGAGATAAATGGTGGACTTATGGTTACAAGTGTTATCATTTGAGCTATCAATGAGTACGATTATATTGCATAATCTATCCTCGATAGTTTGATGGTATTCATTTGTTAATCGATAGAGGACTTCATTTATAGATATGGACATCGTGGCTCCATTTATTAAATGTGAGTAGAATATCATCGTGTGGATATTTTAAGGTATTGGATATTAAATCTTAACGTTAAGTTTTCAATAGTGTCTATTGAAACATGCCTTTTGGACAAGTCAAAATATCCGAGTTTAAAATATGGTCATATGAGTAAATATGGTAACTAGGAGAGCTATAGGCGGTCTACGAGCTTTTGGCGATTACTGATATTTTTCACGAGGATACACTATCTCCAATAAGGTTGTCTAGAGTACGAATGAGTGACATTGACTTCTTCTATCTTTATTTAAGAGTTCAATTTTATCTCTTTAGCGGAATGAGCTAAATTAATAGATCGAACCTAAGTGAATCATTTTTGTTGATTGTGATTAGGTTATGTCTGTTAAAGCTTAAATTTAGATAGCCCGCTAAGATCCCCAATCTGCACGAACTTACATGGATCACTTGATATATTCTGCCGGACCAATTTTTGGGTCCATCTAGAATTGATTTTGGATTTCCAAATCCAAAAGTTTTGGAGAGGTGAGGTCATGTGTGGTCAAGACACGCGGTAACTCTTCAAATAGCTGAGATGGGTGGCCAAGGATGTGAGAATTCTTGGGCGGCCCTAATAGGGTGTATTTAGCATTCCATTAATACATTAAGAATATAATTTGCACATTTTAATTAAATTGGCTATTAAATTATATTAATATATTAATTTAAGGCATGTTGACTTGTTTCTTTTGTAGTAAGAGTGGGTCTAGTTCACATGTGGATTTTTTTTAAAGTCCAATGGATTTAATAAAATGGAAAAACAATATATTTTATTTTATTAACTAATCAAATGGAAATTAATTAATTTATTAATTAATTAATTGTTTGATTAAAAGTCAAAATCTTTTTCTAACTAGGAGAAGGATTCCTAGTGTCATACTATTATAAGTAGTTTTTACTAGGAGAATGACTCTTAATGTCATATCTATTGATAGTAGTATACTAGGAGAAGGACTCTTAGTGTCATACTATTGTTAGTAGTATGTTAAGTATCAAATACTTTATTTGATAAGTAGACAAATTAAAAAGAGTTTTTATTTATCTAGTCAAATTAGGAAGTATTTGATATCTATCAAAACTCTAATTGATAATCAATTAGGAAGTTATTGATAAAGTCACAATTTTTAATTGATATTCAATAATTCATTATTGGATAAATATACTCATGAGTTGGAGTAGGTTTGAACTACTAAGTTGATAAGGTTTTGGTGAAATAATATCCTCCACATTGTAGGAGAATTTTGGCCACCCTTTATATATATATATATATATATATCATAAAATTCGTTTTTTAGTGAGTAGTTCAAAGAAGAAATTTTTTTTGAGAAAATTTTTATTCTCTTGCTTTTGAATAATAATAAAAAAAAAACTTCCAACTCAATAAAGGGGTGTAGAATTCGGCCAAAGAGAAGAAGAATAAGGAGTGTTTTATTTTCAATAGTGCACTAGAAGCATTTACATCAAAAGGCTTTATGCACAAGATCGAATTAGGGTACACGCGAGTTCTTGATTAAAAAGATTAAGAATTCACAAGTGATCAAATGTTCTTTATTATCTCTAGGATGATTATTATGACTAACAAAAGAAAAATGTTTGTTTTTCCATCCCTAGATTTTCAATTCATAAAAATTGGAGCCCACACTCCTAGGTGATTCAGATTCGTGATTAGATTGGAAGATTTTATGGATTTGATTCGAAGCAAGAGGATTCAATTCGATGCAATATCAATCTTCACGTAAAAAAAAGTAAGATACTTTTATTATATGTTAATTAATAAAGGGTTAAGGTTCTTTTTTTTTGGGGTAAGTAAATAGTATCATAGAAAGAGAGAAAGAATGTACAAAATACAAGGGGCATACCCCAGGAAGCAAAGCAAGAGCTAAACAAAGGCTTAAAACAGCTCTAACAAACGAGTAAGACAAGACAAGAGCAAGACAGCAAATCAACTAGAGTTGACATTCCAATTCAAGGCAATGAAAGGGTGGTTCTTTAAATTGAAAGAGGATAGTCGGCAGCGAATGATGTCAATAATGGAGCGAGCAACAACCGAACTAGTCTTTTGAGTGCCTTCGAAAATGCGACAGTTTCGCTCTCTCCAAATATGATAAACCGCAACCCCAAGACAAAGCTTGTTAGCAACAACAGTAGGAGAGTTCCCTTTCCAATGAGTGGAAGCCCAGTCAATGAAAGCATTCCAACAAAGGCCATTCCAAGGAGACCCACAAATATTCATAAGTTGAGTCCAAATGGCTATACTGAATAAACACTAAAAAAAAGGTGGGCATGAGACTCCGGGTGGGTGTTGCAAAGAACACAAGTAGTAACCGCCATAGGGTCATATTTATGGATGCGATCCCGAGTAGAGAGCCTGCCTCTAATTGCCACCCATAGGATAAACTCATTCTAGGAATATTTTGGGCGAACCAAACAAGCTTAAACCAAGGAACAATCGGATAAGGGGTTCTAAGAGAAGCCAAAGTAGATGAGACAAAATAAGTACCATTGGAGGAAGGAAGCCAGCGAGCTCTATCATTCACATTGGAGTTAGGATTGTAGGAAGGCATACGACTTCTAATTTCAAAAAGATCAATGGACATAGCAGCCGGCCAACTCCAAGAATCGCCATGAACAATGGAACTACCCGTTGCGTGGATAGGGATGCCTGAGTCATAGACAACACGGGGGCTCCATTTAGAAAGAAGAGGACCATCCGGATGCCAATTGTCAAACCATAAGAAGGTGCTAGAACCGTTACCAATGTAGTGCTGAATAAGGGGGTGAACAAGAGGCCGAAGATGGAGGAGTTTTCTCCAATTCCAAGAGCAAGTACATGGAGTTTTAGCCTCCCAAAGATTAGAGTCCTTAAGGTGGTAGGCTTTGATCCAAGCAGACCATAGGTTATTTGTGCCATAACTCAAAATCCAAATATGCCTAATCATAAGAGCTTTGTTCCAAGAGGATAGGTCCTTGATGCCAAGACCTCTCTCTTTCTTAGGGAAACAAATATCGGACCAGTATATCTTTGTACCCTTGCTATCGCCTTCAATTCCTCTTAACAAAAAGCTTCTAAATTTATACTTAATAATATTAAAAACGTTTTTAGGGAGGCAAAGATAACTAGCCCAAAATACTTGTAAACTAGTCAAAACCGAGGCAATAAGTTGCAAGCGACCAGCATAAGAGAGGCCTCGGTTCAGCCAAGAAGCAAGTCTTCCCGAGACTCTGTCCACAGGGGAGGAGCAATCGTGTAGGCGTAATATAGAAGAGATGATATGTATGCCAAGATAATGAATGGGGAGAGAACCAACCGTATAACCAAAAAGTTTGATAAGCTGCTGGTTAATTGTATGAGAAACCCCGGAAGTGAAGATGTTGCTCTTAGCATGATTAGCATGGAGGCCTGATAACAAGGAAAACTCATCAAGCGTTGCCTTAACAACATGTGCTGATGAAAGAGAGCCATGGCATAACATAATAAGGTCATCAGCAAAATAAAGGTGGGAAAGCTTAATCTTGTCACACCTCCAATGAAACTTGAAACTGGAAAGTCCTCAATGCGCTTGGCCAGAATTTTTGAAAGAATTTCCATAGCAATAACAAAGTGGTAGGGGGACATGGGATCCCTTGGCGAAGGCCTCTCTTTCCGAAAAAGAAACCAGCAAGCTCCCCATTGATAAAGATAGAGAACTTGGGGGTGGTTAGGCAAGCTTTGATCCACATAATGACTTTAGGAGGGAAGTGAAAGGCAGCAAGGGTTTCATGTAAGAATCCCCAATCCACCATGTTAAAAGCCTTTATTAAATCCACTTTAAGAGCCAACCTAGGGCGGCCAGCATCTTTGTGGTAGTGCCTCATAAGCTCTTGCACAAGAAGAATGTTATCACCAATACACCTACCAGCCACAAAAGCTAATTGAGAAGGGCTGATTATATCCAGAAGGCAAGGCTTGATCCTATTCGTACTTATCTTGGCAATGATCATATAGAGTATGTTGCGACAAGAGATAGGTCTAAAGTCCTTCTTCTTAGAAGGGTTATGGACTTTAGGGACCAAAGCAAGGATAGTAGCATTGAGTTCCTTGAGCAATAGACCAGACCTAAAGAACTATTGGACAACACTAATGACATCTTCACCAACAATGTCCCATGTTATCTTGAAAAAGTGAGCATTGAAACCATTTGGGCCCGGAGCCTTGTTTGGGTGGAGGGAGAAGCAAACTTCCTGAATCTCATCATTGGTGACATCTCTACCCATAAAATCAGCTTGCCCATTGAAAATGACCTTATCAATAATATTGGTCAAAGTACTACCAAATCCATGACTAACCGGCCTCGAGTAACCAAGAATAGTCTGAAAATAACGAATAGCTTCTTTCTTGACTAGAATATCACCTTCAATCAAGGAACCTTCATCTCCAGTAATAGTGTGGATTTTGCTTCTATTACGCTTACCATTGATGGCTTTTAAGAAATAAGAGGAGTTGCGGTCACCAGCCTTAAGCCATTGGATTCTAGATTTTTGCCTTAGTAGGTCCTCTTCAGCTTTAAGTGTCGTAGTATAACAGCTTATAAGCTCCTTTTCCCGAATTCTAAGATTAGAATCAAGGGGCTGCTAATCAAGGAGGCGTTGATAATCATCAAGGGCAGCCTTGGCTTCAATCGATTTAATTGTCAAGTCTCCCTACCTTGTCATTATTGAGGGTCTTAAGAACCTTCTTTAGGTTTCGAAGCTTAGAGCAGAGCTTGTACTGCATGGTGCCATGAACTTCCTCCCGCCAACACCTATCAACCAAGGGGAGGAAATCTGCTCTTTCCGTTAGAAAATTGAAAATTTTGAAAGGGCGATTTTTCTTAATACCTTGCAACCCAAGTTTAACCACGGAAGGACAATAATTCGAATTGCTAGGGGGAAGGAAAATTGCTTCAGAATTCTTAAACTTTACAAGCCAATCATTATTGACAAGAACTCTATCCAATTTCTTAGAGATACAGTCGGTGCTTCTCTTGTTGCACCAAGTATGAAGAAAACCCTAGAAACGAAGATCATCGAGCTCCAAAGATTGAAGACAGTCATTGAACTCCTCTATAGCACCCGAAATTCTAGAGCAACCCCCAATTGACTCACCCACACTCCTAGAGACATTGAAATCACCAAGCATAATCCAAGGAGAACCATGCTGACTTGAACACATACTTTGCCAAATAGCCTTCCTTAATCTAAAGTCTCACTTATACAAACATATCAATTTTTAATCTAAAGTCTCACTTATGCAAACATATCAATTTTTACTCATTCACCAACATACATGTCAAGAAAAGAGAAATATAGCATAAGCTCAAAGAATAGAGTCAAGATCCAATTTGAATCTAAGTAAATACCATGTATAACAAGCTCAAGTGTTGGTTTACAAATATTCCCTAATGGGGATTACACATCAAATAAATAGAAAATAAAATAAAGAGAAGAGTTTAGAGATAACCAAGATCTCTATTTCATTTTGCTCTCCTTTCTCCTTGGATATACTTCAAAGATGGATGGAAGAAGTTTAGAGGTGGTGGTGGTGGTGAGACATCCATGGAGGAAAACCTCCATGGAAGCCTTTGAAGCCACTCTCTCTCTTTTGTGGTGTAAGATCTAGGATCTAGGTTAATAGGTTATAGTGCACACTTTAATCTAAGAATGGATATTTGAGAGATATCTTTAAAGACCAACAAGGTGGGATATTTATAGTGTTTGAAGGTTAGATATTTAATTGTGTGTGAAAAGTCAAGTTTACCCTTAAAAATCTCGTGATCTGCAAGTGGATAAAGTTCTGCCGACCTAAATCTACGAGTTGGAACTGGTAGTTCCATCTAGCAGATTGATTTTACTGGTCGTAACTCGTAAATCTAGATGGCAGAAGGTTCTGGGAAAGTTTGCGACCGAAATCTATGAGTTCAATCTCCTAGTTCCAACTCGCAGTACACTGCAACTTCATTCTGCTAGGTCTAACTCACAGATTCATCTAGCGGAAGGCTCTGGAATGGATCTGCAACCTAAATCTGTGAGTTGGAACTCGCAGCTCCATCTAGCAAATTTTTCGGCTTCGCGTAGCAGTCGCTGAAATGGGTGTAACCTCTTCTAGAAAATCCGGAATTGTGATCCGTAAAGTTTCTGAAAACTAAACTTCCGAGGTTTTCCTAAAACATGTGGCTCGACACCTATTTCAATCCGAGGAGGGAGATATGGCTTCCGTAAGTTAGACATTCTGCACAAGCCATCTCAATTTCAGCTATTTTTCCTCCTCTTTGCCTTCAAACCTTCACTTTAAGTTCAAACACCTAGGTTATGGGAAAATGAACCTACACAAGACTCAAACACATATTATATACACAAAAATGCTTGAAAACGAGAACAAAAGCTAGGAATAAGGAGCCTAAAATAGGAACATAAATGTACCGATCAAATACCCCCAAACCTAACATTTGCTCGTCCTCGAGCAAAACTAAAAACGAAAAACAACAAATAAGAAATCTAAAACACATAAAAGAAATAAACAAGTAAAAACTAATTAGTCAACTTTCGTGGGAGAAACAATGGCACTTAGCATTTGCCACAAACCTTTGAAACCTTTAGGTGTCCTTAGTAGGAGGAGTTATAGTCTCCTGAGGGTTTACCAATTCGGTACCCACAAACGCAACTCTACAAAGCAAAACCTTGAGATGTCACCTTAAACATACCAAGCAAAAACTACATGCATGCTAAAATCTTTGTATTAAGCCGTATAAATCAATACATCACGCAATGCATGTATGCCAATACTAAAGATGTTTTTGGTTTACACAACAACTAAGCTTGAATGCCTAAGATTGAATTCGCCTCGACTTCTAATCCTCACCGGATTACACTCATATTTTCTGTAAGAACCTAGGCGATAACACTCATCAACATATAGGAATATGGAGTTTAGGTATATGGAATCAAAAATATATTCGCATATTCATATAACTAGAAAGACTTCTCATATAAGTGCAAAAGATCTCATGAAAGAATTAAACATTAAGAACATAGATAGAGCACATGTAACTTTACAATTAAGCAAGCATTACCAAGAGATCCGCTAGGTCTTTCATGGTTGTAACGGGGTCATAGGTGTACTAAGAAAGAATGGGAAAATGGAAAGCGAAATACCTAAGACCATATCATGGGATTACTGACCATACACAACGCAATATCAACATCCCAAAAATATATTGTATCATAGGACTGCTGACCATCTACAATGCAATCTCTACATCCTCAAGTGAATCTATTACAAGTATGCATCTAGACTTCTCTTTTGTTTTCTTTTTTATACTCATTTTTTCTTTTGAGTATATATTCAATTTTCTTTTCTTTTCTTTTGATTCACCATTCATTCATTTTGAATGACTATACAAATATAACTTTAATTCTTTTCATTCAAGCCTAATTATATGCTATTACACTTTACAATTCAACCCAAGAAACTCATTGGGTCTTCCCAAAATTTGTAGTAATTAGTTGGTGCCTTCATCGGACCAGGCTTCCTGAGTAGCCCTTTGTTGCGGATGGCGAGGTAGATAGTCTCACGAGATGCATTAAGTGGGGTGTAATGTGTGTACCCCTCTTCCTCCCTGGCTATCCTGGAAACTTCCCTTGGTGGAGGTGTCGCTCTAGGAGGGGTCCGCCTAGCTGGGTACTGGTCCCGCTGAGGCTGGTAAGGTAGTGGCCGGGATGTAGATCTATTGGGAGGCCTATTTTGGCCCTTCTGTATTGGAGTTGGCTTGGGGGCCTCATTTTTTTGGCGCTTGATAGATCTCATGTCGTCATGCTCCATCTTGACTCTGAGCTGCTCATCTATCTCAACCTGTTCAAGGGCCCTGTCATAGGCCTTATAGTACGTCTTTGGTGGATGCTTGGCGATGGATCGGAACAACCTGCCAGCCTACAAGTTCCTTCTAAAATTGGCCAAGGTCTCCTTCTCCGCGAATACCCCCATCTGGATCACTTCCTTGTGGAACCTCTCTACGTAGGCTCTGAGCAATTCACCCAACTCCTGGATCACGTATTGAATATGAATGTGATCTTTGGGGTGAGGCTTGATGCCCTGAAATTGATCACAGAAATCGTTGGTCAACTTGGTGAAAGAGTCAACACTTCCTGCTGGCAGTTTCCTGAACCATGTCTTAGCATAGTTAGTTAGCGTAGTAGGGAACATTATGCACATGGCGGCCATGGCAGCATTCTGGACCTCCATCTATTGAACGAAGCTCTCTAGGTGACTCAAGGGATCCTCTGCCCCAGAATACTTGTCGGTTGGCATTTTGAATTTTGGAGGTAGCTCTGCCTCCCTGATCCTTCTGGAGAATGAGGTGTTCATCTCTCCTAAGGGATTCTTTCGGTTGTCTCGGTGCTTGCCCTTCTTTAGCTCTTGGATTTCCTTTGCCATTTTGGCTACCTGGTCTTGGAGGCATTTGTTACCATCATTCCCTGATTCTACCTCGGAGTCTTCATTGTCAGACCCCTCTGAAGCAACTGAGGCCTCATTTCGGTTTTCCCCCTAGGGGGGTCCTCTCGGGCACTCCTTCTACGGTGGGTGCTACCTCCTGCTGCTGAGTGAGGTTGCTACTTTGAGGCTTTTGGTTGGGCTGGGGGCTATGTTCCCTAGGTGGAATGTTGAAGGCGGACTTCACCTGACGGGGTCGATAGTTTGTGGGTCGATCTGGAGCTAGGGGCATGGGCCCGAGCCTGTCGCTGACCGGTAGTGGAAGTGGAGGGCCCAACCGGTCAAAGGCAGGTATCATAGTACCTGGTAGATTGGTTTCTCCCATGGCATCCGGCAATAGAGGTTGGGGAATGCTACCCTGCGCTACCATTCGGAGGCGGATCCTCTCTAGGAAGGCCACGACTAGTTGCTCCAGGTTGGGTTGGTTTGCTACCAGGGCGACAGGGATCTAGGGGGTAGCCTGCGCGACAGCTACAGGTGTTGGAGCAGGGTTGCTATTCTTTACCTCTTCTTTTGTCTTTGACCCTTCCGGGTTGAAGCAATAGATTGGTGCCCTGTTGGATCGGGCTGCCCCTAAGAAGATCGGAGTCTCATATTGGAAATGCTGTAAGAAAATGAGATTCAAAGGCTTTCTTTTAGGGGTGTGGAAACTTCCCATAGATGGGGCCAAAAAATGGTAACGGGAAAATCCACTCAGGGAGCATAATTCTAGTTAGCACCCTCAACCGCTACCGATAGGTGGCAGTGGGGTAGGTACCTTCGGTACCAGGATGTTGTTTTACATTGGAGATTGAGGGTAGAGAATGCTGAGAAGAGGATGTATGGAGTAGGCACTGATTTATTGAATGTTTGTTTTTTACAGATATTACAATAAATTTTCTCTCTTCTCTTTTTGCACATGATGGAGATGGAGTTCTCGTTTCTGTCTATAAGTGGCTAGAAAATCCTCCCAGTGATTGTCTCAAAACTCTCACTGGCTTCAGAGAACCCAAGACAAGTTTCTCAAAACATTTCCTGATCCCCCTCGTCTTTCATGGCCGTATTTATAGACATCAAACATTCTTGATAATCTGGTTGTATTAATGAGGATTATTTGGAGTCATTCTTTAGGCGTTGAAAGACGTTGAATGAGGCTAAAGGCGCGGGATTTGATCCCTTTAATCACTGTCGTATTTAAACTTTGATTCGGGTGACCATTTGGTCTCATTTATGGCGCTTTAAATGGTGAAGGGGTCAACTTTTCTTTCTTGCGTTGCTTGGAGGGGTATACTGGTTCTATATCCCGATGGCGTGGTACATTGGCATACCGGTCTGACTTTACTGGAGTGGGGCTTGTTCTTCTCTGTATCTTACTGGCGTGGCGCTTGTTCTATCATGCTGGTATCACTACGGCGACATCCTTCTCGTCGGGCGGGTAGGATGCCCATCTTGGTTGGATTCTGGGTCGATATGGAGATACCCGGGTACCAGGCGCATGTCGCGGTACCTAGGTGCCAAGTAGAAGGTACTACGTACATGTGAGGTACTGGCTTCACTTGTTAGGAGTGCAAGCTTGGTGCGGTACTTGTTCTTCTTGGCTCCTAGCTCAGGTGCTTCGCCTAGGTAGATAGGTAGATAGGGCGGTTGCGGTTCTGGTCTTACCAGATATCGATTCTTTCAAGGTCGCGGTATTAATGCCGCCGGGTACCTGGGAGCTGGGAATGGTTCATACAAGGTAGTAACTTGGTGGACAATTCTTCTTTGGATCCCTGCCAAAAAAGGCTGTTAATAGACAATTTATATGTTTGTTTGAGTTGAGATGTTTAGTCTTTATTCTCTCGGGAATACACCCCAATAACTTGTTGTTATGAGGACAAACAAGCCAAGAAAGCTCATAAAAAGGGAGAAGGATTTACATTAATAAAAAAGCATGCTAAGGTATATCTCTACTCTAAAGCTTGCTTTCTTGTTTCATCGTTTCAACTCTATGTGTGAATGACCTCTTGTGGCATGTTATTTTAGAGAACTTTGTTTAGGACACATAGTTTCTCTTTAAATAATTGCTATCTAGAGATCATTTAGTGAAATCGTTCACAAAGATCTTTTTTTTTTGGGTAAGTAAATAGTATCATAGAAAGAGAGAAAGAATGTACAAAATACATAGGGCATACCCCAGGAAGCAAAGCAAGAGCTAAACAAAGGCTCAAAACTGCTCTAACAAACGAGCAAGACAAGACAAGAGCAAGACAGCAAATCAACTACAGTTGACATTCCAATTGTAGGAAGGCATACGACTTCTAATTTCAAAAAGATCAATGGACATAGCAGCTGGCCAACTCCAAGAATCCCCATGAACAATGGAACTAACCGTTGCGTGGATAGGGAGGCCTGAGTCATAGACAAAACGGGGGCTCCATTTAGAAAGAAGAGGACCATCCGGATGCCAATTGTCAAACCATAAGGAGGTGCTAGAACCGTTACCAATGTAGTGCTGAATAAGGGGGCGAACAAGAGGCCGAAGATGGAGGAGTTTTCTCCAATTCCAAGAGCAAGTACATGGAGTTTTAGCCTTCCAAAGATTAGAGTCCTTAAGGTGGTAGGCTTTGATCCAAGAAGACCATAGGTTATTTGTGCCATAACTCAAAATCCAAATATGCCTAATCATAAGAGCTTTGTTCCAAGAGGATAGGTCATTGATGCCAAGACCTCCCTTTTTCTTAGGGAGACAAATATCGGACCAACATATCTTTGCACCCTTGCTATCACCTTCAATTCCTCTCCACAAAAAGATTTTAAATTTCTGCTCAATAATATTCAAAACGTTTTTAGGGAGGCAAAGATAACTAGCCCAAAATACTTGTAAACTAGTCAAAACCGAGACAATAAGTTGCAAGCGACCAATATAAGAGAGGCCTAGATTCAGCCAAGAATCAAGTCTTCCCGAGACTCAATCCATAAGGGGGGAGCAATCGCGAAGGCGTAATCTAGAAGAGATGATAGGTATGCCAAGATGACGAATGGGGAGAGAACCAACCGTATAACCAAAAATGTTGATAAGCTGCTGGTTGATGGTATGAGAAACCCCGGAAGTGAAGATGTTGCTCTTAGCATGATTAGAATGGAGGCCCGATAACAAGGAGAACTGATCAAGCGCTGCCTTAACAACATGTGCTGATGAAAGAGAGCCATGGCATAACATAATAAGGTCATCGGCAAAACAAATGTGGGAAAGCTTAATCTTGTCACACGTCCAATAAAACTTGAAACTAGGAGAGTCCTCAATGTGCTTAGCCAGAATTTTTGAAAGAACTTCCATAGCAATAACAAAGAGGTAAGGGGACATGGGATCCCCTTGGCGAAGGCCTCTCTTTCCGAAGAAGAAACCAGCAAGCTCCCCATTGGTAGAGATAGAGAACTTGGGGGTGGTTAGGCAAGCTTTGATCCATATAATGACTTTAGGAGGGAAGTGAAAGGCAACAAGGGTTTCATGTAAGATTCCTCAATCCACACAAAGATCTTTTACATGATGCATGTGTTATATCTTATTCTTGTTTGATTGATGAGTGATATATTTTTGAAAAGTATGAGCTTCATACATAATGAAAGATACTCTCTTAAGAAGTAATGATCTTAAGTAAGTCTATTTGTATTGCTTTTAGATCATACGCTTTTAAGCCTTAAAACTTGGTTTTCAAAAAAAAAATACACCATTTGCTTCTCTCATATGTTTAGTTTGAGTAAGTTGAGTTTGAAGATATGTGAGTTATGGATGCACCTTAAAGTCTTTTGACTAGCATATTAAAGATGACATATGGTTAGTATCCATTTTGCTTCGGCAACTACATAGAACTCAACAAGCACCTTCATGAAAAGGGCTACACATTTTGGTTGTGCAGCTGCCCAATGTAGGAAAGGGCTACACCATTATGATGAGTGAAGGCCGTCATAAAGTGTATATGTTTATGTTAGAAAAATCAAAGAAGTGTTGTAAAAGAAAGAATCAATAAAAAAAAATCTTTGATTCAAAGCCTATAAAAAAAGGCTTCAAGGAGTATAGTTGAAATTTTTGATTGCTTCGGTTGAAAAACATAAGTGGAATGACAAGCCACATGCACACACATGCTCATATGTTGAAATCTATTCTCTTAAAAGCAAAAATTCTAGATGATAATCGGTTTGACCTTTTATGGAAAAGCTTAAAATGAATAGATGTTGATAAGGTCTGCATGGTGATGATCCAATTACTCATTTATATAATATGTTTGAAGCAAATCCACACTCAGACTTGTTTTGCTTTCAAGTGAATTTGATATGCTAGCAATTTTAGAAGAATTATGAGAGAGATTGAAAATCTATCCATCTTCTCGGACATGGTGGGCGAAATTATAGAAGTCTTTATGGATGACTTCTCAGTAGTCGGGGACTCTTTCAGCTTGTGCCTTCACAACTTGTCCTTAGTGCTCAAAAGATGCAGAGACAACAACTTGGTTATGATTTGGGTGAAGTGCCATTTCATTGTACAATAGAGGATTGTCATTGGCCACATCATCTCCAGTTGGGAGATCGAAGTGGATAAGGCAAAGGTTGAGGTCATCAAGAGTTTGCCACCACCTCGAACTATTAAGGACATTAGATCATTCCTGGGACATTCCGGGTTTTACAGGAGGTTCATCAAAGACTTCTCAAAGATTTCCAAACTTGTATATGTGTTGCTCCAAAAAGACAAAGAGTTCGAATATGATACAAAGTGTTTAGCAGCATTTGAGACTTTGAAGGAGGCATTGACCACAGCCCTAGTCATAGCACCACCAAACTGGGATCTACCATTTGAACTGATATGTGATGCATCAGATTATAAAGTAGGAGTGGTCTTAGGCCAGAGGGTTGACAAGGCCCCGCACGTGATATATTACTCCTCTCGGACCCTGAATGAAGCCCAACTCAACTATTCTACAACAAAAAATAAATTGCTAGCAGTTATCTTTGCACTAGAGAAGTTCAAGCAGTTTTTTGTGGGGGCCAAGGTGGTAGTTTACTCAGACCACACATCACTTAGGTACCTTCTCTAGAAGAAAGATACGAAGCCAAGGTTGATCAGATGGGTTCTACTACTACAGGAGTTTGATTTGGAGATCCAAGACAAGAAGGGTTGTGAAAATGTGGTAGCAAAGCACCTAACCAGACTGGTTCAAAGAATATCCAATAGAAAAGGAAGAAATCCCTTTGAGAGAAAGCTTCCTAGTTGAGCAGTTGTGGGCAATACAAGGTGAGGAGCCATGGTTTGCAGACCTGGTGAACTACCTAACTCACAGAGTGCTTCCCTTGGAGTTGGATTCACAAGGAAGAAATAGATTTTTCATGAAAGCAAGGCAGTTTTTTTGGGATGAGCCGTATCTTTTTAACATGGTTCGGATCAGGTAATCCGGAGGTGTGTGCTAGAGTCAGAGCAATGAGACATGCTTAGGTTCTGCTATGAGTTGCAGTGCGAGGGTCATTTTAGTGTAAGAAATACTGCACTGAAGGTGCTTCAATGGGGTTTTTACTGGAAATCTTTGTTTAGAGATGCCTACCATTTTTGTGCACCATGTGATAGGTGCCAGCGCACCGAAAATATTAGGAAGAGAAACGAAATGTCACATAAAGGGATCCTAATGGTTGAGATATTCGATACTTGGGGGATAGACTTCATGGGACCCTTTCCACCATATTGTGGAAACAGTTACATTCTGGTGGCAGATGACTATATCTTGAAATGGGTAGAAGTAATTGCTTCAAGGACAAATGATAGTGGTGTGGCAGTGAAATTCTTAAAAGAAAATATTTTGGTACGGTTTGCCACTCCGAGAGCGATAATCAGTGTTGAAGGGAGTCATTTATGCAACAGAACATTCTACAACCTCACAAAGAAGTATGGAGTTCGCCACAAAGTGGCCACACCCTACCATCCCTAGACGTCTGGTCAAGTAGAAGTAAGCAACAGGCACATCCAACAGATTCTGGAGAAGACTGTTAACCTAGGAAGAAAAGATTGGCCTTTGAACATAAATGACGCATTATGGGCTTATAGGACTGCTCACAAGACACCAATTAGGATGATCCCATATCAGATTGTCTTTGGAAAATCATGCCACCTCCCGGTTGAGCTTGTGCACCGAGCCTATTTGGCTATCAGTATTTGAATTTCCATTTAGAAACAGCCAGGAAGGAAAGGAAACTACAGTTGTGTGACCTTGAAGAATTACGCAATGAGGCATATGAGAGTGCTAAGCTTTATAAGGAAAGGACAAAGGCACTCCATGACAAAGCTTTATGCAGGAAAGAGTTCCATCCGAGGATGCTAGTACTTCTCTATGAGTCGTACCTAAAGCTATTCCTGTGAAAGTGGAAATCAAGATGGTTTGATCCTCTCAAAGTGATACAAGTCCATGAATATGGAGCTGTGGAGGGTTGAGGACAAGGAAGGATGAAGGTTAAATATGAATGGGGGAGTGAATTGCAATTTCCTCCGGTCTGCATAGTTTAATTAGAATATTCATAGCACTGTGACAACGTCTTGCCTAGACGATAAATATAGCGCTTGTTTTAGGCAACCCAGCAAGGTTTATTCACTTCAACTTTTGCCTTTATCTTACTTTGTTTTACTTTTCACTAGCTTAATAATTTGGTGGATTATTTTGGTTTTAAGATGATGATATAATTTGATAGATGTTTTGGATTTGGGATGATTTGATTTATTGTGGATGATTGATTCGGTGAATATTTTGATGGATTTATTTGGTAGATTTTGTGCATTAAAGCAAGGTTCTTTTTCTCTTGGGAAGAAACAATGACAACTTACGAGTCTTGGAGGGACAAGTAAGCCAAGAGTGCTTATAAAAAGAGCAAGAGCCTTATCTTCATTAATGGAGTTCCTACCTTTTTGTTTTATGTGTTTCATTGAATAATTGGTTGATATTTGTAGATTTGGGACAGCTTTGTGTTGATGGATACTTTCATGGATGAGCATTATTTTGTGGATATTTTGATTACATTTTTGATGTGGATATGATGGCTATTTTGTGAATGTTGAATGAATTATTTGATTTTGGACTTATTAATTATTCTTTTGATGATGGGCGAGCTAAAGGCTCTTGAGAATGTTTGCATGAGAGTGTACATGACTTGATTGTCATATATAGCCCAACTCGGTTTTGGGGTTTTTGATTGCTCTTGTTTTTGTACAGGTATTATGCTTTGATATAGTTTGATACGGTTTAGGAGTCGTCACATCCCCATTCCACCAATTTTGAAAATGTTTGATGTTAAGCTTGATGTTAAAAATCAGTGTGCCAAGTGCTTAATTGTAATATTGCATTGTTTTGCATTAATACTTTGAGCCTTAGTTTGAGTCATTGTTGTTTGTGGGCATTGATTGTGTTTGATTAGTGCCTAGGTTTGTTTGTTTACATTTTATGTTGTGTTAGGTGCACGCCACTAGGGCGGGCTCTCTTGTCTCCAACATTGAGGACAATGTTGAGTTTTGGTTATGGGGTGTAGAAACCTTGTTGAGTCGTCTTTTTGTGTCTTGAGTCATTTTTGAGTCAAAATTTTCAAAATTAGTCGCATGGCCGAAATTTCGAGATTTAAATATCTTGGATAGGATGCCTTGAGCATATGCTTTTGGCGAGTTTACTTATGCTTGATGTGCTTAATTTAGTAACTCTTTGTCACTCTAGGGTCCCATTTGCACTTCATGGACTAGTCTCATCCTTTTAGTGTTCAAGTTAAGGAGACTCAGTGCTCACACACCTTGTTCTAATAGTAGAGACTACTTAGAGAGTTCACAAACACAAGCCTGTAAAAAGCGCATTGTGAGTGTTATCATTTGCAAATCTTAAACACTTTTCTCGTCATGCTCATCATTTGCCATAGGACATTGCATTATACTTTGTAGACTGCTTGACAGATACTTTCATTCCCGTAATAGATAGACTTGTTGACATGATTTTAGGCAATATGTGTGCAACTACCTATATAGCCTAAATACATTTCCATGTCCCTATTGTGTGCTCCAAAGCCAAATTTGAGGCCAAAAACTTACCTTTCATTTGGAACCACATTATAACCATATAGCCATAAGCCTAAACACATGCCTACCCTTGTTGCCAATCTTGTTAGGATGTGTAGGTGTGGTGGTTGAAAGGTGAAATGCTCTAATATATTAAATAGCGTGTACTTAGGCAATATTTTTAAGTGTGCAAAGGAAAAGGTTCAAATGTAAAAGTGCCAAAATTTGCACTTAAGAGCCTAATTGTTTATATTTTTGGGTAAGAAAATAGTATCATAGAAAGAGAGAAAGAATGTACAAAATACAAGGGGCATACCCAAGGAAGAAAAGCAAGAGCTAAACAAAGGCTCAAAACAGCTCTAACAAACAAGCAAGACAAGACAAGAGCAAGATAGCAAATCAACTAGAGTTGACATTCCAATTCAAGGCAATGACAGGGTGGTTCTTTAAATTGAAAGAGGATAGCCGGCAGCGAATGGTATCAATAATGGAGCGAGCAACAACCGAACTAGTCTTTTAAGAGCCTAATTGTTAAATGTAAATTGTGCAAAGAAAAAGAGAAAAAGAAAGAAACAATGCAAAGCAAAGAAAAAAAGAAGAAGAAAGAAGCAAAAGAAAAGAAAAGAAATGTAAGAGCCTTGAAAGTTTAATGTGAAGTACTCAACAAAAGTAGAGTACAATGTGAAGCACAAGTGTATGTGAAATTTAAGCCTAGACGCTAGTGTTCATAAATGGGAAGCAAGTAGAGGTAAAGTAAGGGGTGCGTAATGTATTGAGTCTTAGCATGATTGATTACCTTTGAATCCAACTTTTCCCAATCTTTTGTTCACCACATCTCACCATTTGGACCCATTGCAACCAAAGAGAAGACCTATTTGATCTACGAAGAAATCTAGATTGGATATGTTTGTTGAAGCATGATCTTCTAAGTCCATGGCCTTTGAGTTTTTCTTAGGCTAGTTCATAAAGAAATTACCAGTCTTTCATTAATATGTATACAATACATTAGATTCTTATGCATAAACTCTATCTTTGCATACCTTGCATGATTGTGAACTTAGGACTCTGAGCGGAAAGAATAGAGAGACTCCACGTGAGGCTTAAAGTCGAAGCGAATTATGCTCGAGGTGTAAGAGTGAGTAGTTCCCAATATTAGGGCACTTTTAGGTGTGGAATTCGTGATTGTACGAGTTTCCCTTGAGTGCCTTCGAGTTGCCTTAGAACGTTTTGCATGTGTCTACTCTTCTTTATCACACTTCATTGTATCTCACTACTAGTTGGAAATGCAGCTTGTTGTTTTGTCGCTTATGTCTAGGAAATTTTTAGATAGAGTCATGTTTGTTTTGTCTTATGTCTTTGTTTGTCTTGAGTTTGCTAGAGGACTAGTAAAGGTTTTGTTTGGGGGTGTTTGATCCTATCAAAATTGTGTTACATTTTGGCCCTCATTTCCATGTCCTTTGTCTCGTTTTCGCGTGTTTTTGTGTGTATAATAGGCTCTTTTCTAGTGATTGCAGGCATTCGATGTAATTAAGGTATTGAAGATGGAAAACGGGATTTTCGTGCGTGAAACAAGTCAAAATTCAAGGAATGGGCAATTGGCTGGTATTACGCGGGTCCTCACCATCGTAATGGACCCGACCCGCGCACCGTAAATCAGTAAAATACAAGTGTCATTGCACAGGTACTACATGGGTAACCCTACCCACGCACATCCAAGATTTCACTTCCAAACCAGCGCACCAACCGCGATCCGGGAGTCATCAGATTGCAAAAGTGCCTAGATGGCAGGTACTGCATGGGTCTCTACCAGCGCAGTTGACCCACAGACCTAGGATGAAGATTTCTAAGATTGTCACTGCACGAGTCTATGTGCGGGTCCCTAACTGCACACTACCTGCGCACATCAGACCCAAATTTGTTTACATCAACTTTTTAGACCTATTTTTGGGAGTAGTAAAAATATATTCGTTTCTGATATCATCCACACGCCTACACACCTATTTTCCTTAACTTTTCTCCATTTAGATCTAGGAATATCCTCCCACAAAATCCATACCATTTCCTATCAATTCCTTCACCAAATCAATCCTCACATCACCCATTCAACCTCCATTTCACCAAAACCCAATTACCCACTCAAGGAGCTTTGATTTTGCAGACTTTGGAAAATAAGAGGACTTGAAGAGAGAGGAATATTAGCACTCCAATGGGTTCACTCTTCACTCTTGTTTCCTATATTTTCCTTTGTATTCATATTATGAGTAGCTAAACCCATATTGGGAGTTGATTTAATAATTCATGGATTGTGGGCTTTCCACCATATTTCAGATTTGATTTATATAGTTTCATTCATTGTGCTTAATTGTGTTTGATTTTCCTCTTGAAGTTAGTAGGCACTCCAATTATTGATTCTTGTTGGTTATTGAACTTACTTGAGTAATTGAACTATAATTGAAATTCTTTGTGGATTAAGTAGGCACTCCAACTCTTGATTCACTTAGAGGTTAAATTTGAGCTTTAAATGCATTTGATATCTTCTAGGATTGGGTAGGCACAATTCTCAATTGACGTTAGATATTAAATTATGATTTCTTTGTGGGTTGAGTAGGCCACTCCAACTCTTAGCCCATATTAGATGTCAATTAATGATTTTGACACACTTTCCATAGGGAGGCCATTGGATTTGTTATGAATAGGCAAGACGGTAGGACATAAAGAAGGCTCAATTTCGGAACTACAAGTGGGAATAACTTCATCACCTTTCAAGGTAGCAAGGGGGAGAAGAGGTTCTAGGTTTGCTTGAAGTAAGGGAACTAGGGGATTATCCCTTCTATTGACTCTTCTCCATTCTTGCTTAGGTTTGGGATCAAAATCTGTATTAGAGGGAGGATGTAAGGGCTTTAGCCTAGGGCATGTCACAATAGAGTGCCCAAATGAATTGCATTCACTACAGATTTTTGGTTTCCATTGGTATTCAACAAAGATTTCCACACTTTCATCATGGTTTGGATCCGACTTGTCTCCCATACACTTTCATCATGGTTTGGATTCAACCAAGTTGCACACACACACACACACTTACATGCATCTTTATTACACTTGCATTTGTGTTTCCATGATCATGCATTGTATTTCATTATGTGATATCTTGTTGTGTGCATGTTGTTTAATTGAGTTAGATTTGGTTTGGTTATTTGGAGCAATGTGTCTAGTTTCGAAAGATTGGTTTTCAATGATTTAAATGTTTTTCAAAACGAACCTTTGTATGGTCTTGTGATCATAACGTTTTATACAAATATCCAATTTGAATTTTGAAAAATTTAGACAAACTAGACACCCATACCTTTCCAACACTATATTATTCGTAATATTTCATGACCGTTTGGATTGGTTTTGAAATCTCAAAAGAGACCACCAAAACAGGGCAACTTTGTTGTTGTCCGAATCTGACCTTTGGTAACCCAAATGAATATAACTCTTTCTACAGACATCAAAACCTTATTCTGCAAAAAGTATCAGAAAGTAGACATCCATACCTTTCCAACGATATATTATACGATAATTTTCGATGTTGTTTGATCATATTTTGGATCGCTCAAATCTCGAACAGTTGCACTGTCTTGTGTCATTGAAGTGTACAACGAATTTCACCAGAGGATTTCCGCTACACGTTCATCAAAGTGTACATAGGATTTGAACAGCAGATTTCACCAGAGGATTTCCCCTATACGTCTGTCGAAATGTACAACGGAAATTCCCGACATTTGGTCGAAAAAGAATATAAACAAGCAAAAGACTTTTCATAATTTTTTTGCTCATACATAACATAATTGGAATTGCGAACAAAAATTTTGTTCTTTTTACAAACCTGATGTTGATAAATTTGCGGATCTAGAAATTCATTTCGGACAATTGAACCTTCTCAAACTGTTTCTTTTTAAGAACTAAAAAGATTTGTGCCAAAACAACAGATGCCAAAAAGAACAAAAGGCCTTGGACACGCAGTGGATCTTGAAGTACTATTTCTGCATCTCCCTGACCAAATCCACCCACATTAGGATTACTTGTTAATGGTTGATCAAGTTTGATAGATTCGCCCTCTGAAACACGAAGTTCTGGTCCTGGAGGGATAATATCAACCACTTGGCGTCCATCCAATGCATCCGTTATGGTTATTTCGTACCCCCCTTTTTCTTTTCGTATGATTTTGCTTACTATACCTGCTGCTGTAGCATTATAAACCGTATTGTTACTTTTTGTCCCGTCGGGATAAATCTGGCCCCTTCCCCTGTTACCACCTACGTATATTGGGTATTTTAAGAAGTGAACATCTTTATTAGTCGCGGGATCCGGGGAAAGAATAGGAAAAGTGATTTCACTATATTTCTTACCAGGAACAGGCCCTATCACAAGAATATATTTTTTAGTGGGGCCGTAATTCTGAAAAGATAGATTGCCTATCTTTTCTTTTCTTTCAAGACCCCCCCCTCCCCTTTTACCATTAGCAAGAACTTGTTTCAGTTGCATATCATACGGAATTCTGCAATTAAATCTTATGTCACCAAATAAAAATTCATTTTTTTCGGTTTTTTTTTTTTGATTCTGATAAACTAACTAACTAGTTGTTCGCCACAAAAAAAAAGTTGAACTCAAGACTCTACTTGATTTAATTTTTATTGAAAGGAAAAAAGGCGTGGAGCTGAAATAGCTCACTCAGAACACCTTTTAAAAGGTTACGTGGTACGATTGGATCGAATAAGCCCTTATGGAATAAATATTCAGCCGCTTGTGAACCTTCAGGTACTGTCTTATTCAATGTTTGTTCAATTACTCTTTTACCCGCAAATGCAATATAGGCATTAGGTTCGGCAATAATGATATCCCCCAACATACCAAAACTCGCTGTTACTCCACCGGTAGTAGGAGATGTAAGAATTGATACATAGAATAACTTTTTATTTGATTGATAATCATATAAAGCAGAAGATATTTTAGCCATTTGCATCAAGCTCAAACTTCCTTCTTGCATGCGTGCCCCTCCGGAAGCACACACTAGAATAAGAGGTAAAAGTTTATTGGTAGCATACTCGATCAAACGGGTGATTTTCTCGCCTACTACGGATCCCATACTACCCCCCATAAACTGAAAATCCATAACCCCAATTGCGACGGGAATTCCGTTTAGTTGACCTGTACCTGTTTGAACAGCCTCTGTTAATCCTGTTTTTTTTTGATAAGAATCAATACGATCTTTATAAGGTTCCTCTTCTGAATGAAATTCAATGGGATCCAGAGAGACCATGCCGTCATCCATCGGATCCCAAGTACCTGGATCAACCGAAAGCTCGATTCTATCTGAACTACTTATTTTCAAATAATATCCGCATTGTTCACAAATATTCATTTTTGACTTCAAAAATTTCTTATAATTTAATCCATAACAGTTTTCACATTGAACCCACAAATGCCTGTATTTTTGAGTTACATCGAGATTATTCGAACTTTTTCCTTGTAGTTAAATCACTACCATTCGTACTAGTTTTTATATTGGAACTTTTGCTTTCACTACTATTTCTACTTTCACCACAAATGTAATTATAAATGTAACTGTCACTGTAATTGTTACTACTACTTAAAATGTGACTATCAATACAGATTTGAGACTGAAGATAAGAGTCAACGAAATTATTAATGTGATTATTCCAACTCGATTTAGTATTATAGATGGAAGGATCATAGTCGGGATCGTCACTTTTAGATCCATTATTCCTATAATAATAATTACGAAAACCATAAAAAGAACTTTCTAGTTCACTCAGAAAAGAATGATCATTGTTAATCTCTAAAATTTGATTTTCAATATCAAAATATATGGAATAACTGTCCCTATTACTATCCCTAACAAAAAAGGTGTCATCAGAGATGAAATTCCGAATGTCCCTAACGCTAACTAAATGATGAACATTGCTGTAACTAGAACTATCACCCCAACTATGAATGTTTTTATCTTTATCATTTCTAACCGGGCCCTCGCTTACACTGATATTTTTATTTTTAATATGACCCAGACTATCGATTGATTTACTCAGCCCACACATGAATTCGAACTCCTCCATCGAATTGAACCACCATTTTTCCATAGAACTTTCTTGCCCCTATTTAGATGAAAATACAATAGATGAATAGTCAATTGAAAGAAATCATTCTCTTTTGTGAGACCCCGGAGTATCGCTTCACTCTTTCCGATCTTTTTCAATTATAAATTGTGGTTGTCCCCATAATGTGTAATATTGGCATTGAAAAAATAAATATTTGTTCTCTCCTATGAATATGTAGAGCTTTTTTCATAAAATCCCGTCTACTATCTATCAATATAATAAGTTTATATTCCAACACAGAACGAAAAGGACAATATACAGGATGGGTAGAAGAAGTTGTTATACTTGGCTCGATCCATGATGAAACTACGGGATCGAAAAGAATACACCAATCCTAAGGGCCCATAGGATTAATTGTGGACCCAACACAAGAATAGAAAGAGTTGTGTTTAGTCTTCTATTTTGTATTCCAGATCTTATATATCTAGATAAATATGTAGTATCCAAAATCTATACAATAAATTTGTTGGGTTCAGCTCAATCCTTTTAGTAAAAGATTGGGCCGAGTTTAATTGCAATTCAACTAATAAACCAAACGTTAATCACTGGATTACAAAGTATCCATTGCTTCAAATTCAAATTTGATCTCCTTCCATACTTCACAAGCAGCAGCCAATTCAGCACTCCATTTGCTAGCCTTACGGATAATTTCATTACCCTCGCGAGCAAGATTGCGTCCTTCATTACTAGCTTGTACACTTGCTTCTAGAGCTACTCGATTACCTACGGCGCCTGGCGCATTTCCCCAAGGGTGTCCTAAAGTTCCTCCACCGAATTACAGTACGAAATTGTCCCTAAAGATCTCGATCAAAGCAGGCATATGCCAAACATGAATACTCCCTGAAGCCCCGGGCAGAACACCTGGTAAAGAGACCCAATCTTGAGTGAAATAAATACCGCGGCTTTGGTCTTTTTCAATAAAATCATCACGTAGTAAATCAACAAAGCCCAAAGTTATGTCTCTTTCTCCTTCAAGTTTACCTAATATTGTACCTGAGTGAATATGATCCCACCAGACATACGCAAAGCTTTAGCTAGTACACGAAAGTGTATACCATGATTCTTCTGTCTATCAATAACCGCATGCATTGCACGATGGATGTGAAGAAGTAGACCATCATCTCGGCAATAATGAGCTAAGCTAGTATTTATGGTTAATCCCCTTGTTAAGTAGTCATGCATTACGATAGGAACTCCTAACTCTCTGGCAAATACCTCCCTTTTTATCATATCTTTGCATGTACCTACAGTAGCATTCAAGTAATGACCTTTGATTTCACCAGTTTCCGCCTGCAATTTATAAATAGCTTCTGCAGAAAACAAGAAACAGTCTCTCCAATGCATAAATGGTTGGGAGTTTACGTTCTCATCATCTTTGGTAAAGTCAAGTCCACCATGTAGCCATTCATAAATTGCTCTACCGTAGATCTTAACGGATAATCCCAATTTAGGTTTAATAGTAAATCCTAATAGGGGCGCGCATACTTGTTCAATTTATCTCTCTCAACTTGGATGCCATGAGGGGGGCCTTGGAAAGTTTTCAAATAAGCAGGAGGGATTCGTAGGTCCTCTAGACGTAGAGCGCGCAGGGCTTTAAACCCAAATACATTACCCACAATGGAAGTAAACATGTTAGTAACAGAACCCTCTTCAAAAAGGTCTAAAGGGTAAGCTCCATAACATATATATTGATTTTCCTCTCTAGCAACGGGCTCAATGTTGTAGCATCATCCTTGATAACAATCAAGGCTGGTAAGCCCATTGGTCCACACAGTTGTCCATGTACCAGTAGAAGATTCCGTAGCTACCGTGGCCCCGGCTTCCTCGGGCGGAACCCCGGGTTGAGGAGTTACTTGGAATGCTGCCAAGATATCAGTATCTTTGGTTACATAGTCAGGAGTATAATAAGTCAATTTATAATCTTTAACACCGGTTTTGAATCCAACACTTGCTTTAGTCTCTGTTTGTTGTGACATAAGTCCCTCCCTATAACTCATGAGTTAAGAATTCTCGTAGCAACAAGGTCTACTCGACATAAATTAGAAGTTAATGAAACCCTTTCATAGGAATCTTTCACAAAAATTTCATTTAATATTATCAACTAATCAGAACGTCTCCTTATTTTTTTTAGTAGACCGTGGTATTTGATTCACCAAATACATCATTATTGTATACACTTTTATATGTCTGGCGCAACCCAATCCTTGTTTTTAAAGTTTTGAATCCCTTACTTTATTTTCAATCAAAATATCGAAATAATAGGAAATTGACTGTTGACAAGAATATACGTTGTATATGTAAATCCTAGATGTGAAAATAAAATATGTGGAATTCATCCATAAAATAAAAAGGGGAGTGTAAAAAAAATAGACTAGACATAAATTGATATTCTAAAATAAGAATAAGAAATAAGGGACAAGAAATAACGAATAAAAAAAAAGTTCAGGTTCGAATTCCGTAGATAATATTGCTGGTATTGTCTATAATGATAGAGAAATCAAATACTTTGTCAAGAATTTTATTCATCCACTTGAGATTTTCAAAATGGGTTGTTTGAACTTTAAAATTTCTTCATTGAAATTCCATAAATAAACAATTGAATTGTATTTGGTTGGACGCTGACAATGAAATCGAGTGCTAACCCCCATTTCTTATTGAATTAACCGATCAACTTGCTATCGAAGATTTTCTTTTTGGATTTGATAAATTTCGTAAATTTTTTTGATATATTTCACTTTATTATTATTATGAGATTAAATCCTACTACTTCTTGTCCTGGGAGTTCCGCACTTGAAAAAAAAAACCTGGGACATATTGCTCAAATTGTTGGTCCGATACAGGATGTAGCCTTTCCCCTATGGGAGATGCCTAATATTTACAACACTCTGATAGTTAAGGGTCGAGATACTGTCGGTCAACCAACTAATGTGACTTGCGAGGTACAGCAATTATTAGGGAATAATCGAGTTATAGCTGTAGCCATGAGTGCTACAGATGGTCTAATGAGAGGAATGTAAGTGATTGACACGGGAGCTCCTCTAAGTGTTCCAGTTGGCGGAGCGACTCTAGGATGAATTTTCAACGTGCTTGGTGAGCCTGTTGATAATTTAGGTCGTGTAGATACTCACACAACATCTCCTATTCATAAATCCGCGCCTGAATTTATACAGTTAGATATAAAATTATCTATTTTTGACACATGAATTAAGGTAGTAGATCTTTTAGCTCCTTATCGTCGGGGAGGAAAAATCAGACTATTCGGGGGAGCTGGAATGGGTAAAACAGTACTCATTATGGAATTGATCAACAACATTGCCAAAGCTCATGGGGGTGTATCCGTATTTGGCAAAGTCGGTAAACGTACTCGTGAAGGAAATGATCTTTACATGGAAATGAAAGAATCTGGAGTAATTAATGAACAAAACCTTGCGGATTCAAAGGTGGCTCTAGTCTACGGTCAGATGAATGAACTGCCGGGAGCTCGTATGAGAGTTGGTTTGACTGCCCTAACTATGGCGAAATATGTCTGAGATGTTAATGAACAAGACGTACTTCTATTTATTGACAATATTTTCCGTTTCGTCCAAGCGGGATCCGAGGTATCTGCTTTATTGGGTAGAATGCCTTCCGCTGTGGGTTATCAACCTACCCTTAGTACTGAAATGGGTTCTTTACAAGAAAGAATTACGTCTACCAAGGAAGGGTCCATAACTTCCATTCAAGCCGTTTATGTACCTGCGGACGATTTGGATTTGATTAATATAGTTTCATTTATTGGGCTTAATTGTGTTTAATATTCTCTTGAATTAAGTAGGCTCTCCAACTCTTGATTCTTGTTGATTGATTAAACTTATTTGAGTAGTTATTCTTTAATTGAATTTTTTGTGAAGTGGGTAGGCACTCCAACTCTCATTTCACTTAGAGGTTGAATTTACACTTAATGCATTTGATACTCACCTTGGGTTGGGTAGGCACTCCAACTTCCAATTCATTGTAGAGGTTGAATTGTGATGTGTTTATGGGTCAAGTAGGCACTCCAACTTGGTCCATATTTGATGTCAGTTTATACTTTTAACCATCCACACTTAAGGTGTTTAAAACAAGCTCACTTGAATTGGAAGGGATATGTTGTGAGCACTCCAATCCAACATATCTTGGCTAGTGTGAATGGGGTGGATTGCAAGCACTCCAATCCTAGCCATCTCAGCCACCTTATATCTATCCAAAACGAGAGTGAAATGGGTGGATTGTGAGCACTCCAAACCAAGCCATTGCGGAAACTCAAGTTAGGAAGATAAGCCATCCATGTGTCGGTTGGACTTCATTTGATAATTAGGTTATTAAATTTTATCTATACATCTAATTGATTCCTTATGTATGGGCATGTAGGCATTGTTTGATAACTAGGTTGTTAAATTGCATTATAACATCTAGTTAAGCTTTTTGTGTGTGGTCTTACACATTATTGCATTCGAGCATATTGTCATATACTCACTTAGACCTTATACTCTTTATAGAGTCAAAGGCTTGTGGCTTCTAAGTGAAGTTGCACAAGCAAGTGAAGTCTTGCAACCAAGGGTAGGTTGGTAAGCACTAGTCAAGTGCCACTGTAAAAAGCCTACGGGGTAGAGTAGGAGGTGCTCACTCCAAGAGTAGTGGATCAGGGAATATTGCTAAGGACTGAACCAAGAGTGGTAAGTGGTAGTGTCCATAGCCTGAGGTTGTCGAGAGTGAGTGTCCGTGTATCAACAATGACCACCGAAGATGGAAGTGAAGTCTCCAAGCCTAAGTCTCAATGGAGCTCACAAGAATTTGAAGCTTCCAAGTGGAACAACAAGGCAATGCATGCCATCCTCTGCGCCATGGACGACAATAAGTTGATTCAAACAACTAGGAATGCAAATGAGGCATAGGAGATTCTAGAAACAGCTTATGAAGGAACAGAAGTAGTTAAGGATTCTAAGCTCCAAGTCCTACAAATGCAATTTGAGACGATTAGGATGGAGGAGCATGAGTGCTTCAAAGACTTTCAAGTGAAGTTGATGGACATCGCCAATCAAAGCCATCAACTAGGTGACGCATACTCGGATAGGAGGATCAAGCAAAAGATTATGAGGTCACTTTCAGCAAGGTTTGAATCAAAGGTGATGGCACTTGCAGAGAATAGTGAGTACAAGAACATAAAGCTTAGTGAAGTCATTAGAAGGCTTCTAGCTTATGAGTCTAGATAGGCTCCTACACTTGTACCTCCCAAGAAGCAAAAGAGCATAGTCTTGAAGACCTACAAAGTAGAGAAAGAGAAGGATGACTCGGATGAGGAGATGGCCCTTATGGTGAAAAGATTCAAGAAGTTCATCAAGTTTGAAAAGAAGGGGTTTGGATCCAAAGGAAATGAAATGAAGAAGAAGACTCCCTTTAAGAAGCTCGAGCCGAGTCAAGACAAGCCCACAAGAAAAGGGATCCAAAGTTTTGAATGTGGAGGGTTTAGACTGTAAGGATTATGTTCAATAGCAAGAGTGTAATAATGTATTTGACAATATTTTCATATCAATAAAGTGATTTCTAGTTTAACAAATCTTATAGCATTTATAGTTTAATTATTATAATTGTCAAAAGTAAATAATCATAAGGTCAAAAGACTATTAGAAAAGAAGAATTGTTCGTACATCTGGATATGTATGAGGTAGACACAATTCTTTAGTTAGTCTTGAATAATATTCATAACTTTAGATAAAGGTTGGGCGTCTTTATCTTGTTAAAATTGTAGATTCTTTTGCTAGCATTTAAGTGGGATCAAATGTGTTATGATGAGTCTAAAATAATCAAAGGGTGGTGTCTTTGGGCAAAAGAATCTAGTGCACTGGATGCATTGAATAAGATCATAGTGAAATACTTTATCCAGAACCGTCAATGGATAAAAGTTTTCATTTGAAGACAATCAGAAAGTCTATCTCAATCTTGAGATAAATGATGGACTTATGGTTGCAAGTGTTATCATTTAAGCTATCAATGAGTACGATTATATAGCATAGTATATCCTCGATAGTTTGGTGGTATTCATTTGTTAATCGATAGAAGACTTCATTTATAGATATGAACATCGTGGCTCCATTTATTAAATGAGAGTATAATATCATCATATAGATGTTTTGAGGTATTGGATATTAAATCTTAACGATAAGTTTTCAATAGTGTCTATTCAAATATGGCTTCTGGACAAGTCAAATTATCCAAGTTCAAAATGTGGTAATATGGGTAAATATGGTAACTTGGAGAGCTATAGGCGGTCTATAAGCTTTTGGCTATTACTGGTATTCTTCACGAGGATACACTATCTTCATTAAGATTGTCTAGGGTATGAATGGGCAATATTAACTTATTCTATCTTTATTTAAGAGTTCAATTTTAGTCCTTTAGTGGAATGAACTAAAATTAATAGATCGAACCTAAGTGAATCATTTGTTGATTGTGATTAGGTTATGTCTATTGGAGCTTAAATTTAGATAGCCCGCCAAGATCCCCAATTCATACGAACTTGCATGGATCACTTGATGTATTCTACCGGACCAATTTATAGGTTCATCTAGAATTGTATTAAGGCATGTGGACTTGTTTCTTTCAGTGAGAATGAGTCTAATTCACATGTGGACTTTTTATTAAGATCTAATGGATTTAATTAAAAAAAAACAATATTAGCCCTAATATATTGGCTTGGGCGGCAAGGGACTATTTATTAGTCTTATTTATTGTTTTTATTTTATTATTTAATTAAATGGAAATTAATTAATTATTATTTAATTAATTATTAATTATTAATTAAAAGTCAAAATATTTTTCCTACTAGGAGGTGGTCTCCTAGAGTCATATTATTGTTGGTAATATGATAAGTATCAAATACTATATTTGATAAGTAGATAAATAATAGGAATTTATTTATCTAGTCAAATTAGGAAGTGTTTGATTTCTATTATGAAGTTTTTGATTTAGTCACAATTTTATTATATTCAATAATTGGTTATTGAATAAATACACTATTTGAGTTGGATTATGAGTCTTGGTGTGGAAAAAAAATCTTTTTTGAAAAAGGATTCTTTGTCACCAAGTAAATCCACCTAGAGATAGGATTCTTGACCACCAAGTAAATCCTCTTTAGGAAAGGATTCGTATACCTATATATACACCAATTAATTTCAGCCAAGCATATAATTTTTGGTTGAAAATTTCGGCCAAGCTAGAGAATTTTGAGAGAAAAAAAAATTAGTTTTTTTTTTTGCTCTAGAAAAAATTCGGCAACTCATAGATATTGTGTATTGAATTCGGCCAAAGAGAAGAGAAAAGGGGAACGTTTTTGCTTTCGATAGTACACTAGGATCTTTTACATCAAAAGGATTTTGTGTACTAAATCGAATCGGGTTCACGCGAGTTTCAATCAAATAGATTGATAATTCACAAGTGACCGGACGTTCTTGGGTTTTCTCTTGTAGGATTATTTTTTTTTGGGTAAGTAAATAGTATCATAGAAAGAGAGAAAGAATGTACAAAATACAAGGGGCATACCCTAGGAAGCAAAGCAAGAGCTAAACAAAGGCTCAAAACAGCTCTAGCAAACGAGCAAGACAAGACAAGAGAAAGACGGCAAATCAACTAGAGTTGACATTCCAATTCAAGGCAATGATAGGGTGGTTCTTTAAATTGAAAGACGATAGCCGGCAGCGAATGGTGTCAATAATGGAGCGAGCAACAACCAAACTAGTCTTTTGAGTGCCTTCGAAAATGCGACAGTTTTGCTCTCTCCAAATATGATAAACCGCAACCCCAAGACAAAGCTTGTTAGCAACAATAGCAGGAGAGTTCCCTCTCCAATGAGTGGAAGCCCAGTCAATGAAAGCATTCCAACAAAGGCCATTCTAAGGAGACCCACAAATATTCATAAGATGAGTCCAAATGGCTCTACTGAATAAACACTCAAAAAAAAGGTGGGCATGAGACTCCGGGTGGGTGTTGCAAAGAACACAAGTAGTAACCACCATAGTGTCATATTTATGGATGCGATCCCAAGTAGAGAGCCTACCTCTAATTGCCACCCATAGGATAAAACTCATTCTAGGAATATTTTGGGGGAACAAAACCAGCTTAAACCAAGGAACAAACGGATGAGAGGTTCTAAGAGAAGCCAAAGCAGAGGAGGCAGAATAAGTACCATTGGAGGAAGGAATCCAGCAAGCTTTATCATTCACATTGGAGTTAGGATTGTAGGAAGGCATAAGACTTCTAATTTCAAAAAGATCAATGAACATAGCAGTCGGCCAACTCCAAGAATCGCCATGAACAATGGAACTAACCGTTGCGTGGATAGGGAGGCCTGAGTAATAGACAACATGGGGGCTCCATTTCGAAAGAAGAGGACCATCCGGATGCCAATTGTCAAACCATAAGGAGGTGCTAGAACCATTACCAATGTAATGCTGAATAAGGGGGCGAACAAGAGGCCGAAGATGGAGGAGTTTTCTCCAATTCCAAGAGCAAGTACATGGAGTTTTAGCCTCCCAAAGATTAGAGCCCTTAAGGTGGTAGGCTTTGATCCAAGAAGACCATAGGTTATTTGTGCCATAACTCAAAATCCAAATATGCCTAATCATGAGAGCTTTGTTCCAAGAGGATAGGTCCTTGATGCTAAGACCTCCCTCTTTCTTAGGGAGACAAATATCTGACCAGCATATCTTGGTACCCTTGCTATAGCCTTCAATTCCTCTCCACAATAAGCTTCTAAATTTCTGTTCAATAATATTCAAAACTTTTTTAGGGAGGCAAAGATAACTAGCCCAAAATACTTGTAAACTAGTCAAAACCAAGACAATAAGTTGCAAGCGACCAGCATAAGAGAGGCCTCGGTTCAGCCAAGAAGCAAGTCTTCCCGAGACTCTGTCTATAAAGGGGGAGCAATCGCGAAGGCGTAATCTAGAAGAGATGATAGGTATGCCAAGATAACGAATGGGGAGAGAACCAACCGTATAACCAAAAAGGTTGATAAACTGCTGGTTGATGGTATGAGAAACCCCGGAAGTGAAGATGTTGCTCTTAGCATGATTAGCATGGAGGCGATAACAAGGAGAACTCATCAAGCGCTGCCTTAATAACACGTGCTGATGAAAGAGAGCCATGGCATAACATTATAAGGTCATCGGCAAAACAAAGGCGGGAAAGCTTAATCTTGTCACACCTCCAATGAAACTTGAAACTAGGAGAGTCCTCAATGCGCTTGGCCAGAATTTTTGAAAGAACTTCCATAGCAATAACATACAGGTAGGGGGACATGGGATCCCCTTGGCGAAGGCCTCTCTTTCCGAAAAAGAAACCAGCAAGCTCCCCATTGATAGAGATAGAGAACTTGGGGGTAGTTAGGCAAGCTTTGATCCACATAATGACTTTAAGAGGGAAGTGAAAGGCAGCAAGGGTTTCATGTAAGAATCCCCAATCCACCATGTCAAAAGCCTTCATTAAATCCACTTTAAGAGCCAACCTAGGGCAGCTAGCATCTTTGTGGCAGTTCCTCATAAGCTCTTGCACAAGAAGAATGTTATCACCAATACACCTTCCAGCCACAAAAGCCGATTGAGAAGGGCTGATTATATCCGGAAGGCAAGGCTTGATCCTATTCGCAATTATCTTGGCAATGATCTTATAGAGTGTGTTGCAACAAGAGATAGGTCTGAAGTCCTTCATCTTAGAAGGGTTAGGGACTTTAGGGACCAAAGCAAGGATAGTAGCATTGAGTTCCTTGAGCAATAGACCAGACCTAAAGAACTCTTGGACATCACTAATGACATCTTTACAAACAATGTTCCATGTTATCTTGAAAAAGTGAGCATTGAAACCATCTGTGCCCGGAGCCTTGTTTGGGTGGAGGGAGAAGCAAACTTCCCGAATTTCATCATCGATGACATCTCTACCCATGAAATCAGCTTGCCCATTGGAAATGACCTTATCAATAATATTGCTCAAAGTAGTACCAATTCCATGACTAACGGGCCTCGAGTAACCAAGAATAGTCTGAAAATGACGAATAGCCTCTTTCTTGACCAGAATATCACCTTCTATCAAGGAACCATCATCTCCGGTAATAGTGTGGATCTTGCTTCTATTACGCTTACCATTGATGGCTTTGAAGAAATAAGAGGAGTTGCGGTCACCAGCCTTAAGCCATTGGATTCTAGATTTTTGCCTTAGTAGGTCCTCTTCAGCTTTAAGTGTCGTAGTATAATAGCTTATAAGCTCTTTTTCCCGAATTCTAAGATTAGAATCAAGGGGCTGATGGTCAAGGAGGCGTTGACAATCATCAAGGGTAGCCTTGGCTTGAATCGATTTAATTGTCAAGTCTCCCACCTTGTCATTATTGAGGGTCTTAAGAACCTTCTTCAGATTTCCAAGCTTAGAGCAAAGCTTGTACTGCATGGTGCCATGAACTTGCTCCCGCCAACACCTATCAACCTAGGGGAGGAAATCTGCTCTATCCGTTAGAAAATTGAAAATTTTGAAAGGGCAATTTTTCTTAATACCTTGCAACCCAAGTTTAACCACAGAGGGACAATGATCCGAAATGCTAGGTGTAAGGAAAATCGCTTTAGAATTCTCAAACTTTAGAAGCCAATCATTATTGACAAGAAATCTATCCAATTTCTTAGATATCCTACCAGAGGGGGGATCCATAAGTGGATTATGATGAGTACCTTTCAGCACATTACTATAAGAAATAGGGCTTTTTTTTTCAGAAATTATAGGAGGCACTTGACCTATAGCATTGCTAGCATCTTTATTCACCAAAGGAGGAGTGATAGAAATACCTTTATTATGGGGCAGCACATAATTGCTTAAAGAGGAGACCTCCTGTAGCTGGACCTTTTGATCTTCAACAATTGCGGCTGGACAATGTTCTCCTTTAGAGGCAGGCTTTTCAACCATACCAGCAGACTTTTCAACCATACCAGCAGACTTTTCAGACCTATTACATTGATCCATTGGCCCTTTCATCTTCCCTAATTCGTTCTTGAGATGTGCAGCAAAGCCTGAATCTTCAAGACCTCCATTGTTGCCTAAAATGGCAGCAATAGTTGAGGTTTGTGGGTTGCTTGATAGGACCCATTTAGCTTCAGCAACAACAGCTCTATTGAGTGTACTATGACCAGTTCTTGCTTGGTTGAAGGCATTATTTAAAACGAGCTTGGGTATGCTAGAACCATGCCCTCTTTTGGTAGACTCATTGCTGCACTCAATAGAGTCATTAGCATTTAAAATGGAAGAAACACCAGCTGAAGAAACTATGTGGGGGTAGGGTAAATGACGGTCTTGCAAGCAAGGGGTGGGAGGCAGTACACTAGAAGTGGAAAAAGAAGGTGCTTCCGGGAATGGTGGATTTTCCATCGTAGAACCGGGTGGAAAGACCAATGAGTAGGTGGTAGAAAGCCTCTTAGAACTAAGGTGACACGGGAGTGTCCCATTGCACGACCTCGGTTCAAGACAGAAAGGGATATCAAATTCTCACTATGGTTTGTTAAGCATCAGATTCAGCTCGTAGAGGTATTTTTGAGACTTCTTAACTTTTGATTCCGGAAGAGTTAACTATTGTGCTTTATGTCATTAGAAAGATCAATGTCTTATCTTTAATTTCATATTTTGAAGCAAGTCATTTGAAGGTCCTAAGAGAGAGATATGAAGGGTTTTACGTTGAATGGTCAGAAGTCAACAATGCACAGATTTGAAGGGTTTAACTTTAATGTCTTTAATTTCTTAGTTTCTAATGCCTTGAATTGTGTTGTTATCTTTTAATTTCGTCCCTTTCCTATGCATGGAGGGTTGTTCCATGATTAGGCCATAAATTGAGCCTTTATCCTTGTAAAAAGTAAGTTATTGAATATTGAATTTCAGAATATTGTCTCTTTGAGATTTTATCCTTCAACTCTGTATCTCTTTGGTAGATTTCCATTGAGTGGTGAGTTTTCCTTTGGTTCTGTATCCTTGATTAGTTGAGAGGGTGGTGTTTCTGTATCCCTTTAGATTAGTCTTGGTGGTGAGCCTTTTCTACTAGTTTACTAAGGGTGGTGATATCTGTATCCCTTGGAAAATTAGTTAATCTATCTTCATTTGTTCTTGTGTGAGACGGGCTGGATTGCTTGTTTCTCTTGTGCGTGGGTTGTCCGTGAGTGCGTTTGACATCGGTGGAGTTTGTTTAGGGCTGTCCGGCACCACAAGGCAAGGAAGAGATAGATGTTTAGGTGAGGGATCCACGGATGGAGAAGAGTCCACCATGAAAACAAGCTAGAAAAAGAAGGCAGCAACAAATTCTAGAGAGAAGGAGGAGCATCTCTCTCTAAAATGAAAAATTTGGAGGATTATTGTGACTAACAAAGAAGAAGATTTTGTTTGTTTCATCCTCAGGTATACAATTAAAGAAAGGGAGCCCACACTCCTAGGTGATTCACGTTCGTGATTGGATTGGAAGATCTTACGGATCCAATTCGACGCTAGTTCAATCGTCTCGAGAAAAAGATACGATACTGTTAATTATATGTCAATTAATCTAGGGTCAAGGTTCTTTCTTATAAAGGAAAAAAAATTTAAAATATACCACCCAATTTTTCGCTTCCGCTGCGTTTTGAACTGTTTTTCCCTACAATTGGTATCAAAGCCTGGTTGGACCCTTGATTAATTGATATATATATATATATATATATATATATACGTGAATCTTTTTCTTTTTATTGTATATATGCATGTTTTAGAAAGATATGGCACTCTAGGTATTCGCATATATATATTTACACAGTTTTGGTCCTAGAATTTCAATGTATTTTTTGTTTTGGGATTGTAACAAGAAGGGTGGCCTATCATCGCCATAATTTCCTTCTTGGTAGTTGCTAAGTTTTTTATTTATTTTGCTATTGTAATAAAAATACTGCAGAAAAATATTGTATTAAAAAAACACTGCAGTATTTTATTATTTAAAATTCTTCTATAATACATTCAAGTATCGAAGACTCAAAGGTTTGAAGAATTGGAAACAACCAGAACAAGTTTGGGACTGTGTGAGCCATAGCAACAAACGTTCATGCGAATGAGCATGCGGCCACAATTGTTGTGGCATGGGCTGCGCACGGCAGCCCTATGGAAGCCATGGGCTGCGCATGGCAGCCCTTTATGGGGTTGTGGGGTGCGCACGCCCATGGGAGGCAGCCAAAGGGTGCTCAAACGATGGACGCATGAAGACTTGTTCGCCAAAAAAGAATTTTTTTTTGCATTCAAAATATTGTAATTTACTTGTTTTTCTAGGATGGACCAAAATTGTAGCTATTTATATTTTCGTAAATATTGCAATGTTTGTCATTGTTTGATAACATGTCATATAGAATAGGAATGCCACTCATATATCTCTTTTTGTATGAACATGCATTGAATGGTTTAGGTATCTAATTGGAATCTAGATAACTTGGTAAATCATTCTATGGAATTCGATCACGTGCCTTAAATAATTGAGTAGGAGAAGGTGTTATGGAACGCCTACGGCCTCCAAGTTTAGTGGAGCTTTATGTTTCGTGTAATAACCCCCCAAGGGGTATTCATGAATAGAATTTAGCAAGATACTTCCTTACAAGGATAGACTAGACAATTAACCCAAACGATATCTACTCCCAAAGGAGGGATATTCATGAGGGAATATATTGAAGGTCGAAAACTTGGTAACACATTCAACGTGATTTTATTTACTAAGAGTTCTTGTTAATAAAATTGCAAGGCTAAAATTGAAAACACTGGTTGTTATGTTAACAATTAGGTGGGACCTAGTCTTACTAGTAAATGGTGTGAACTCCCAAAGGAGGCATGATATTTATGGATGTTGGATCACCGTTGAATTTTATGATTGAATTTACTTAATTTAATTCAAGATAAATATTCGAAAGTGCTTTATCATGATTGTTTACTTATATAATTTTTGTTTTATTCAGAAATCATGACCCCATCCCTAATCAACATCCTGAAAGATAATACATTAACTGGAGATAATTATGTCACATGGAAAAGGAAAATTGGGCTATTGTTGCAATCTGAAAAGCATAAGTTCGTTTTGACAACTCCTAAACCACCACTCCTACTAATGAATCTACTAAGCAGCAAAGAGACGAGTATAAGCAGTGGGAGACCTCAGATGAGATGGCCAAATGTTACATTTTGTCCACCAT
Organism: Dipteronia sinensis; assembly: GCA_033220585.1. Lineage (NCBI taxonomy): Eukaryota > Viridiplantae > Streptophyta > Magnoliopsida > Sapindales > Sapindaceae > Dipteronia > Dipteronia sinensis. The sequence continues at coordinate 18,700,113 of CM065643.1, read as the reverse complement.
CTTCGACATGTTGCAACAGCAACATGAAGGAATGAGTTCTGCTGCCGATATAATGATGTCTCTAAAGGAAATGTTTGCTATGAGGTCTAGGACGACTAAGAGAGAGGTAGTGACTGCTTTTATGAATCTTAGGATCCTGGACAGGCTGTGAAAGATCATATCATGAAGGTCATAGCACATCTTAACATTGCTGAACTCAATGGTACTGAGATAGACGGTGAGACAAAAATTGACATGATTGTCAACTCACTGTCAGATTCCTTTGATCAGTTCAAGTTGGACTGCACCTTGAACAATAAAGAATACACCTTGCAGGGCCTGATGTAAGATGTTCAAAGTGCTAAAAAGATCCTTGTTAAAAGCAAGGGTCAAGAGATTCATACTGTAGGTAAAGTTGCTACTGTTAAGACTCGCAAGAAGGTCAAGAAACAACGAAGAAAAAGCAACTAGGACCTCCTAAGAAAGAGACAAAGAAAGTAACCAAGATCAAAGGGAAGTGTTTCCTTTGTGGTGAAAAGGGACATTGGAAAAGAAATTGCCCAAAGTCTTAAGACAAGAAGGAACAAGGTAATATTAATTATCTTGAAACATGTTTTTTGGCGGATTCTATGGATTCTTGGATCATAGACTCCGGAGCCACTAATCATGTTTGTTTTTCTTTACAAGGGTTCAAGGAAAGGAGAAGGCTTAATGAGAACGAATTCAACTTGCGTTTAGGCAACGGAGCATTAGTGTCTACTAGTGCAGTGGGAGATATTAGAGTTAGATTAGATTCTTATAGGCATTTAGATTTAATAGATGTTTATTATGTACCTCAATTCAAGAGGAATTTAATTTCAGTTTCTTGTTTAAATAAATTTGGATATTCGGTTACTTTTAATAAAGCTTTTATTATTAGTAGGAATAACAAATTTGTTTGCAAAGGTACATTGGAAAACGGTTTATTCTATTTGCATAGCAATATCTCTCACTTGTTAGACATGGAATCAACGCAACCTAATCATAAAAGAGTAAAATTATCAAAAGATGTGACACGGGAGTGCCCCATTGCATGACCTCGGTTCAAGACACAAGGGGAATTCTAATGCTCACTTTAATTTGTTAAACATCAGTCCATGTTCTAGGGGTAATTTGGAGACTTCATAAATTTTGCTTCTGGGAGAATTAGATGACGTGCCTTATGTCATTGGAAATATCAACCTCTTAACTTCGAAATTGCTCTTTTGAATTATATCATTTGGAGGTTTCAAGAAGGAGTTATCACTATTTTTATTTTCAAGGTTCAGCAGACAACAATTACAGGATTTGAAGATTTTAGCTTTAATGTCTTTAATTTCTCAAGTTTCCAATGCTTTGAATTATGTTATCATCTTTTATTTTCGTCCCTTTTCTATGCATGGAGGGTTGTTCCATGATTAGGCTTTATAATAAGCCTCTATCCTTGTAAAATAAGTTAATCAATATTGAATTTCATAATACTATCTCTTTGGGATTTTATCTTCCAACTCTTTATCTCTTTGGTTGATTTCCATTGAGTGGTGAGTTTATCATTGGTTTTGTATCCTTGGTTGATTGAGAGGGTGCTGTTTCTATATCCCTTTAGATTAGTCTTGGTGGTGGGCCGTTTCAACTAGTTTACTAAGGGTGGTGATATCTGTATCCCTTGGAAAATTAATCAATCTATCTTTATTTGTTTTTGTGTGAGATAGGCTGGTTTGTGTGCTTCTCTTGTGTATGGGCTGTCCGTGAGTGTGTTTGACGTCAGTGAATACTGTTTAGGGCTGTTTGGCACCAGATTTGGTATCAGAGCAACGAGCAATGGCAAGTCGTCGTTATCGTGCATCAACTAGAGAAGAACAATCAGCTCCTCAAGTGAATCAACAGAACATTATTATGGATGATTTGAGACAACAAATCCAACATCTCCAGCAACGTTTGCATCTCTACGAGGATCTCGGTCATGATGAGAATGAAAGATATGAAAATGATGGTGATGATGTTAATCCTTTCCATCAAACACGCAGCCATGATTATGATGATAGTACTCATCCCCATCCCCGTGATTTGAGATTTTATGGGTATAGAGAACGTGATACTCAGCGAGGTTTCAATGCCAAAGTAGAGATTTCGGAGTTTGAAGGGAAGATGCAACCGGACTAGTTCGTAGAGTGGCTGAATACGGTAGATCGTATCTTTGATTATCAAGATGTGCCTGAAAACAAAAAGGTAAAGCTTGTTGCCATCAAGCTTAGGAAGCATGCATCGTTTTTTTTTTGTTTTTTTTTTGGGTAAGTAAATAGTATCATAGAAAGAGATAAAGAATGTACAAAATACAAGGGGCATATCCCAGAAAGAAAAGCAAGAGCTAAACAAAGGCTCAAAACAGCTTTAACAAACGATCAAGACAAGACAAGAGCAAGACAGCAAATCAACTAGAGTTGACATTCCAATTCAAGGCAATGACAAGGTGGTTCTTTAAATTGAAAGAGGATAGCCGGCAGCGAATGGTGTCAATAATGGAGCGAGCAACAACCGAACTAGTCTTTTGAGTGCCTTCGAAAATGCGACAATTTCGCTCTCTCCAAATATGATAAACCGCAACCCCAAGACAAAGCTTGTTAGCAACAATAGCAGGAGAGTTCCCTCTCCAATGGGTGGAAGCCCAATCAATGAAAGCATTCCAATCAAAGGCCATTCCAAGGAGACCCACGAATATTCATAAGCTGAGTTCAAATTGCTCTACTGAATAAACACTAAAAAAAAGGTGGGCATGAGACTCTGGGTGGGGGTTGCAAAGAACACAAGTAGTGACCACCATAGGGTCACATTTATGGATGCAATCTCGAGTAGAGAGCCTGCCTATAATTGCCACCCACAGGATAAAACTCATTCTAGGAATATTTTGGGGGAACCAAACAAGCTTAAACCAAGGAACAATTGGATGAGGGGTTCTAAGAGAAGCCAAAGCAGAGGAGGCAGAATAAGTACCATTGGAGGAAGGAAGCAAGGGAACTCTATCATTCACATTGGAGTTAGGATTGTAGGAAGGCATACGACTTCTAATTTCAAAAAGATCAATGGACATAGCAGCCGGCCAACTCCAAGAATCGCCATGAACAATGGAACTAACCGTTGCGTAGATAGGGAGGCCTGAGTCATAGACAACACGGGGGCTCTATTTCGAAAGAAGAGGACCATCCGGATGCCAATTGTCAAACCATAAGGAGGTGCTAGAACCGTTACCAATGTAGTGCTGAAGAAGGGGGCGAACAAGAGGCTGAAGATGGAGGAGCTTTCTCCAATTCCAAGAGCAAGTACATGGAGTTTTAGCCTCCCAAAGATTAGAGTCCTTAAGGTTGTAGGCTTTGATCCAAGAAGACCACAGGTTATTTGTGCCATAACTCAAAATCCAAATATGCCTAATCATGAGAGCTTTGTTCCAAGAGGATAGGTCCTTGATGCCAAGACCTCCCTCTTTCTTAGGGAGACAAATATCGGACCAGCATATCTTTGCACCCTTCCTATCGCCTTCAATCCCTCTCCACAAAAAGCTTCTAAATTTCTGCTCAATAAGATTCAAAACTTTTTTATGGAGGCAAAGATAACTAGCCCAAAATACTTGTAAACTAGTCAAAACCGAGACAATAAGTTGCAAGCGACCAGCATAAGAGAGGCCTCGGTTCATCCAAGAAGCAAGTCTTCCCGAGACTCTGTCCACAAGGGGGGAGCAATCGCGAAGGCATAATCTAGAAGAGATGATAGGTATGCCAAGATAACGAATGGGGAGAGAACCAACCGTATAACCAAAAAGGTTGATAAGCTACTGGTTGATGGTAGGAGAAACCCCGGAAGTGAAGATGTTGCTCTTAGCATGATTAGCATGGAGGCCCGATAACAAGGAGAACTTATCAAGCGCTGCCTTAACAACACGTGCTGATGAAAGAGAGCCACTGACATAACATAATAAGGTTATCAGAAAAACAAAGGTGGGAAAGCTTAATCTTGTCACACCTCCAATGAAACTTGAAACTAGGAGAGTCCTCATTGCGCTTGGCCAGAATTTTTGAAAGAACTTCCATAGCAATAACAAACAGGTAGGGGGACATGGGATCCCCTTGGCGAAGGCCTCTCTTTTCGGAAAAGAAACCAGCAAGCTCCCCATTGATAGAGATAGAGAACTTGGGGGTGGTTAGGCAAGCTTTGATCCACATAATGACTTTAGGAGGGAAGTGAAAGGTAGCAAGGGTTTCAAGTAAGAATCCCCAATCCACCATGTCAAAAGCCTTCATCAAATCCACTTTAAGAGCCAACCTAGGGTAGCTAGCATCTTTGTGGCAGTTCCTCATAAGCTCTTGCACAAGAAGAATGTTATCACCAATACACCTACCAACCACAAAAGCCGATTGAGAAGGGCTGATTATATCCGGAAGGCAAGGCTTGATCCTATTCGCAATTATCTTGGCAATGATATTATAGAGTGTGTTGCAACAAGAGATAGGTCTAAAGTCCTTCATCTTAGAAGGGTTAGGGACTTTAGGGACCAAAGCAAGGATAGTAGCATTGAGTTCCTTGAGCAATAGACCAGACCTAAAGAACTCTTGGACAGCACTAATGATATCTTCACCAACAATGTCCCATGTTATCTTGAAAAAGTGAGCATTGAAACCATCTGGGCCCAGAGCCTTGTTTGGGTGGAGGGAGAAGCAAACTTCCTGAATCTTATCATCAGTGACATCTCTACCCATGAAATCAGCTTGCCCATTGGAAATGACCTTATCAATAATATTGCTCAAAGTACTACAAATTCCATGACTAACAGGCCTCGAGTAACCAAGAATAGTCTGAAAATGACAAATAGCTTCTTTCTTGACCAGAATATCACCTTCAATCAAGGAACCATCATCTCCGGTAATAGTGTGCATTTTCCTTCTATTACGCTTACCATTGATGGCTTTGAAAAAATAAGAGGAGTTGCGGTCACCAGCCATAAGCCATTGGATTCTAGATTTTTGCCTTAGTAGATCCTCTTCAGCTTTAAGTGTCATAGTATAACATCTTATAAGCTTTTTTTCCCGAATTATAAAATTAGAATCAAGGGGCTGCTGATCAAGGAGGCGTTGACAATCATCAAGGGCAGCCTTGGCTTCAATCGATTTAATTGTCAAGTCTCCCACCTTGTCATTATTGAGGGTCTTAAGAACCTTCTTCAGGTTTTGAAGCTTAGAGCAGAGCTTGTACTGCATGGTGCATTGAACTTGCTCCCGCCAACACCTATCAACCAAGGGGAGCAAATCTGCTCTATCCGTTAGAAAATTGAAAATTTTGAAAAGGCGATTTTTCTGAATACCTTGCAACCCGAGTTTAACCACGGGGGGACAATGATCCGAAATGCTAGGGGGAAGGAAAATCGCTTTAGAATTCTCACACTTTACAAGCCAATCATTATTGACAATAACTCTATCCAATTTCTTAGTGATACAACCGGTGCTTCTCTTGTTGCACCAAGTATGAAGAAAACCTGAGAAACAAAGATCATCAAGCTCCAAAGATTGAAGATAGTCATTGAACTCCTCCATAGGATCGTTACATGGGAGAAAATGAAGAAATAATTGAAGAGGAAATACCTTCCAGATAATTATCGACAGGACATCTTCTTGAAGATCCATAACTTTCGATAAAAAGACCTTTCCGTTGCAGAGTATACTGCTGAGTTTGATAATCTCATGTTGACTGGGGACATAGCGAAGCCTGAAGAACAGTCCATTGCCCATTATCTTGGTGGTTTAAATTATGAGATTTCTAATGTGGTACAGCTACAACCATATTGGAGTCTTATTGATGTGTGTAAGCTTGCTCTTAAGGTGGAGAAGCAACAAAAGGAGATGTGTAGCAGGGGTTCTAAGTATGGTTCGAGGGAAGGCTTTGCTAATAAAGGAACCACTTCAAATGCTAAGCCTACTGCAGCAAACAAAACCAATACAAAAGCTTCGACATCAAAAGGAGAAGGCGTGGTGTCTAAGCAACAACAAAAGCCTAGTTTTTCTAATACCAATTCTCGCAGGTGTTTCAAGTGCCAAGGGTTTGGACATATTGCTTTCGAGTGTCCAATCGCAAGATCATTTCATTGGTTGAAGAAGACAGTGATGGAAATGACTCAGCAACAGATTTGAAAGAAGATGAGTATGCGAATGAAGAGGTGACAGAAGATGTGACTTATGGAGATAATGGTGCTTCTCTGGTCATTCAAAGGAGTTTGAGTGTGGTTAGAGAAGAGGAAGAGGAGAATTGGGTGAGAAAGAATGTGTTCCACACCAAGTGCACTTCTCCTGACAAGGTTTGTGTTGTATTATTGACAGTGGCAGTTTTGAGAATGTAGTGTCTTCTTATATGGTTGACTAGTTAGACCTCAAAACAATGCAGCACCCACATCCCTACAAGCTTTCATGGCTTCAAATGAACAATGAGATTAAGGTGAATAAACGTTGCCTTGTTTCTTTTTCAATTGGTAAGAATTATAGGGATGACGTTTGGTGTGATGTAGCCCCTATGGATGCATGTCATTTACTACTAGGGAGGCCTTGGCATTATAATAGGCGTGTGTTGTATGAGGGTTTTAAACACATGTACTCTTTTGTTAAAGATGGTTGTAAGATTGTGTTGGGTCGTAGTACACCAGAAGAGGTTCCCAAACCTTCTAAAGGAGAGGGAAATAGCTTGCTTGCTCTAGTTGATTGTAGGAGAGAGTTGATGCAAGAGGGTGAAGTGTATGTCCTGGTTGAGGTAAAAGAAAATGAAGGGAACAATGATCCTTCGCTGATTATGAAGACTATTCTTGAAGAATATTTTGATGTGGTTCCAGATGAGTTACCACCTGGTTTACCACCATTGAGAGACATTAAGCATTGCATTGATTTTGTTCCAGGTGCAACACTTCCGAACAAAGCAGCTTATCGAATGAGTCCTAAAGAGCATGAAGAGTTACAACGTCAAGTGGATGAATTGTTAGCCAAGGGAATGGTGAGGGAAAGTATGAGTCCTTGTGCAGTACCAGCTCTTTTGGTGCCTACGAATGATGGTTCGTGGCGCATGTGTATTGATAGCAGGGCTGTGAACAAGATAACAATTGATTATCGCTTTTCGATTCCAAGGCTTGATGATTTGCTTGATCAACTTCATAGGGCTGCAATCTTTTCGAATATTTATTTACGGAGTGGTTACCATTAGATCCGAATGAGACAAGGAGATGAGTGGAAGACAGCCTTCAAGACTAGAGATGGCCTCTACGAGTGGATGGTGATGCCATTTGGATTATCTAACGCTCCTAGCACTTTCATGAGATTCATGAACCATATCCTTAAACCTTGCATTGGACACTTTCATGAGATGAAGGACTTTAGACCTATCTCGATGATTTTTTTGTGTACAGCAAAGATGATGAAGAGCATTTGAACCATTTACAACAGCTCTTTGACATTTTGAGAGAGCAGAAGCTTTATACAAATTTGAAGAAATGCAAGTTCTTTACGGAGAGCCTAATTTTCTTGGGGTATGTAGTATCTAAAGATGGAATTGAGATGGACCCTAGCAAGGTTAAAGCTATTGTAAGTTGGTCTGAGCCAAAGACACTCCATGACATCCGTAGTTTTCATGGACTTGCGTCTTTTTACCGACGTTTTATCAAGGGGTTCAGTTCTATTGTGGCTCCTATCACTGAGTGCTTGGAAGGGAATGGTTTCAAGTAAACGGAAGAGGCTAGAAGAAGCTTTGAGCTGATCAAGAGAAAGGTGACCAAAGCCCCAATCCTATCACTTCTAGGTTTTGCAAAGGTGTTTGAGGTTGAGTGTGATGCTTCAAATGAGGGTATTGGTGCTGTTCTAAGTCAAGAAGGGAAACCGATTGCATTCTTTAGTGAGAAGCTGAACGATTCTCGCAAGAAATACTCTACTTATGACTAGGAGTTCTATGCAATCTATAGAACTTTGAGTCATTGGAGTCAATATCTTCTTGTTAAACCATTTGTTCTTTATTCAGATCATGCTACCTTGAATTCATCAACAGCCAACACAAGCTCAATCGAAGACATGCAGTATGGGTGGAGTTTCTTCAAGCTTATAACTTCATAATTAAGCACAAAGCGGGTGTTCAAAATGTGGTGGCTGATGCTTTGAGTAGGAAGCATTCCTTGCTGTCCACAATGGAAGTTAACGTGGTGGGGTTTGAAATCTTGAAAGAATTGTATGCAGCTGATCCATACTTTAGTAGCATTTGGAAAGAGTGTGAAAAGGGTCTGTTTGAGCAGTTCTTGAGGCATGATGGGTATTTATTCAAGGCCAATCGTTTGTGTGTGCCTCAATATTCACTTCGACAATCCATTATTATGGAAGTTCAAGACAGTGGAATAAGGGGTCATTTGGGAAGAGACAAGACTTTTGCTCTTGTAGAAGGAAAGTTTTACTGGCCTAAGATGATAAGAGATGTAGCTAGACATGTGCAGCAGTGTATGGTATGTTATGTGGCGAAGGTTCATGGGCAAAATACGGGGTTGTACACACCACTGCTGGTAGCTTATGCCCCTTGGGAAGATGTTAGTATGGATTTTGTGATGGGTTTACCTAGAACTCAAAGGAACAAAGACTCTATCATGGTGGTTGTTGATCGATTCTCAAAGATGGCTCATTTTTAGCTCATCTTATCATCCACAATCCGATGGACAAACAGAGGTTGTTATTCGCAGCTTGGGAAATCTTTTGAGGTGTTATGTGGGGAAAAATATTAGGCAATGGGATTTGGTCTTACCTCAAATCGAGTTTGCTTACAATTGCTCAAAAAGCCAAAGCACCAATCATAGCCCGTTTGAGGTGATGCATGGTAAGAATCCTATCAGCCCTTTGGATTAGGTTCCCATTGGTTCTATCAAAGGTTTCAGTGGAGATGTTGAAGCTAGAGCTGATGAGATCAAGAAGTTGCATGCTCAAGTTCGAGAGAAGATTGTGAAGCAAATTGAGAAGTACAAGAAAACTAAGAATAAACACCGCAAGATTGTTGAGTTCAAGGAAGGAGATTTGGTGTGGATTCATTTTAGTCAAGATCGTTTCCCAAAAGGGAAATATGGTAAGCTGAAACCTAGAGCTGATGGTCCTTTCAAAGTACTTCAACGCATTGGAGAAAATGCATACAAGATCGAGCTACCAGATTCTTATGGTGTGTCACCAACTTTCAATGTAGCTGATTTGTCTCCTTATCATGGTGATGTTAGCATTTTAGACTTGAGGTCAAGTCTTTTCCAACTCGGGGAGATTGACATGGGAGTGTCCCATTGCATGACCTCAGTTCAATACATAAGGGGAATTCAAATTCTCACTATAATTTGTTAAACATCAGTTCATGTTCAAGGGGCAATTTGGAGACTTCATAACTTTTGTTTCTGGGAGAATTAGATGACGTGCCTTATGTCATTTGAAATATCAGCCTCTTAACTTCGAAATTACTCTTTTGAATTATATCATTTGGAGGTTCCAAGATGGAGTTATCACTATTTTTATTTTCAAGGTTCAGCAGACAACAATTACGGGATTTGAAGATTTCAGCGTTAATGTCTTTAATTTCTCAAGTTTCCAATGCTTTGAATTATGTTATCATCTTTTATTTTCGTCCATTTTATATGCATGGAGGGTTGGTCTATGATTAGGCTTTATAATAAGCCTCCATCCTTGTAAAATAAGTTAATCAATATTGAATTTCATAATACTATCTCTTTGAGATTTTATCTTCCAACTCTTTATCTCTTTGGTGGATTTCCATTGAGTGGTGAGTTTATCATTGGTTTTGTATCCTTGGTTGACTGAGAGGGTGGTGTTTCTGTATCCGTTTAGATTAGTCTTGGTGGTGAGCCGTTTCAACTAGTTTACTAAGGGTGGTGATATCTGTATCCCTTGGAAAATTAATCAATCTATCTTTATTTGTTCTTGTGTGAGATAGGCTGGTTTGTGTGCTTCTCTTGTGTATGGGCTGTCCGTGAGTGTGTTTGATGTCGGTGAATACTGTTTAAGGCTGTCCGGCACCAAGATGAAACCTACCTATGGCATTTGCGCCTAGGTCATATTAACCTTGATAGGATCAAAAGATTGGTTAGTGATGGACCTTTAAGTGACTTAAAAGTTGATGATCTACCAACTTGTGAATCTTGTCTAGAAGGTAAGATGACCAAAAGGTCGTTCACGACCAAAGGCACAAGAGCCACTGAATGTTTAGGATTTATACACACTGATGTGTGTGGACCTATGAGCATTCAAGCTAGAGGTGGATATGAGTACTTCATCACTTTCACGGATGATTACTCAACATTTGGCTATTTGTATCTCATGAGACATAAGTCGGATGCTTTTGACATATTCAAAGCATTTAAAGTTGAAGTAGAAAATCAGCTTGAGAAACACATAAAAATCTTGAGGTCTGATCGTGGTGGAGAATATCTATCTGGTGAGTTTCCGCAATATCTTACTGATAATGGGATAATTTCTTAGTTTTCTGCGCCTGGTACGCCTCAACAAAATGGGGTGGCAGAAAGGAGAAATATAACTCTTTTGGACATGGTTAGGTCTATGTTGAGTTATTCAACACTCCCTAATTCTTTTTGGGGATATGCTTTACAAACCGCTATGTACATTCTAAATGATGTACCATCTAAGTCAGTTCCTAAAACACCGCATGAGTTGTGGACTGGGTGAAAGCCTAGTTTACAACACTTAAGGATATTTGGATGTTCTGCGCACGTGTTAAAAGGAAAGACAGAAAAGATGGAGTCTCGTTCAGAAACAAGCATATTTGTAGGGTATCCAAAAGGAACCAAAGGATATTATTTCTATAGCCCTTCAGATCTTAAAGTATTTGTTTCGACAAATGCTAAATTTCTGGAAGAGGACTATATGAATAATTTTGTGCCTAAAAGTAGAATTGTCCTGAATGAGCTTTCAGGAGATACAATTCCATAAGAGGTTTCACAACCTAGCCCAATTGTAAGTTCCACACCAACACAAAATCAACAATCTACCATACCTCGTCGTAATGGGAGGGTTAATAAACAACCTGAGAGATACATCAGTCTAGGAGAATCTATAGAAAATCTCTTGGATGACGATGATCCCTACAAGTACAAGGAAGCCATGGAAGATGTTGATTGTCGCCATTGGCAAAAGGCAATGCAATCCGAAATTGAATCTATGTTCAAAAATAAAGTCTCGTCTCTTGTAGACCTGCCTAAAGGGATAAAACCCATTGGGTGCAAGCGGGTATACAAGAGGAAGAGAGGAATGGATGGGAAGGTGGAAACCTTTAAAGTTAGATTGGTAGCTAAAGGTTACACATAGAAGGAAGGTATTGATTATGAGGAAAGCTTCTCCCCTATGGCCATGCTTAAATCCATTAAGATACTCTTATCCATTGCAACATCTCTAGACCTAGAGATTTGGCAAATGGACATCAAGACATCTTTCCTTAATGAAAGTCTTGATGAAAGCATCTATATAATGTAACCAGAAGGATTCACTGAAAAGGACCAAGAGGAAAGGATATGCAAGTTGCAAAGATCCATATATGGATTGAAGCAAGCATTCAGATCCTGGAACATAAGGTTCGATCAAGCCGTGAAAAGTTTTGGATTTATTCATAACCTTGACAAACCCTGTGTATACAAAAGGATTAAAGGCGACAAGTTGGTTTTCCTAGTTCTTTACGTTGATGATATACTACTCATCAGAAACGATGTAGGTGTATTGACATCAATAAAAGAATGGTTTGCAAAATAATTTGATATGAAGGACTTATGAGAAGCAAGTTATATTCTTGGTATCCAAGTCATAAGAGATAGAAAGAATAGAATGACTGCATTATCCCAAGCTTCATACATAGATAAAATCTTGTCTAGATTTTCCATGCAAGATTCCAAGAAAGGTATGTTACCTTTCAGACATGGAATCAAACTTTCTAAGGAACAAGTTCCTAAGAATGAGCATGAAGAGCAATTCATGAGTCGAGTTCCATATGCCTCGGCAGTTGGAAGTCTCCTGTATGCAATGCTTTGCACTAGACCAGATATTTGTTTTGCTGCTATCATAGTTAGCAGATTTCAATCGAAACCTAGTCCTGATCACTGGACGGCAGTCAAGCATATTTTCAAGTATCTCAGGAGAACGAGAGATTATATGCTTGTATACTCTGGAAGGGATTTAATTCCCACAGGTATACAGATTTCGATTTCCAATCGAATTCTGACTCTAGAAGATCAACATCAGGATATGTGTTTAGCACTTGGAGGAGGGGTAGTCATATGGAGGAGTATCAAGCAATCTTGTACTGTTGATTCCACCATGGAAGCTAAATATGTGGCCGTATACGAAGCTGCTAAAGAGGCTGTTTGGCTCCGCTAATTCGTGATTGACTTGGAAGTGGTTCTTGATGCGAATAAGCAGATCACTATCTATTATGACAATAGTGGAGCAGTGGCTAATTTGAGAGAACCAAGAAGTCATAAGAGAGGAAACACATTGAAAGAAAGTATCATCTTCTGAAGGAAATTATGCATAGGAGTGACGTGACGATTACCAAGATTGCGTCAGTAGAAAATCTAGCGGATCCCTTCACAAAGGCTCTTCCAAAGAAGAGTTTTGATGGGCATTTAGAGAACATGGGGATGAGAGATATGACACATTTGCTATAGAGCAATTGGGAGATTGTTAGGATTATGCTCAATAACAAGAGTGTAATAATGTATTTGACAATCTTTTCATATTAATAAAGTGATTTCTAGTTTAACAAATCTTATAGCATTTATAGTTTAATTATTATAATTGTCAAAAGTAAATAATCATAAGGTCAAAAGACTATGAGAAAAGAAGAATTGTTCGTACATCTGGATATGTATGAGGTAGACACAATTCTTTAGTTAGTCTAGAATAATATTCATAACTTAAGATAAAGGTTGGGCGCCTTTTTTTTTGGGTAAGTAAATAGTATCATAGAAAGAGAGAAAGAATGTACAAAATACAAGGGGCATACCCCAGGAAACAAAGCAAGAGCTAAACAAAGGCTCAAAACAGCTCTAACAAACGAGCAAGACAAGAAACAAGAGCAAGACAAGCAAAATCAACTAGAGTTGACATTCCAATTCAAGGCAATGATAGGGTGGTTCTTTAAATTGAAAGAGGATAGAAGGCAGCTAATGGTGTCAATAATGAAGCGAGCAACAACCGAACTAGTCTTTTTGGTTTGCATACCTATATACACCAATTAATTTCGGCCTGAAAATACACAAAGTGTGTCTAATACAACCTAGAGGGGGGGGGGGGTGAATAGGTTTTAGTTGATTTATTACCAACTTTTCTACTTAATCAATTTTAATAATCCTACTCCATATTAGCAATCAATCAATCCAATATAAATATGCGGAAAATAATAAAAACACAAGGATTGATTTACGTGAGAAACCCTCCAACTGGGCAAAACTCACGGGCTATCCTTCTAGCCACATACGGTCCTCAAATCCACTATTTGAACGAAAGTTTACAACCTAGGTTGACCTCAAGTCACACCTACTTGGTCACTAACCCTTTCACTCTACCCAACGGGCCTTTAATAGTGATTCTTGACCACAAGCTTGTGCACTAACCCACTTAGTCACAAAGCTTAACAATCAATGAAGAGGTTAAACAACCTATGTGAATATGTAAAAGATATTCAAACATGCAATTAATGCTAGGCAACGATAAATGCTTATCTAAGGATTTAAAGATGTCAATAAATGCAAATCCTAGATATCAATATCTAAATGCAAATGCATGAAGATTTAGCTAGAAGGGTAAAATCGTCCTAAATGCTAGCTATTAATGAACAAGGCTCTCAACCAACAAACAACAACTCAATCATGTTATAAATGCCAATAAACATAAAGATATGCAATAAAATCACATAAAAGAGCTAACCCTAGGCAAACAAGAACATAAATAAATACAATGAGATTTAGGGCATGTTCAAGTTACCTAGTCAATGAAAGCAAGAAGAATCCATGATGAGATGATACTTGAAGAGGTTAAATGCACATGGATTTGTGTTTGGTTGAGTGAAGATGAGTTATTGGGAGTTTCTCTCTCTAAGGGAAGCTTGGCCTATCAAAAATGGCTTCTTGAACTCATGAAAACGAGCAAGGAAGGAGATAGAGTATATATAAGGGAGCCCTAGTTCAAACAGCGTCGTTTTGAACTTAGGGCACAAAATCCCGTCAATACCGCTAGATGGACCGCATCGCAGGCAAGTGTCCAGACCGCGGTACACACAGTAGTGCACCGTTTGGACAACAACGCGGTGCAGGGCGCTGTGCATGCAGGTGCACAGGCCGCGGTATGGGCAACAGAGGCCTACTGGACAACACCGCGACTTGGGTCGCTTTGCATGCAAGTGTACAGGAAGCGGTACAGGGAGCATGACCCTGCTGAGGTATACCGCTCTGTATACCGCGGTGCAAGCATGTCTTGCCAAGCGGTCTAAGCCGCGCTAAGAGAAGAAATTCTCTTTTCTAGGCAAACTCAACACACTAAGTGATGTGCAAAATGTGCAAGTGTGGAGTGTGAAAAGAGGCATACAATATATCATTCAATAACATGAAGATAAGAACAATAATGCATGCAAGTGAGTGTGTGCAACTAGATCTCTTCGAAGAAAGTTAAACTAGTGAGATACCTTTGAAGTGCTCTTTGAGAGAGATGATGTCCTTGAAGCTTGATCACACTCAAGAGGCCTAAATTACCCTTACAACGAATAATCCCCAATGTGGTTTGTCAACAAAATAAGCCAATCGAAATATGAGGAACTTACACGGCCAAGCATATAATTTTTGGTTGAAAATTTCGGCCAAGCTAGAGAATTTTGAGAGAAAAAAAAATAGTTTTTTTTTGCTCTAGAAAAAATTCGGCCAACTCATAGATATTGTGTATTGAATTCGGCCAAAGAGAAGAGAAAAGGGGAAAGTTTTTGTTTTCGATAGTACACCAGTATCTTTTACATCAAAAGGATTTTGTGTACAAAATCGAATCGGGTTCATGTGAGTTTCAATCAAATAGATTGATAATTCACAAGTGACCGGACGTTCTTGGGTTTTCTCTTGGAGGATTATTGTGACTAACAAAGAAGAAGATTTTGTTGTTTCATCCTCAGGTATACAATTCAAGAAAGGGAGCCCACACTCCTAGGTGATTCACGTTCGTGATTGGATTGGAAGATCTTGCGGATCCAATTCGACGCTAGTTCAATCGTCACGAGAAAAAGGTACGATACTTTTAATTATATGTCAATTAATCTAGGGTTAAGGTTCCTTTTTTTTTTTTGGTAAGTAAAAGAAAGGTTCTTTCTTATAAAGGAAAAAGTTTTTAAATATACCACCCACTTTTTCGCTTCCGCCGTTTTTTGAATCGTTTTTCCCTACATGGACGCATCTCCACGGATTGTGGAAATTTAAAGAACAAGAAGAAAGGAAAGGCAATGCCGCCACTTGGAGCGATAGTGATGACTTGGAAGAGGAAGGAGGATCCTCAGATGATGAAGACCAAGCGGCAAACTTTATTGCCTTTTCATACTCTCTCAAGAGTAAGGAAACAATATATGATCAAGAGGATGACAAACAAGTTGAAGATGACTCAAGTGATGAAAGCTCTTCATCTCATTCTACAAATGGAAACGTAAAAGGCATGGACCTTGAAGGGTTCATTGAGCATTTTCAATGCTCAAGATTGAAGGTGAAAAAAGGGATTCTAAGGTTAAAAGGAGAGAATCGCAAGCTATCAACCGAAGTAACTCACTTGAATGGAGAAGCGAAGATATCAAATAGGAATGAGGCATTGATGGAAAAGGAGTTTGAAGAAGCAAGAGAAATTATTGCTAAGATAACTTCAAGCACGAAGAAACATGACCATATGTTGGGAGTAGGCAAGAAGCCAAGTGATAAGAAAGGTCTTGGTTATAAAGATTACAAGGAAACCTCATCCACAAGCAAGACTGTGTTTGTAAAGAGCATGGAAATCAAAGAATCTTCACCTCCACAACATCATAAGAAGAAGATTGAACTAGGAGAATGCTCAAAAGTTGTCCAAATAAAGACATCAAGGGTACAAGCTCAAACTTAAGCTCAACCAATGAGAGCTCATCAAGCAAACTTTACTCAACCCAAATACCACCAAGCCAAGAAGCAATCCATGCAAGTTCAACCAAGGAAGCAATCTACTCCAACTGAACAACAAATGAGGAGAGAACCAATCCAACACCAAAGATGTGGGAAAACTCCTTTGCACTCATAAAAGAATGGTATGACTCCTTACTTCATTCCTATATGTCACTTTTGATATGAACCTTACCAAGAACAGTGAAACCCGAAACCAATATATGATAGCAAGGATCGTTTTTTAGATTCAAGTTTATAAGCAAGAACAATATAGGACCGTGACCCATTATCTATAATGAGATAAGAACCAACGGTATCAAGAAAGTGAAAGACGCCACATTCAAGAACAAGAAAGAAAGGTGAGTGATAAGTCAATTTTCGGAACCAAAGAGAAAATTCTCTCTATTTTTCATTCAAAATCAAGTCTACTGAAAATTACATCAGTTGGTTCCTTATAAACTAAAACCCTAATCGAAAAAAAAGGAAACAAGATATAGGGCCATTATGGCCTTACAATCAGAAAACTAAATTGGGCAATAATTGCCTTACAAACGGGAAAGAAAATAAAAGACTAAAACAAGCAACTATTGACTTGTTCCCTATTTGGAAGGCTAAATCTGGAAACAAATCAGCCTCTTAATTTGGGAAACAAATTAACTCTTATTCTTTGGAAATTAAAATAGGAAAAATACTGAAATAGGGATTTCCTCCAACCATTTGTTCTCTATTTGGAAGGCTAAATCTGGAAACAAATCAGCCCCTTAATTTGGGAAACAAATTATCTCTTATTCTTTAGAAAATAAAATAGGAAAAATGCTGAAATAGGGATTTCCTCCAACCATATGCCACCCATGTTGTGCCACATGCCCAAACTCATCTCTTATTCGGCCCAATCAATTGTCTTGATTATGTTAATTAAGCCTTGGTCTTCATATGGGCTTATCTTGGACTTTAACAATTCAACATCAGCCCAAGTATCTTGAATCAGGCCATTGAGTGCTTCTTTGAATCTCTTAGCCCTTGCCCTTGTTATTGGCCCAACTGGAACATGCAATGGATCCCTTGGGGCAGCTCCCTTATTCTCATCATTCCTTCCCTCTTGAAAAGGATTTGTCCTCAAATCGTCACCTACATCAAAAAGAGACAAATCAGAAACATTAAAGTTTGCACTAACATTATACTCACCTGGAAGGTCTAGCTTGTAGGCGTTGTCATTGATCCTTTCAATCACTTGAAATGGGCCATCTCCCAGTGGAAGTAGTTTAGAATGCCGTTGAACTGGAAACTGTTCCTTCCCCATATGCAACCACACCCAATCACCAGGCTCAAACACAACTTTCTTACGCCCTTTATTTGCATGGTTGGCATATTGCTCAGTTCTTCTCTCTATGTTTTGCCGAGTCTTTTTATGGATTTGCTTAACAAAATCTGCATTTTTCTTCCTATCCAAGTTAACATGCTCATTCACAGGTAAAGGAATTAAATCCAAAGGAGTCAATGGGTTAAAACCATACACAATTTCAAAAGGAGAAAAATTAGTTGCAGAATGCACACTCCTATTATAAGCAAACTCTACATGAGGCAAACAATCCTCCCATGTTTTCAAGTTCTTTTGTATTATAGCAAGCAACAAGGCAGATAAAGTCCTATTAACTACTTTAGTTTGACCATCAGTTTGTGGATGACAAGTAGTAGAAAATAAAATTTTAGTTCCTAACTTACCCCACAAAGTCTTCCAAAAGTAGCTTAAGAACTTAGCATCTCTATCAGAAACAATGGTCTTAGGCATGCCATGCAATCTCACAATTTCTTTGAAAAACAAATCAGCAATATGTGATGCATCATCAGTTTTATGACAATGAATGAAATGAGCCATTTTAGAAAACTATTAACAACCACATATATAGAATCCCTACCCATTTTTGACCTAGACAAACCCAACACAAAATCCATAGAAATATCAATCCAAGGTTCACTAGGTATAGGCAAAGGAATATACAATCCATGAGGTTTAATCCTAGACTTAGCTTGTCTACATGAATGCATTTCTCACAGATTCTTTCTACATCACGTTTCATATGAGGCCAAAAAAAGTGTTCATGCAAAACATCTAGTCTCTTGGCTATACCAAAATGCCCCATCAAACCTCCCCCCATGAGCTTCTCTAACAAGCAATTCACGCAAAGAACTCTTAGGCACACATAATTTAGTTTCTCTAAACAAAAACCCATCATGCCTATAAAACTTACCAAATGCAACCTTTTCACATGCATTGAATACATTGCCAACATCAGAATCTTCCACATACAATTCTTTAATGTAGTCAAAACCAAGCAATCTAGCATCCAAAGTAGAAAGTAAAACGTACCTTCTAGACAGAGCGTCAGCGACCACGTTTTCCTTACCTTTTTTGTACTTGATCACATATGGAAATGTTTCCATGAACTCCACCCACTTGGCATGTCACTTATTTAGCTTGTGTTGCCCCTTTATATGCTTCAAGGACTCATGATCCGTGTGAATCACATATTCTTTCGGCCAAAGGTAGTGTTGCCAAGTTTCGAATGCCCTAATCAAAGCATACATCTCCTTGTCATAGGTAGGATAATTCAAGACTGCTCCACTTATCTTCTCACTAAAAAATGCAATGGGATGTCCTTCTTGCATTAGAACAGCTCCAATACCTATTTCTGAAGCATCACACTCAATCTCAAAAGCTTAAGCAAAGTAAGGCAAAGCAAGCAAAGGTGCATTAGTTAATTTTTCCTTAATCAAGTAAAATGCCTTTTCTTGTTCATTACCCCACTTAAAACCCACATTCTTTTTGATAACTTCAGTTAAAGGTGCGGCTAGACTACTAAAATCTTTCACAAACCTCCTATAAAAACTAGCCAACCCATGAAAACTTCTCAATTGTCCCACATTTGTAGGTTTCGGCCACTCCTTAATTGCCTTAACCTTTTCTTCATCAACCCCAATCCCTTTAGCACTAACAACAAAACCCAGAAATACAAGATTATCGGTGCAAAAGGTACACTTTTTGAGATTAGCAAACAACTTTTCTTTCTTGAAACATCTAAAACAAGTTTTAAATGTTCAACATGCTCATCCAAGTTTTTGCTATAAACCAGAATGTCATCAAAGTAAACAACCACAAATTTTCCAATAAAAGCACGCAAAACATGGTTCATTAATCTCATGAAAGTACTTGGTGCATTAGTTAATCCAAAAGGCATAATTAACCACTCATATAAACCATATTTTGTTTTGAAAGCAGTTTTCCACTCATCACCTTATTTCATCCTAATTTGATGATATCCACTTTTAAGATTAATTTTAGTAAAAACAATAGAACCATACAATTCATCAAGCATATCATCTAATTTAGGAATAGGATGGCGATACTTTACAATGATATTGTTGATGGCACGACAATCAACGCACATCCTCCATGTTCCATCCTTCTTAGGCACAAGCAAAACGGGAACCGCACAAGAACTCATGCTCTCACGCACATACCCCCTTTCCATGAGCTCACTAACCTACCTTTGAAGTTCCTTTGTCTCCTAGGGATTACTTCTGTATGCTGGTCTATTCGGGATGGGTGCTCTAGGTACAAAGTCAATTTGGTGCTCAATCCCCCTTATTGGTGGTAAACCAATAGGCATCTCTTCGGGAAACACTTCATCAAAGTCCTGCAAAAGATAAACAACAACACTAGGCAAGGAAGGGTTAATTTCATTAGTACTAAAACAAGCCTCTTTGTACAAAAGTACAATCATTGGTTGATTTGAAAACAAAGCCTTTTTGATCTCACTCTCTCTTGCATAAAAGCTCAATTGTTTTCTCTCTCTTTTTTTCTCATCATCCACTTTTTCTTTTCACTTTTTTTTTTCTTTTTTTACTGTTTCAGACTCTCTTTCTTTTGTCTCTCTTTCTTTTGAACTCTCACTCTCTTTTTTTTACATCTTTTTTTTTTAACCTCACTTGATCTTCATACACTTTGTCTTAGGGTTAAAGTTACAAGAGTGATTGACTTTTTATTGAGTATAAATGAGTATCTATTGGTATATCCATCATGAGTCACATGTCTATCAAGCTGCCAAGGTCTCCCTAAAAGGATATGGCCCACGTTCATTGGTACCACGTCACAAAGGACTTCATCTTTGTATTTTCCAATTGACAACGTCACCAACACCTGTTTAGTCACCTTGGTTTCCCCACAATCATTTAACCATTGTAGCTTATAAGGTTTTGGGTGCTTTAAAGTGGTCAAATTCAGTTTCTCCACAAAACTAGTGCTAGCCACATTAGTACAACTCCCGCCATCAATGATCATGCTACATACCTTATCATTAACATGGCAGCGGGTGTGCAATATGTTGTCACGTTGTATCTTATCATCTTCCTTGGCTTGAGCACTTAGAGCTCTTCTTGCCACCACTAAAAGCTCTCCATCCACCGGATATTCAATGTCACTTGCATCCTCCAAAGGCGGCATGGACTCATCATCGGATTTACCCTCAGATTCGATATCACCATCGTCCTTCAAAACCATTACTCTCTTGTTTGGGCATTGAGATGCAGTATGACCTGCTCCCAAACACTTAAAGCACTTAATGTCACGGTTTCTAGAAGGTTGAGAATCTGATTTACCTTGATTTAATGTGCCTCGGGCCTTATGATCTTTGGAAGGTTCAATCTTGGCCTTGAAACTAGGTTGGTCATCCCTCTTGCTCCAATTCGGTTTCCATGATGATGAAGAACCCGAATTTTTCCTAACCCGTGTTGAACTCTTCCTCTTCAACTGTTGTTCCACCTTAATGGCCATGTGTACCATATCAGTCAATTCAACATAATGTTGCAACTCCACTACATTTGCAATGTCTTGGTGTAGTCCACTTAAGAACCTAGCCATAGTAGCCTTTCGGTCCTCTTCTACATCAGCTCAAATCATGGCTATCTCCGTTTCCTTGTAGTAGTCTTCAACACACTTAGTCCCTTGAGTAAGAGTTTGTAATTTTTGAAACAAACCCCTATAATAGTGGCTTGGAATGAAACGCTTCCTCATGACAGCTTTCATCTCCTCCCAAGTCTCAATAGGCCTTTCTCCATTCCGTCTCCTACTCACAATCAGTTGATCCCACCAAACGATAGCATAATCAGTGAATTCTATGGTAGACAACTTCACCTTCTTCAATTCGGAATAGTCATGGCAGTCAAACACCAATTTTATTCTCTTCTCCCACTTCGAATAAGCTTCAGGATCGGTTTTACCTTGGAAAGTTGGGATCTTCACCTATATACTACCCAAATTATTATCAAACCTCTCTCCATACCTATCTTCTATATTCCTATACCTATCTCCTCTATTCCCATACCTATCTCCTCTACCTCCCATTCCACACCTAAATCTACCCGCACCCACATTAGACATGTGATCATCCTCCTCTAGGTCATTCCCATCATCATCTTCATAGTCATTCTTAGGTGGGTTCCTTTCTCTTCGTTCCACATTAGGAGCCCTGAATGGCTGCTCTCTTTGTGAACTAGACTCCACTTTGTCTAACCTATCGTTCACCTCGCCAAACTGAGTCTCCATCCGCTCCATGTGTTGTCGCATGGCTTTTTACGAAAGATCGAGATCTACCTTTTCTGGTGTTTTGTTGGACACACCTTTACTGTTATCGTGTGACATATCTAAAACCTGCAAAACAAACAAGAATTAGTAAACCTCACAAACACTCCCTCACGTGTTTACCCTCAAAGATGGTGGCACTCACACTCGTGTTTCACTCAATTATTTTAGCTTTTACCCTCTAATGAGCTCACACTCTCTTGCCTTTTTCCACTCTTTGTTCACTCTTTCAGTTCCTTGTTTTTATCAACCCACAAAATCAAGAAAATGAATAAAAAAAAATAGTTGATAGAAGTTCAACTACACGACCTTGCAGAGAAAAAAAATTTGTAATCTTTTTTTTTGGACCTTGATCTATTTTTTTTTGGACCTTGATCTATTTTTTTTGGACCTTTATCTTTTCTTTTTTGACCTTGATCAAATGGACTCAAGCAAGGCTTTGGTATTTTTTTTACTGGACTTCATCAATCAGAATCAAGTTTGTGAATTTCTTTTTTTAACAAACAAAATCAGGGAAGAAAAAGAAGGATAGATTAAACCTGAGTTTAGAAACCTACGCTCTGATACCAAATGATATGAACCTCACCAAGACCAGTGAAACCCGGAACCAATATATGGTAGCAAGGATCATTTTCTAGATTCAAGTTTATAAGCAAGAACAATATAGGACCGTGACCCGTTATCTATAATGAGATAAGAACCAAAGGCATCAAGAAAGTGAAAGACGCCACAATCAAGAACAAGAAAGAAAGGTGAGTGATAAGTCAATTTTAAGAACCAAAGAGAAAATGCTCTCTATTTTTCATTCAAAATCAAGTCTGCTGAAAATTACATCAGTTGGTTCCGTATAAACTAAAACCCTAATAGAAGAAAAAAGAAACAAGATATTCGGCCATTATGGCCTTACAATCAGAAAACTAAATTGGGCAATAATTGCCTTACAAAAGGGAAAGAAAATAAAAGACTAAAACAAGCAACTATTGACTTGTTCCCTATTTGGAAGGCTAAATCTTGAAACAAATCAGCCCCTTAATTTGGGAAACAAATTAACTCTTATTCTTTGGAAAATAAAATAGGAAAAATGCTAAAATAGGGATTTCCTCCAACCATTTGTTCCCTATTTGGAAGGCTAAATCGGGAAACAAGTCAGCCCCTTAATTTAGGAAACAAATTAACTCTTATTCTTTGGAAAATAAAATAGGAAAAATGCTGAAATAGGGATTTAATCCAACCATACGCCGCCCATGTTGTGCCACATGCCCAAACTCATCTCTTATTTGGCCCAATCAATTATCTTGATTATGTTAATTAAGCCTTGGTCTTCATGTGGGCTTATCTTGGACTTTAACAATTCAACATCAGCCCAAGTATCTTGAATCAGGCCATTGAGTGCTTCTTTGAATCTCTTAGCCCTTGCCTTTGTTATTGGCCCAACCGGAACATGCAATGGATCCCTTGGTGCAGCTCCCTTATTCTCATCAACGTTTATGGTGTTGATGGTCATATTAGACTAAATTGCTTCAAGTATATTAACATGTGTAGAACTAAAAGCATGATTGAAAGAAATAGGGCTAGAGCCAGTATGCATGTTCCTAGGAAATCTAGAGACAATTTGCATTATTCTAAGAAATTTAGAGCCAATGTTTCTAAGACCACTAGGAAAGAAAATGTTTCACCTAGATGGATTAGAAGAGATGAATACTATTGTTATATGGCCCAAATTGCCTTGAAGGCAAATACTTCTAACACTTGGTACTTGGATAGTGGATACATGTCGGGAAACAAGAGTTTCTTTGAATCTCTTGTCATGGAGGATGGTGGATTTGTCACCTTCGGTGATGGATCTAAAGAGAAAGTCATGGGGAAAGGAATCATTTCCATTCATGGTTTTCCCTCATTGTCAAATGCTTTGTTTGTTGATGGCTTGCAAACCAATCTTTTAAGCATTTCTCATCTAAATGATGATGGGTTGTCAGTCTTGTTTAATAAAAATGATTGCTCTATTTTGAAGTATAATGGACAAACCTTGTTAAAAGGAAAGAGATCTAGTGAGAATTGCTATTGTCTTGAAGCTAGTGTCATCTCTTGCAATGTGTCCAAGAGTAAGAAAATTGAGTTGTGGCACCAAAGGCTTGGCCACATAAACTATCGAGATTTGAGGATCTAAATAAGTTCAAGGTTGTGAGTAGGCTTCCCGAACTTAGGAAGAAAGTTGTTGGTGTTTATGGACGTTGTCAACAAGGGAAACAAACTAAAAGCATGCACAAGAAAGGTATGTATCTCACCATCAAGGAGCCATTAGAGCTTCTACATATAGACCTTATGGGTCCCATGCAAACCGATGTCTCGGTGACAAGAGATAAATTTTTGTTTGTGTTGATGATTTCTCTAGGTTCACATGGACTTATTTTCTTAGAGAAAAATCTGAAACTTTTAAAAATTTTAAAATGCTTTGCACTAAAATTCAAAATGAAAAGAACTCACACATTAAAAGTATTAAAAGAATTAGGAGTGATCATCAGAGAGAATTTGAGAATTCTTGTTTTGAAAGCTATTCCAATAGCTTAGGCATCTCCCATGAATTTTCAGCCCCTAGAACTCCTCAACAAAATGAGGTTGTTGAGAGGAAGAATAAGGTTCTTCAAGAGATAGCCTGTGTGATGTTGCTTAGCAACAATGTGCCTAGGAACCTTTGGGTCGAGGCCGTCAATACGGCTTGCTACATAGGAAATAGAGATTTTCTAAGGCCCGGTACTAGGCAAACCTCCTATGAGTTGTGGAAGGGTAGAAAGCCAACTGTTAGCTACTTCCACTCATTTGGAAGCAAGTGCTACATACTTAATGACCGAGATCAACTTGGCAAGTTTGATGCCAAGAGTGATGATGAAATTTTCATTAGCTATGCCCTTAATAGTAAGGCCTACAGAGTGTTCAATTTGAAAACTCGTAGTGTCATGGAATCATCCAATGTTGTTATAGATAATTGTAGGCCTAGAACTACTAACCATGATGAGGAGGTTGATGTGGTTCATGACTCTCCTTCGAAGAAGAATGATGAGACTTTAATTGATGTGAAGTCAAGTTATGATGAAGAGGTCATTCAATCTCTTGATAGAGATTCATCTTTGAACTCTAAAGAACCCGCTCCGTGGGTTAGACATCTTCATAACAAGAATGATATTCTTGGAGATGTGAATGAGGGTGTTAGGACTAGGCGTCAAATAGCTATACTTGTTACACCTCTCAAATTGAACCCAAAAAGGTTGGTGAAGCCTTGAATGATGAGTTTCGGGTTCTTGCTATGCAAGAAGAGATAAACCAATTTGAAAGAAATGAGGTTTGGACTCTAGTTCCTGATCCAAGAACACCAATATCATAGGCACCAAATGTGTGTATAGGAACAAGTCGGATGAGGAAGGCAACATTGTGTGCAACAAGGCTAGACTTGTAGCACAAGGATACTCTCAAATTGAGGGTATCGATTTTAAGGAGACTTTTGCTCTGGTTGCCCTGAGTCCATAAGGCTTCTCTTGTCCATATCATGTGTACACAAGTTCGAATTGCACCAAATGGATGTTAAGCGTGCCTTCGTCAATGGCTTCTTACAAGAGGAAGTGTTTGTCGAGCAACCTAAGGGGTTTGTGGATCCACACCACTCCAATCATGTCTATCGCCTCAAGAAGGCTCTCTATGGGTTGAAACAAGCACCGAGGGCTTGGTATGAGCGCCTCACTCAATTTCTTGTTGACAATGACTACTCTAGAGGTAGTGTTGACAATACCTTATTCATCAAGAGAAACAAAGATGGGTTATTTATAGCTCAAATCTATGTTGATGATATTGTGTTTAGTTCCACCAACAAATCCAAATTCCATCAATTTGTTGATGTCATGTTTCATGAATTTGAGATGAGTGTTGTTGGGGAGCTCAATTACTTCCTAGGTTTGCAAATCAAGCAATTGCATGATGGGATTTTCATATCCCAAGCTAAGTATGCTAAGAACATAATGAAGAAGTTTGGCCTTAAGAATGCCAAACGTTGTGACACACCCATGAATACAACTTTGAAACTGAGCAAGGATGCTAGTGGCAAAAGTGTGGACCAAAGTCTTTACTGTGGCATGATTGGTAGCTTGCTTTACTTGACCGCAAGTAGACTCGATATAGCCTTTAGTGTGGGTGTGTGTGCTAGGTACCAAACGGATCCCAAGGAGTCTCATCTCTCCTCTGTGAAAAGTATTATTCGATATGTGAATGGGATATCTAACTATGGGATATGGTACTCTTTTGACACTAATGCTAGCTTAGTTGGCTTTAGTGATGCAGATTGGGCAGGAAATTATGATGATAGGAAAAATACATTAGGCGGTTGCTTCTTCCTATGAAACAACTTGGTTTCATTGTTTTGATAGAAGCAAAATTCCATTTCCTTGTCCACAGCCGAGGCTGAGTACATAGCAGCTGGGAGTGCTTGCACACAACTCCTTTGGATGAAGCAAATGCTTGTGGACTACATCTTTGATCAAGGTACTCTAACCCTTTATTGTGATAACTTGAGTGCCATTAACATTTCAAAGAATCTGGTTCATCACTCTAGAACTAAACATATAGACATTAGACATCACTTTATTAGGGAGTTAGTTGAATACAAATGCATTGCACTTGAACATTTTAGCACAAATGATCAACTAGCAGATTTATTCACAAAGCCCTTAGGTTCAACCAGCTTCATGGCACTTAATAGGTCTATTGGGATCTGTCATATGCCTTGATGAATTTTGGTGATTGACCACATATGGGGAGCTCAAGCAAAGAGAGAAACCTTGCATAGTTGAAATAAGCAAAAAATTGATCAACTTTATACTTCTTCATTAATTGCTTGAGAATTTTGTTTGTGCTTATATGATTATATGTCTCTTTATTTAATAAGTGTGCACAATTGCTTTGTTTGTAATCGATGTCATTATGTTCGAACATGCATTTTTGGACTTGGAGAATTGATTGGGAAGTACATTTGAAAGACCTATAATTTATCTCCATGACATGTGAACTTGATTTTGACATGCTAAAATATTATGGATGAGTTATATGTGTGCAAATGTGTGTGGGAGCAATTGACAAGGCTAATCTTAATAAGGACCTTGTGTCCATTCAATAAATAAAGTTGTCTCATCCAATTTAGTTGTGTCTCTCTTCTTAATGGTTGAACAAGAAAACAACCAATATGGATTTTATATCCATTCTATTAATAAGGATTCTATATTCATGTCTTGATTGACCAGTAAGAATTGACATGGTTGCTTCGGTGTGTTTCAAAGTTTATAAAGCTATATCTTGTTTATTTATGTCAAAAAGGTACAAATTGGTTTGAGTGTTAACGGAAATTTTGCTCGGGATGAGAAATCTCAGTTAACGCCCTCGAGACCACTACCACGTAGGTGGTGGCCAAAATTCATTGTATATGTAACAGTGATTTATAAAGTGACAAGTAAGCAAGAATGTTTTTATTGAATATGCATGGTATACAAACACAAAGGTTCTTCTCTCTTTTCTCTCAACTCTCTCTAGGGAGTGGTCGATTGTTAGTCGTATGCCTGTCGAATAGTAGTCTCCTCTCTTTCATTTCTTTTCTTTTCTATTTATACATAGTTTATAGGTCAACAAATTGATTCTCCCTTGATTTTCTCAGTCTCCTCCTTATCGGGTGGGATTTCTTGCTATAATGTCATTGACTTTTGAATTGACGTCCGAATTGAGAGTATCATGGTGGAGATCCGTTTGTTTCCTTTTAGGATTTTATTACTTGTTCTGCATGTATGTAACGTTTCCAGATATGATTCAATGCATTCCTCGTATCCTTTCAGTATGATCCTTTATGGATGTCGTTGGATATGACGATATGGTGTGGTACATCAACATCAACCAGGGAGGTTGATTAGTATTTCGACCTTTATATCTGAGAAGTTTCATCCAGCTTTGAGCCAAATATGGCTTCCCTTTACCTTTTCGAAGCTAGGTGTGGCCTCGACTAACTTTTTGAAGCTAGGTGTGGCTTCGACTGACCTCGCGGCCTTTTAAGGACATTCTTCTGTGTCAATCGAGGTATAAACGAGTCTCTAGAGCACTTACGAGATGACCTCGACTTCGAGGAGCTTCTAGTTTTGGTGATGCAGGCTAGATCTGATCGTTCTGGGCTTTATCCCGGATGTTTCCGGAGCCCGTCCTTGTTCCTGGGGTGGTATCGCAGTTCGGCTCTAGATAGAGAGGTCTCCGTGGAAGCTCTCGGGTCCGGGCTCTATCCCGGATGTTTCCAGAGCCCGCCCTTGTTTCTGGGCTGGTATAGTAGCTCAGCTCTGGATTGAGAGGTCTCCTGGTGAAACTCTCGGGCATGGAACCAGGTCTGGGAGGTGGAAAATTTCCCTTTGGTCCTTAGCCAATTTTGGCTATCAACAGAATTCCTCTGGAAACTCTTTTGATGTTCACTTTGCCAAATACCGTTGCTTGAACCTTGATGTTGCATGTCTTGCATCCAAAGCAACAATCATACATCTTTTTCAAATAAAACCTCTTTGATTCTCTCTCAATTAATTAAGTTGCATAAGCTTGTTGTGTATGATTTATGCACTGATCTTTCAAATAGCTCTCTTTGCTAAGTTGACCCAATTGGGGGATCCTCTTTTGTCTATCTCATGACAAAAAGGGGGAGTAGTGTGGTAGTTATGGATGTTGCATTTTAGGGGAGAATTATGCTTTGAGGGGGAGTAACCCATTTAGGGGGAGCATTTGCATTGCACTTTATTTCATTGTGTGTTGTTTTTCTTCTTGCAATGCTTGTATTTTTTATCTCTCTTAATCACCTCACATACACTTGTCTTGGAAAGTGTAGTTATCTTGTTTTGCAGGGATGATTATTCTACAATAGATTGAAAGCTTGAAGATCTAGATTTTAGGTATCTCTTTGTAATGTAGAATATATCTTGTTGACCTTAGTTTTGTTTTGTTTTGTGAGGATCAATTGTGAGTGGTGGTTTTGCCATGAAATAGCCAAAGGGGGAGATTGTAAGTTCCTCATTTTACATTGGCTCATTTCATTGACAAACCACATTGGGGACTTAATTTGTAAGGGTAGACTAGGTCTTCATCGTGCATGATCGAGCTTAAATAGAATTCATGCACTCGAGCTCATTTAAGGTATATCACTTATGCTTAACCATTTGAAGAGACTAGTTCACAAACACACACACACACACACACACACACACACACACACACACACTTCTCATGCATGCCTTAGTTTTCTTGCTTTTGTGTTCATTGCATATGTGCATTCTCTTCACTTCACACGTGCACCACTTTGTTATATTTTTTTGTGTGTGTGCTTGATTGAGTCAGTGCACGGGTACTTGTGAGTGGGTTGCTACTCGTGCATACACCAGCGTAGTTGACCTTGGTTTGCTGGTCTGTTCACCGGTCTCGAACCAACGAAATCCTTGTGCGCGTGTCAGTGCGGGGGTGCATACCTATGCAGTAGACCAGTGCAGTTGGCCTTGATATTTTTTGATCCTCAGTTCGTTGGTGTGTTCGCTGGTCTCGAACCAGCAAAGTCCATATGTGCAGATCAGTGCGCGGGTTCCTACCCGCACAGTGGACCCGTGCACTATGTCAGTTTTGCTTTTTTTTTTTTTGCAAACTTTTCCAAAACGACGTAGCTTTACTTTGACCTCATATATATATGTCATCTTCTCTCCATTTAATGCTAAGGAGTCCAAAATTGTTTCTTAGTGAGAAAAAGTTATTTTCTAGAAAGAGAGACTCCCAAGAACCCATTTTTACTCAACCAAACTCATACCCATGTGCATCTAGCTTTATTCTTGCATCTCTTCTTCATGGGCCTTCATGGTCTTCTTGACTAGGTAATTGAACATGACTTAGAACTTTTTGTTTCATCTTTATGTTCTTGTTTTACCTAGGGTTAGCAATTGTTTGTTGATTAATTGCATGTTTCTTTGGTTTAGCATGATTTGAATATGTTTGTGGCTTTGTTTGTTGATTGAGATTGCATGTTCATTGATAGGTAGCATTTAGGACTATTTTGCCTTCTAGCTAAATCTTCTTGCTTTGCATTTAGATATTGATATCTAGGATTTGCACTTATTGACATTCTTAAATCTCTTGATAAGCACTTAGTGTAGCCTAGCATTAATTGCATGATAGAATATTTCTACATATTCACATAGGTTGCTTAATCTCTTCATTGATTGTTAAGCCTTATGAGTAAGTGGATTTGTGCACAAGCAATTGGTCTAGAATCACTATTTAAGGCCCGTTGGGTAGAGTGAAAGGGTTAGTGACCAAGAATGGTGTGACTAGAGGTCAACCTAGGTCGTAAACTTTCATTAAAATAGTAGATTTGAGGATACTGTGTGGCTAGAAAGATAGCCCGTGAGTTTTTTCCCAGTTAGAGGGTTTCTCACGTAAATCAATCATTGTGTTTTTATTGTTTTCCGTATTTTACTTTGGATTGTTTGATTGCTAATATGGGGTAACTTTATTAAAATTGATTAAGTCGAAAAGTTAGTAATAAATCAACTAAAACCTATTCAACCCCCCCCCCCCCCCCCCCCCCCCTTCTTGGTTATTAGACACACATGTTTGTGTATTTTCAGCCAAGGTGATTCACTTGGATGATGAAGTAGGATGTGGAAAAGAAAATGAAGACAAGTTGAAGATGGAACTTGATGAAGCAAGAAGTGCTCTTGCTAAGATGACTCCGGGTTTGGAGAAGCTTAACAACATTTTAAGTATTGGCAAGAAGCCAAATGACAAGCAAGGCTTGATTTTGTAAATGATGAGACCACATCATCCTTGGACAAGACTACTTTTGTGAAGGAGATTGCTCCTAATTTTCCGCCTCGGTCTCAACACCCCAAGAAAATTCTTGTTGTGGGTGAATCATCTAAGAGCTCATCCTTGAAGACTTTTCCAAGGAATCAAGCTTAACCTCAACCCTTGAGGATGGCTCAATCAAAGCTTCATCAACCTTTGAGGCAGGTTATTCATGCTCAACCACAAAGGCACCAACATCCGACTAATGTTCCAAAGAAAAGCCACCGGTGCATCATCAAAGACAACCCCATCAACAAGGCAATGCCTCGATCAGAGCTCAAAGCAATGGTATGAATTCTTTCTTCATACCTATTTGTCATTTTTGTGGTATGATTGGTCACATTAGATCAAATTGTTTTAACTACATTAGGAAGTGTAGAATTAAGAGCATGAAAGAAAAGAGAATGAACCATAGGGCTAATTTGCATGATCCTAGGAAACCTAGAGACTTGAAGATTTTGACCACTAGTAAAGATATGGTGGAACCTAGGTTGAATAGGAAAGATGAGCATCGAAGCAATTGTACTCATATGACACCCTTGGATACTACTGAGTCTAATGGACTTAGTATGTCTAATGGGACTTGTCTCTCGCTCTGATACGATACAGATTTGACCCCATGTGGGTAGCTCAAGCAAAGAGAGTGAACTTGCATGATTTCTATGTGCAAAAAGTTGATTGATTTTATGCTTTTTTTTGATAATTGCTTGAGATTCTTGGTTGCACATATATGCTTATATGGTATTTTTTAAAATTAAGTGTGCATCATTGCTTTGCTTGTAATCCATGTCGTATTTTAGTTCAACAATGCATTTTTTGGACTAGGAGAATTATTTGGGAAAGTATATTTGAATGACCTATAAGTTATCTCCAGGACATGAGAAATTTTTATAACATGCTTAAAATTATATGCATGAAATGTTTTTGATTGCTTAATATGTAAAACATGTGTAAAAGCAAATGAGAAGACTAAAACCAATAAGGATCTAGTATCTATTTAATCAATAAGTATTTTATATCCAAATTAGTCTTCTCTCTCTTCTTAATGGTTAAACAAGACTAATGTCATACAGATATATAACCAGAAAAATCTAATAGGATACCATTGCTTGAACTTTAATTCTATGTCTTAAATGCAAAGCAACAATTTCACACCTTTTTTTTAATAAAACTCCTTGAATCTCTCTCAATTACTTAAGTTGCATAAAATTGTGCATATGATTGTGCAACGTATTTGTGCTAATAGCTTCTTTGCCTATCTCATGACAAAAAGGGGGAGAAGTCTAGAGAAAAATAGGGGGCGTATTTTTATGCTTGGGGGAGAAGTCTTGAGAGAGAGTAACCTTTTAGGGGGAGCATTGCACATGCATTACTTTGTATTGCTTTATTGTTATTGAGTGCAAATGCTTTTTACAGTTGATCACCTCACATGCATTTGTGTCTTGGAAAGTGTTTTAGCTATTGTGTTGCAAGTATGATATTATACAAGGAGATTGAAGAATTTGAAGATTTAGACTTTAGATCTCTCTTTGTAATGTAGAATGACCTTATGGACAATAGCTTATTTTTTTCGTTTTGTGAGGAATCTATGTAAGTGGTGATTTTGTCATGAAATAGCCAAATGGGGAGATTGGTAAGGACCCTCTATTTTATGATTGTCTTATTTTATGACAAACTACATTGGGGATGATTGTGTAATGGGTAGCTTAGGTCTTCTTAATGATTATCAAGGCAAGCTTCCAAGCATATCCATGACTTCAAGATCAAGAGCTTCAAAAGGTATACCACTCACTACAAGAAAAAAGGGCTATTAGGACGATTTTTTTTTTGTCCCAATAGCCCAAAATTCGTCTCTATTTACCTATTGAATGACTAAAATTCGTCCCAAAATCCATCGCTTCAGGTGGGTCGTAATAGCTTCTTTGGGACGAAAATTAAAATTCGTCCCTAAAGACTACCTATAGGGACGATTTTGATTCGTCCCATTTGATAATATATAGGGACGAAATATTTCGTCCCTTTTGATAACCTGTATGGACGAAAGTTTTCGTCCCTTTAAATAAAATTTCGCTGCTAAAAAATATCTATAGGGACGAATTTTGAAAAAAAAAATTTTAAACCCCACTATCCATCGACCCACCCACCCGCCAGCCACACCCACCATACCAGCTTCGACTCGCCCGCTTACCCACCCACAGCTTCACATTAAATGTTTGGTTCTCAGCCAGAGTCGAACTCACGACCATCACCAACACTTGAACAAAGCTTATCCGCTTTGCTAAAGGTTCGTATTTGTCAATAATAGCATACTATTTATATATTCTATATGTTATTAACTTTTATTGTAAATTAATTCCAATAATTTAAATTTTATTTTTATATAATAAACAAATTGATATTTAAAAACGTTTATTGTAGCATTTAATTAAACTTTTTTTTGAAATATTACAAGAACCTATCTACTCCTATAATGGGAGATAACTGCTTCACACAACCTAAGAAGAAAACTCCTCACACATGCTTGTAAAATGCGCTTAGTGGGATTTGAACCCCTCACCACTTATGTGGAAGGAAGGTGCACTGCCACCTCTACTAAGAAGTGATGTGCAATTGAACTATTTTTTTAAAAACATATATTGCCACCTCTACTAAGAAGTGAAGGTGCAGTGCAGTTTTGAGTGGGCTCTATAAATATCCAACTTTCCCCTTTTAGCTGGCTTCGAGGAACCCTAGATCACGAAAATACTGGTTCTTGAGAGAGAATACGGTCTATTGTGAGAGAAAGCACCAAGATTGCTTCTTTAACTCTCTCAACCCAAAACCCATCTCCATCTTGCATCATTCATCATCATTTGAGCATGGGTCTTCATGGTTTAATGACTAGGTACGTTACAATACCGCTCATTTATTGTTGTTCTTACTCTAGATTAGGTATATATTGCTTGATTAAATACCTAGACTCAAAAAAGATAACATGATTGAGTTTGTTTGTGATAGCTAGCATTTAGGACATTATTGCCCTCTAGCTAAGTCTCTATGCTTTGCATTTAGACATTGTTGTTTATGCCTCATTAATTACATTTCTTGATTGCATATTTATTGCCCTTGTTATATGTTGTGACAACTTGTGTTGGTTGGACTTCATTTGAAAATTAGGTTGTTAGATTTTATCAATACATCTAATCAAGTCATGTAGGCATTGTTTGATAACTAGGTTGTTAAATTGCATTATAACATTTAGTTAAGCATTTTGTTTATGGTCTTACATATTATGCATTTGAGCATATTGTCATATACTCACTTAGACCTTATACTCTTCATAGAGTCAAAGTTTTGTGGCTTCTAGATGAAGTTACACAAGCAAGTGAAGTCTTGCAACCAAGGGTAGGTTGGCAAGCATTGGTCAAGTGCCACCGTAAAAGGCTTGCGGGTAGAGTAAGAGGTGCTCACGCTAAGAGTAATTGATCAGGGGATATCACTAGGGACTGAACCAAGAGTGGTATGTGGTTAGTGTCCATAGTCTGAGGTTGTCGAGAGTGAGTGTCCGT
The DNA here is from genome assembly GCA_033220585.1 of Dipteronia sinensis. Taxonomy (NCBI): domain Eukaryota; kingdom Viridiplantae; phylum Streptophyta; class Magnoliopsida; order Sapindales; family Sapindaceae; genus Dipteronia; species Dipteronia sinensis. Next base: position 18,665,837 of record CM065643.1, on the reverse strand, counting down.
GTATCACTTGAGGGTGTAACCTTTTATTAATATAGTGGATTTCTATGGCTCAAGTGGCTAGCGTGGCTAGTCCCGTGGTTTTTCTTGTATGGAGGGTTTCCACATAAAAATCAAGTGTTCTTTAATTTCCTCACTTTACTTGATTTTTATTATTGTTTGAATTGGGTTTTGGTTGTTAATATTGAATAACTAAAAAGTTGGTAATAATAGATTAACAACCCATTCACCCCCCCTCCTCTTCTTGGTTGTATTAGACACACGCTCAGTTTATTTTCAGCCACCATACTTGTTTTCATACATTTTTTAGTGTAATTTGGGATTTATAAATTTTTTTTGACGAGCACTTTGTAAGTACAAACCACTCTCCGTCAGTTTTGCAAAAAATAGAGAAAAGCAGGTTTCCAGGCCAACCCAAAAAAGCAAGAGCAATGGCAGTTCTTCGAAGTGTAAGAGTATTGGGGGTTGGAAGCAATTAGACTATTGCCGAGGAAGAGGAAAGAGCACAATTGGAAGAAAAAGGGTGAGAAGAGTTAGAAAAGGAAGAGGAGATCGAGGTAACAAAGCTAGATCTGAGGCCACACCTTTACAAATCACCCAATCTTTATATTCCGCCCATACCCTTTCCTAGAAGATAGAAGAATACCAAGTTAGAGCAGTCATTTCAGGACATCTATGATGTCCTCTCAAAAGTAAGCAGTAATCTACCATTGTTGGACGCCATTTAGAGAATGCCCGCTTACAGGAAGTTTTTCAAGAAGCTGAGCAAGGATAAGGAGAGATTTAGGCCGAGACAACAAGAGTGCCTGAATGAGAATGTAAATACGTTAATTCAGAAGACTGTGCCTCAAAAGATGAAAGACCTAGGGAGTTTTATCATAGATATTACCATTGGAGGAGTGAATCACGAGAGAGTGATGATGGATTCAGGTGCTAGCATCAACCCCATGCAGTTAGTTCTCTATCCAAAAGAAGCTTGGCCTTAATGATTTTAGACCCACCACTATGTCTCTAGTGTTAGCTGACTCATCTTTAAGGAACCTGAATGGCATCGTGGAGGGATGTTTTGATACATGTCAAGAAGCTAATTGTCCTAGCAGACTTTGTAGTGATTGATATAGTTGAGGGTCGAGATGAGAAGGACGTGAAGCTCCTTTTAGGTCAGCTATTCATGGCAACAGCTAGGGTGTGAGTAACATGAATGAAGGCAAGATGACTATGAAGGTGTTGGATGAAACAATGGAATTCAACATTTTTTACTCTCTCTCTCTCCTATCTAGATGGGTCTCATGACTGCAACACAGTCGATATGATAAAAGAAGAGGTATAGGAAGGAGTTGAAGAAGAATTTACCAGGGAAGAGTTTGATGATAGTTTGAGTATAGAAGAGAAGGATGGAAGTTCAAAGCAAGATGAAGAAGATCTTAGGGATAGTTCGGGCGAGTTGAGTAGAAAAGACACGGTGTCACATGAGGAAACCTCCCAAAAGCTTGGATTGAAGTCACTTCTGTCTGAGTTGAAGTATGTGTACTTTAACGAAGAAAAGAGGTACATAGTGATCATTATTGCTGATTTGGATGAATTTTAGGAGAGCAGGCCGCTAGAGGAATTGATGAGAACATAGAGGAGCAATTGGGTGGACTATAGAGGACATCAAGGGGATCAGCCCCACCATCTGCATTTATAGGATATTATTAAAGGAAAATACAAAGCCGTCAAGGGAGGCACAAAGAAGACTAAACCCAATAATGCAGAAGTTGTTAAGAAAGAGACACTGAAACTTCTGGATGTAGGGATCATTTACCCCATATCGGATAGCAAATGAGCGAGTCCTATTCATGTGGTGCCGATGAAGTCTAGGCTGACAGTACTGAAGAATGAGAGGACTGAGTTGGTGGCTCAGAAACTTCAGACCGGGTGGCGTGTTTGTATTGATTACAGGAAGTTGAATGTAGTAACTAAGAAGGACCACTTCCTCTTGCCTTTCATTGATTAGGTACTAGAACGGTTGGCTAGACATAGCTTTTACTATTTTCTGGATGGGTACTCCGGGTACAATCGATAGTGATTGCCCAGGAAGATCAGGAGAAGACTGCATTTACGTGCCCATTCAGGACGTACGTATATAGAAGAATGCCATTTGGGCTTTGCAATGCCACGGGAAATTTTCAGAGGTGCATGGTCTCTATTTTCTCAGATATGGTAGAGGAGATTATAGAAGTCTTTATGAACGACTTCTCGGTCTTCTAGGACTCTTTCAGAATATGCCTTCATAACTTGTCCTAGGTGCTCAAGAGATGTAGAGAAAACAAATTGTTCTAAACTGGGAGAAGTATCATTTTATGGTACAATAGGGGATTGTCCTAGGCCACATCATCTCCAGTAGGGGGATTGCAGTGGATAAAGCACATGTTGAAGTCATCAAGAGTTTGCCACCACGTCGGACTATTAAGGGCATCAGGTCTTTCCTAGGACATGCCAGGTTTTATAGGAGGTTCATCAGAGACTTCTCAAAGATTTCCAGACCTCTATATGTGTTGCTCCAAAAAGACAGAAAGTTTGAATTTGATGTAGAATGTGTGGCAGTATTTGAGACTTTGAAGGAGGCATTGACCACGGCCCCTATGATAGCACTGCCAAACTGGGATTTTCTATTTGAACTGATGTGTGACGCCTCAGATTATGCAGTAGGAGCGGTCTTAGGGCAGAGGGTTGACAAGGTTCTGCACGTGTTATACTACTCCTGTCGGACCTTGAATGACACGTAACTCAACTATTCAACAACATAAAAAGAGCTACTGGTAGTCATCTTAGCACCAGAAAAATTCAGACAGTATTTGGTAGAGGCCAAGGTGGTAGTGTACTCAGACCACGCAGCACTCAGGTACCTTCTCCAGAAGAAAGATATGAAGCCAAGGTTGATCAGATGGGTTCTGCTACTACAGGATTTTGATTTAGAGATCTGAGACAAGAAGGGCTGTGAAAATGTGGTAGCAGATCACCTAAGAAGACTAGTTCAAGAATGTCCAACAGAAAAAAAATGAGATCCCTTTGAGAGAAACCTTCCCAGATGAGCAGTGATGGGTAGTGCTAAGAGAGGAGCCATGGTATGCAGACCTGGCAAATTACCTAACTTATGGAGTGCTTCCCCACAGTTGAATTCATAGGGAAGAAAGATGTTTGCCGTGAAAGCAAGGTAGTTTTACTGGAACGAGCAGTATCTTTTTAAATATTGTTTGGATCTGGTAATTCGGAGGTGTGTGCCAGAGTCAGAGCAGGGAGACATCCTTAGGTTCTGCCATGAGTTGCAATGCAGGGGTCATTTCAATGCTAAGAAGACTGCACTAAAGGTGCTTCAGTCGGGTTTTTACCGGGAATCCTTGTTTAGAGATACCTACCAGTTTATGCTGCATGTGATAAGTGCCAGCGCATCGGGAATATCGAGAAGAGGAATGAAATGCCACATAAAGGGATCGTAGTGGTTGAGATATTTGATGCTTGGGGTATAGGCTTAATGAGACCATTTCCACCATCTTGTGGAAACACTTACATTTTGGTGGAAGTCGACTACGTCTCGAAGTGGGTGGAGGATGTTTCTTCAAGGACAAAGAAAGTGGTGTGGAAGTGAAATTATTGAAAGAAAACATGTTGGCACGATTTGGCACATAAGGTAATCAGTGATGGAGGGAGTCACTTCTGTAACAGGATATTCGATAACCTCATGAAGAAGTATGGAGTCCGCCATAAGGTGGCAACACCTTACCACCCTCAGACGTCGGGTCAAGTGGATGTAAGCAATGAGCACATCAAACAAATTCTTGAAAAGACAGTCAATCCAGGAAGAAAAAATTGGGTCTTCAAGCTGAATGACGCATTGCAGGCCTACAGGATTACTTACAAGACACCACTTAGGATGAGTTTGTATCAGATTGTCTTTGGAAAAGCATGACATCTTCCTGTAGAGCTTAAGCACCAAGCTTATTGGGCGATCACGAAGTTAAACTTTGAGCTAGACAGCTTTAGGGATGAAAGAAAACTACAGCTGTGTAAGCTCGAGGAACTACAAAATGAGGCACATGAGAGTGCTAGGCTTTACAAGGAGAGTACAAAGGCATTACACGACAAGGCCTTGTGCAGAAAAAAATTCAGTCCATGAATGTTGGTACTTTTCTATGACTCCAGTTTGAAGCTATTTCAGGGAAAGCTGAGGTCTAGATAGATGGGTCCACTCAAAGTGACACGGGTGTATGAGCATGGAGCAGTAGAGGTTGAGGACTAAAAGGGGAGAGATTCAAAGTGAATGGTCACCGTTTGAAGCCTTATTGGGGGAGTGATGTGGAGAAGCCCCCAGCCCTCTCTATTGATCTAACATATACTTAGCAAAAGCAACATGTTGCCCAAACGATAAATAGAGCGCTTGTGGGAGGCAACCAGCCTCAGTTTTGATTTCTCAATCTCACCTCTTAATTTTCTGCACTTTATTCTATTTTTGGTTTATCTTTGATTAGTTTGAATAACTTCTATGGATGATTGTGGTTTTTGGATGTTGATGGATCTGTCTGGTGAATATTGTTGGTATATGGATAATGGATTTGATGAATGTTTTGATGGATTTATGTGGCAGATTTTATGCATTAAAGCAAGGTTCTTTATCTCTTAGGAAGAAACAATGACAACTTGCGAGTCTTGGAAGGACAAGCAATCCAAGTGTGCTCATAAAAAGAGCGAGAGCCTTATCATCATTAAGGGAGTTCCTACCTTTTGTTTTATGTATTTTTATTTATGGATTTGAGACAGTTTTGTGTGGATGGATAATTTATTTTGTGGATATTTTGATTACATTCTTTGATGTTGATATGATAGATATTTGTAAAGATGACATTTCTTATTTTTGGACTTGATTGATTTATTCTTTTGAATGATGGACGAGTAGAAGGCTTTTGAGAATGTTTGCATGAGAGTATACATGACTTAATTGTCATATATAGCCCAACTCGGTTTGGGGGTTTTGATTGCTCACATTTTTATATAGGTCTTATACTTGGATATAGTTTTCTACGGTTTGGGGGTCGTCACGCCACCATTCCGCCAATTTTGAAAATGTTTGATGTTAAGCTTTGATTGGAAAATTTTGTGTGCCATGTGTTTTATTGAAGATGTTGTATTGTGGTGCCGGACAGCCCTAAACAAACTCCACCGATGTCAAACGCACTCACGGACAGCCCACGCACAAGAGAAACAAGCAATCCAGCCCGTCTCACACAAGAACAAATGAAGATAGATTAACTAATTTTCCAAGGGATACAGATATCACCACCCTTAGTAAACTAGTAGGAAAAGGCTCACCACCAAGACTAATCTAAAGGGATACAGAAACACCACCCTCTCAACTAATCAAGGATACAGAACCAAGGGAAAACTCACCACTCAATGGAAATCCACCAAAGAGATACAGAGTTGAAGGATAAAATCTCAAAGAGACAATATTCTGAAATTCAATATTCAATAACTTACTTTTTACAAGGATAAAGGCTCAATATATGGCCTAATCATGGAACAACCCTCCATGCATAGGAAAGGGACGAAATTAAAAGATAACAACACAATTCAAGGCATTAGAAACTAAGAAATTAAAGACATTAAAGTTAAACCCTTCAAATCAGTGCATTGTTGACTTCTGACCATTCAGCATAAAACCCTTCATATCTCTCTCTTAGGACCTTCAAATGACTTGCTTCAAAATACGAAATTAAAGATAAGACATTGATCTTTCCAATGACATAAAGCACATTAGCTAACTCTTCCGGAATCAAAAGTTAAGAAGTCTCAAAAATACCCCTACGAGCTGAATCTGATGCTTAACAAACCATAGTGAGAATTTGATATCCCTTTCTGTCTTGAACCGAGGTCGTGCAATGGGACACTCCCGTGTCAATCTCCCCAGGTTGAAAAAGTCTTGACCTCAAGTCTAAAATGCTAGCATCACCATGATAAGGAGACAAATCAGCTATATTGAAAGTTGGTGACACACCATAAGAATCTGGTAGCTCGATCTTGTATGCATTCCTCTCCAATGCGTTGAAGGACTTTGAAAGGACCATCAGCTCTAGGCTTTAGCTTACCATATTTCCCTTTTGGGAAACGATCTTTACTAAGATGAATCCACACCAAATCTCCTTCCTTGTACTCTACATACTTGCGATGCTTATTCTTAGTCTTCTTGTACTTTTCATTTTGCTTCACAATGTTTTCTCGAACTTGAGCATGCAACTTTTTGATTGCACCAACTCTAGCATCAGCATCTCCACTGCAATCTTTGTTTGAACCAATGGGAACCAAATCCAAAGGGCTGATAGGATTCTTACCATACACCACCTCAAACGGACTATGTTTGGTGCTTTGGCTTTTTGAGCAATTGTAAGCAAACTCGATTTGAGATAAGATCAAGTCCCATTGTCTAATATTCTTTCCCACATAACACCTCAAAAGATTTCCCAAGCTGCGATTAACAACCTCTGTTTGTCCATCAGATTGTGGATGATAAGATGAGCTGAAATTGAGGCTAGTACCAAGCTTCTTCCAAAGTGTACGCCAAAAATGACTCAAAAACTTTGAATCTCGATCTGAAACAATTGTCTTTGGAACACCATGAAGCTTCACAATCTCTTTGAAGTACAAATCTGAAATATAAGAAGCATCATTAGTCTTGTTACAAGGAACAAAATGAGCCATCTTCGAAAATTGATCAACAACCACCATGATAGAGTCTTTGTTCCTTTGAGTTCTAGGTAAACCCATCACAAAATCTAAACTAACATCTTCCCAAGGAGCATGAGCTACTGGCAGCGGTGTGTACAACCCCGTATTTTGTCCATGAGTCTTCGCCACATGACATACCCTACACTGCTGAACATGTCTAGCTACATCTCTCATCATCTTAGGCCAATAAAAATTTTCTTCCACAAGATCAAGAGTCTTGTCTCTCCTAAAATGACCACCTATCCCACTATCATGAGCTTCCATAATAATGGTTTGTCGAAGTGAACATTGAGGCACACACAAACGATTTGCCTTGAATAAATACCCATCATGCTTCAAGAACTGCTCAAACGGACCCTTTTCACACTCTTGCCAAATGCTACCAAAGTATGGATCAGTTGCATATAATTCTTTCAAGATCTCAAACCCCACCACTTTAACTTCCATTGTGGACAGCAAGGAATGCTTTCTACTCAAAGCATCAGCCACCACATTTTGAACACCCGCTTTGTGCTTAATTGTGAAGTTGTAAGCTTGAAGAAATTCCACCCATACCGCATGTCTTCGATTGAGCTTGTGTTGGCTGTTAATGAACTTCAAGGCTGCATGATCTGAATAAAGAACAAATGGTTTAGCAAGAAGGTATTGACTCCAATGACTCAAAGCTCTATAGATTGCGTAGAACTCTTTGTCATAAGTAGAGTATTTCTTGCGAGAATCATTCAGCTTCTCACTAAAGAATGCAATTGGCTTTCCTTCTTGACTTAGAACACCACCAATACCCTCATTTGAAGCATCACACTCAGCCTCAAACACCTTTACAAAGTCTGGAAGTGATAGGATTGGAGCTTCAGTTACTTTTCTTTTGATCAACTCAAAGCTTCTTCTAGCCTCTTCCCTCCACTTGTAACCACTCCCTTTCAAGCACTCAGTGATAGGAGCCACAATAGAACTGAACCCCTTGATAGAACGTCGATAAAAAGATGCAAGTCCATGAAAGCTTCGAATGTCATGAACTGACTTTGGTTCCGACCAGCTAAGAATTGCTTCCACCTTGCTAGGATCCATCTTGATTCCATCTTTAGACACCACATAGCCTAAGAAAATAAGGCAACTAGTAAAGAACTTACACTTCTTCAAATTAGCATAAAGCTTTTGCTCCCTTAATATGCAAAAGATCTGCTCAAGATGATTCAAGTGTTCTCCTTCATCTTTGCTATACACCAGAATTCATCAAAGTAAACAACAACAAAGTGCCCAATACAAGGTTTAAGGATATGGTTCATGAATCTCATGAAAGTGCTAGGAGCGTTAGATAACCCAAATGGCATCACCACCCACTCATAGAGACCATCTCTAGTCTTGAAGGCTGTCTTCCACTCATCTCCTTGTCTCATTCTGATTTGATGGTAACCACTCTTCGAAAAAATTGATGCCCCATGAAGTTGATCAAGTAAATCATCAAGCCTTGGAATCGGGAAGCGATAATCAACTGTAATCTTGTTCACCGCTCTACTATCAATACACATACGCCACGCACCATCTTTCTTTGGTACCAAAAGGGCTGGAACAGCACAAGGACTCATGCTTTCCCTCACCATTCCCTTGCCTAACAATTCATCCACTTGACGTTGCAGCTCTTCATGCTCTTTAGGACTCATTCGATAGGCTGCTTTATTTGGAAGGGTTGCACCTGGAACAAAGTCAATGCAATGTTGAATGTCTCTCAATGGTGGTAAACCAGGTGGTAACTCATCCGGAACCACATCAAAGAATTCTTCAAGAATAGTCTTCATAATCAGCGGAGGATCATTGTTCCCCTCATTTTCTTCCACCACAAACAGCACATACACTTCACTCCCTTGCATTAACTCTCTCCTACAATCAACTTGAGTAAGCAAGTTATTTCCCTCTCCTTTAGAAGGTTTGGGAACCTCTTTTGGCCTACTAGGACCCAACACAATCTTACAACCATCTTTAACAAAAGAGTACATGTGTTTAAAACCATCATACAATACACGCCTATCATAATGCCATGGTCTCCCTAGCAGTAAATGACATGCATCCATAGGAGCTACATCGCACCAAACTTCATCTTTATAATTCTTTCCAATAGAAAATGAGATAAGACAGCGTTTACTTACTTTTATCTCATTATCCTATTGAAGCCACGAGAGATTGTAAGGATGAGGATGTTGCACTGTTTTGAGGGCCAACTTCTCCACCATAACAGTAGAAACCACATTCTCAAAGCTTCCACTATCAATAATCACAACACACACCTTGCCATGAGAAGTACACTTGGTGTGGAACACATTTTTTCTCACCCAATCTTCCTCTTCCTCTTCTTGAACCACACTCAAAGTCCTTTGAATGACTAGAGAAGCACCTTTATCTCCATAAGTCACATCTTCCGCAACCTCTTCATTCTCATACTCATCTTCTTTCAAATCTGTTGCTAAGTCATATTCGTCACTGTCTTCTTCAACCAATGAAACGATCTTGCGATTTGGACACTCCGAGGCAATATGGCCAAACCCTTGACACTTGAAACACCTGCGAGAATTTGTATTAGAAGGACTAGGCTGTTGTTGTTGCTTAGACACCACACCTTCTCCTTTTGAGGTCAAAAACTTTGTGTTGGTTTTGGTTGCGGCAGTAGGCTTAGAACTTGAAGTGCTTCCTCTATTAGCAAAGCCTTCTCTTGAACCATACTTAAAACCCCTGCTACGCATCTCTTTTGTTGCTTCTCCACCTTAAGAGCAAGCTTACACACATCATTAAGACTCCAATATGGCTGTAGTTGCACCACATTAGAAATCTCATAATTTAAACCACCAAGATAACGTGCAATGGTCTGCTCTTCCGGTTCCGTTAGATCACCTTTCAACATGAGATTATCAAACTCGGCTGTATATTCCGCGATCGAAAGATCCTTTTGTCTAAAGTTCTGAATCTTCAAGAAAACATCTTGCCGATAATTGTCCAGTAGATACTTCCTTGTCAATTCCTTTTTCATCTTAATCCAAGTCAAAATCTTGCTTCTCCCTTCTCTTTCTCTCTGTTTCTTGAGATTCTCCCACCAAAAGGAGGCATGCTTTCAGAGTTTAATTGCAACAAGTTTCACCTTTCTATGTTCTGGAACTTCTTGGTATTCGAAGATACGATCCACCGTATTCAGCCACTCTATGAACTCATCCGGTTGCAACTTTCCTTCAAATTCTGGAATCTCAATTTTTGCATTGAAAGCACGATGTGTCTCACGATCCCTCAAGACATAATGCCTCAAATCACGTGGATGAGGAGGAGTACTATCATCAGAAACATGGCTGCGCGTTTGATGGAAAGGATTAACATCAACACCATCATCTTCGAATCCGTCATTCTCATCATGGTCATGATTCCCATATAGATGCAAACGTTGCTGGAGTTGATGGATTTGCTGCCTCAAATCATCCATAATCATATTCCGTTGATTCACTTGAGGAGCAGATTCTTCAATAATAGTTGGCATACGACGACGACCAGCCATTGAAATAAAAAAAAAGAGCAACCTTGTTGGATGCGAGTTTAAAGGCACACAAAACAACCCTTATGGGCTTTAATACCAATCTGGTGCTGGACAGCCCTAAACAAACTCCACCGATGTCAAACGCACTCACTGACAGCCCACGCACAAGAGAAACAAGCAATCCAGCCGTCTCACACAAGAACAAATGAAGATAGATTAACTAATTTTCCAAGGGATACAGATATCATCACCCTTAGTAAACTAGTAGAAAAAGGCTCACCACCAAGACTAATCTAAAGGGATACAGAAACACCACCCTCTCAACTAATCAATGATACAGAACCAAGGGAAAACTCACTACTCAATGGAAATCCACCAAAGAGATACAGAGTTGAAGGATAAAATCTCAAAGAGACAATATTCTGAAATTCAATATTCAATAACTTACTTTTTACAAGGATAAAGGCTCAATATATGGCCTAATCGTGGAACAACCCTCCATGCATAGGAAAGGAACGAAATTAAAAGATAACAACACAATTCAAGGCATTAGAAACTAAGAAATTAAAGACATTAAAGTTAAACCCTTCAAATCAGTGCATTGTTGACTTCTGACCATTCAGCATAAAACCCTTCATATCTCTCTCTTAGGACCTTTAAATGACTTGCTTTAAAATACTGAAATTAAAGATAAGACATTGATCTTTCCAATGACATAAAGCACAACAGCTAACTCTTCCGGAATCAAAAGTTAAGAAGTCTCAAAAATACCTCTAAGAGCTGAATCTGATGCTTAACAAACCATAGTGAGAATTTGATATCCCTTTCTGTCTTGAACCGAGGTCGTGCAATGGGACACTCCTGTGTCATATTGTTTACCTATTGTTATTTGAGCCTTTTAGATTTGTCATTGTTGATTGTAGGCATTGATTGTGTTTGATTAGTGCCTAGGGTTGTTTGTGTTTATTTTTGTCTTGTTAGATGCCCTCCACTAGGTCGAGTTCTCTTGTCTCAACATTGGGGACAATGTTGAGTTTGGTTTGGGGGTGTAGAAGCCTTGTTGAGTTGTCTTCTTGTGTCTTGAGTTGTTTTTGAGTCAAGTTTTTACAAAATTAGTTGCATGGCCAAAATTTCGAGATTTAAATAGCTTGGGTGTGATGCCTTGAGTGTGTACCTGTGGAGAGTTTATTTACTCTTGATATGCTTAATTTAGATACTCTTAGTCACTCTAGGGTCTCACTTGCACTTTATGGACTAGTCCCATCCTTTTATTGTTCAAGTTAAGGGGGCTCGGTGCTCAAGCTTCTTGTTCTAATAGTAGAGACTACCTAGAGAATTCGCAAACACAAGCCATTAAAAGTGCATTGTGAGTGTTATCATTTGAAAATCTTAAATACTTTTCTTGTCACGTGCATCATTTGCCATAGGATATTGCATTATACCTTGTGGATTGCTTGATGAAGACTCACATTCCCTTGATAGATTGAATTGTTGACATGATTTTAGGCAATGTGTGTGCACTTAACCACTCAAACAAGCCTAAACACATTCCAAGTCCCTAATTGTGTGCTTCATAGCCAAACTTGAGGCCAAACACTTACCTTTCATTTGGAACCACATTATAACCATATAGCCCATAGCCGAAACACATGCCTATCCTTTTTTCCAAACTTGAGGCCAAACACTTACCTTTCATTTGGAACCACATTATAACCATATAGCCCATAGCCTAAACACATGCCTACCCTTGTTCCCAATCTTGTTAGGATGTGTAGGTGTGGTGTTGAAAGGTGAAAAGCTCTAATATGTTTTAAATAGCGTGTACTTAGACAATATTTGTAAGTGTGCGAAGCAATGGCTCAAAAATATAAAAGTGCCAAAATTTGCACCTAAGAGCCTAAATGTTAAATGTGAATTGTCAAAAGAAAAGAGAAAAAGAAAGAAACAATGCAAAGAAAAAAAAATAAGAAAAAAAGAAGAGAAAAGAGCCTTGAATTTTAATGTAAATTACTAAACAAAGTAGAGTACACATGTGAAGCATAATGTATGTGAAGTTTAAGCCTAGACACTAGTATTCAAAGGTTGCATGTAAGGAGAGCTAAGTAGGGGGTGTGTAATGTATTGAGTCTTAACATGGTTGGTGACTTTTGAACTCCATTTTCCTATTCATTGTGTCATCACATTTCACCTCATGGCCTCATTACAACCAAAGGGAAAGACCTAATTGATCTACGAAGAAATCTAGATTGAGAATGTTTGTTGAAGCATGATCTTCCTCATCCATGGCATTTGATTCCTTCCTAGGCTAGTTCACAGAGAAATTAGCCGTCTTTCATTGATATATTATCCAATGCATTATATCTCTATGCATTAACTCTATCTTTGCATACCTTGCATGAGTGTGAACTTAGGACTCTGAGCGAAAAAAATAGAGAGACTCCGCGTGAGGCTTAGAGTATAAGCTAATTATGCTCGAGGTGTGAGAGTGTGTAGTCCCCAATAAGAGGGAGCTCTTAGGTGTGGGGATTCATGATTGTGCGAGTTTCCTTTGAGTGTCTTCAAGTTGCCTTAGAATATTTTGTAAGCCCTAGAGTCGCACAGCGAAAGGAAAATTTAAAACTTTTTTAAAAATAATTTTTTAAGCGACTTTAAAACCGTGTACGATATATAAGAATAAATATGGTAGGATTTGGAATCATACCTCAAGGCTAACTCCTTCGTTATTTAATTCTTGAATTTGTTTTCCGATTTGTACCACCGGATCTTCCTCGCTATCTCCCAAGTTCCGGTAACTATGTGTGGGCACGTCATGGGCTTCAAGAGGTTGTATGGAGGTTGAAGAAACAACACAAAACAACTCATGCTTTTGTGTATATGGAATTCGGCCACTAGAATAATAAAGAACAAACAAAAAACTTTTTTTCTTATATGCTCTCTTGTTTTGTTCTTGTTAGCCGCACCCCACTTTGTTTCTGTCTTTTCTTTGTTTTTTATAATATTTCTTTATATATATAAAACAAGATACTAATCTTTTTTTAAATATATCTCTACATTTTAAAATAAGATAATTAGTATTGAAGTCACCAAATTAGTATAGAATTCTAAATCTCACATAACCCTAGTTCACTAATACTTGAACACTTGACCTATTTAGGAAATAAAATAATCTTATATTTTATCCTTTGTCTCAGTCATGGTTCGAACCCGTAACCTCAAATTAACAATTAATTAATAATTCTCAATTATTAATTTATTAATTAAATAATCTAATTATTTAATTAATTTAACTGTTAATATATTAATTAAATAATCTTAACATTTAATTAATTCCCTGAATAAATTTCTTGTTACTTTCGTAACATAATTAATTGGACCATCCAATTAATTAACCGTGACCCTTGTTACCATCAACGTTCCGGGCTAGCGAGGGGACCTAATAGACCCATAGTCTTGAGCTCCAATAATCCTTAGAAAAATAATTAAACTATTTAATTAATATTTCATGATTATTAACCTCAGAGTTATTCCACTAAAAACCCGAGGCTGTACTCTAGTAACTGTAGATGTTTTTACACAAACCAAAAAACTCAGTGTCCATCGATATAGCTATTACATATGGTATGATCCTCTACAAGTAGTTCATAATTAGAGCTTGGGTCATAAAGTCCGTTAAACCCCTCTAATTATATATTTTCCATTAAGTATCATTGATTCTCTAATGAACAATTATATTCTTCAATCCTTTACGGAAGAAGGAGACCGCTCTTAATTGTTCAAGCCCCGAATTGTGTATAGACCTTCCCAGCCACAAACCAAACAACGATTACAAGATACAAAGATATTGATCGGGAATGCTACTCCGATCTCATCCATGGTAAATCAAAAACCATGATCTAACCTGAAGGAGTCAGTAAGACACACAGGATTAAGATCACCCATATATAGCCATCATTTGTTGATATATATGAATCTCCCCATCTAACGGATATTGTTGAGAGATTTATATAGATCATGACCCAGTCTTATATGATCACGTCATATAATGTGCCTCCATTCTCATATCACCATATGAGTAGTCTAGGATAAGACCACCGTACTTTACGGAATTGACCGCAGTTGTAGATTAACCACAAATAAAGTACTCAGCTTTATTTGCTCTCTACGGACCCTTTAGATTGCAGGTCTCAAATTGAATTCCTCTGTATATAACACTCATATATTCAGTTTGAGATTACATCCGGAAATCTTGGATGTTAAGCACACATGAAAAAACTAATTTTATTTATAATTTATCATCATTTACAAAATACAAGCTTTAGGGTAAAAACCCCCAACATATTTTGCATGTGTCTGCTTTTTTCTATCACACTTCATTATATCTCACACTAGTTGGAAATGCGACTACTTGTTTTGTCTCGTTTATGTCTAGGAAATTTTTAGATAGAGTCATGTTTGTTTTATTTTGTGTCTTTGTTTGTCTTGAGTTTGCTCGAGGACAAGCAAAGGTTTGGTTTGAGGGTGTTTGATCGTGCCAAAATTGTACTATATTTTGGCCCTCATTTCCATGTCTTTTTTCTCATTTTCGTGTGTATTTATATGTCTAATTGGCTCTGTTATAGTCATTGCAGGCATTCGATGCAATTCAAGGGTTGAAGACGGAAAATGGGACTTTTGTGCGCGGAATGAGTCAAATGGATCAAAATAAGAAATGAAAGACTTAGTGCGCAGGTACTGTGCTGGTCAGCACTTCCAAGAACATCGCTGATGCATACCAGCGCACCAACCGCACAACTGAGTCTCTAAATCCTAAATGTGCCTAGATGGCGGGTACTGCGCAGGTCCCTACCAGCACACTATCCGCGCACTGGTTGATGAAGATTTCAGAGTCGCCCAAATCGTGGGTATTCTGCGGGTCCCTACCCGCGCACTACCCGCACAACTAGCATGAACTATGGAGTAGGGCAAAAGAAAAGTGCATGTGCGCTGGTAACTGCACGGATCTATACCCGCGCACTACTGAATCACATCATGCCCAGATTCACTTACATCAGCCAAATCAGACCTAAGGGTGCGTTTGGTACGGGGACGGGACAAGACAATGTGGAACTGCACTGGACTAGACATGACAGTTGTTCCGTATTGTGTTTGGAATGCTTGGGACAGAACTGTGAATTGTACTGTTATGCGTTTGGTATGGCTGGGACAGGACTGGACAAGAGGTTCAAATGACCAGAGTGCCCTCCTTATATATAATAATATATATTATAATATTATGTATTAATATATAATAATATTAATAGTAACAATATACAATAATATATATTATATATAATAATATGATATATTATATTATTATATATAATAATATATGTTATATATAATATTAAATATTACTACATATAAAAAATATAATATATATATATATATATTATATTTTAATATATATATATATATATGTATATTATATATATATATCCTATATAAAATAATATATATATATATATATTACATATAATAATATAATATATATGATATATTTAATATTATTATTATTAATATTATATACTATATATATATTATATTTTAATATATATATATATATTATATTTTAGTATATATATATATATTATATTTTAGTATATATATTATATATTTAAATATATATGTATATACACATTAATAATATATATTATATTATATATATATAGGATATATATATAATATTATTAAATAATTTAATAATATATATATATATAATATCATATTATTATATATGTAATTATAATATATATATATATATTATTGAAATATATTTATATATAATACATTGGACATAATTGTAATTTTTTGAACATATGAAGGGTAAATTGGTCTTTTCGACACTTGTTCCATGCCATGGGACAAGTAGTCCCATGTCTGAGGTGAGACAGTTTTTCCTAATTTTTGTTCCACCTTGTCCCGTGCTGTCCCGTGCTGTCCCATGCTATTATCGTGCAAAACGTGGGACAAGATGAAACTGTCTCACATTGTCCTGTCATGTACCACGTACCAAACGCACCCTAATTTCGGCATGGGTATAAATATATTCGTTTCAGATATCACCCACACGCCCACTTAGCCTTCTACACACTTTTTTCCCTCATTTAGATCTAAGAATATCCTCCCACCTAATCCAAATCCATTTTTCACAAATTCCTTCACCATATCACTTCCCGTCTCCCTCTTTTGACTCAAATTTCACTAAACCTGAAAACCCACACCTAGGATGTGTTTGGTATGGGGACGGGACAGGACAACGTAGAACTGGACTGGACTGGACTGGACTGGACTGGACTGGACAGTTGTTCCGTATTGTGTTTGGAATACCTGGGAAGAACTATGGATTGTACTGTTATGCGTTTGGTATGGCTGGGACAGGACTAGACAAGAGGTTCAAATGACCAGAATGCCCTCATTAAATATAATAATATACATTATAATATTATATATTAATATATAATAATATTAAATAATACTATATATAATATATAATAATATGTAACATGTTATTTTATATTATATATATTATTATTTAATATACAATAATATTATATATATATATAGATATAGATACAATATTAAATATTACTACATATAAAAAATATAAAAATATATAATATATATATATTATATAATGTATAATATATATAAATATATATCTTCTACAGTATAATTAATATATATATTATATTTTAATATATATTATATATTTATATATATATATATATATATTAATAATATTATATATATATATATATATCCTATATATAATAATATAATATATATATATGATATATTAATTATTATTGTTATTATATATAAGATATATATATATATAATATTACATATTATTACATATACAATAATATATATAGGTAATAATATTTTATATTTTATATTATATTATATATATATTATATTTATATTACATATATATTTTATATAATATATATATATATATTATTATAATATATATATATACTGATATACATATTATTATAATATATATATCATATATATTATGTATTAATATATATATATATATATATATATTTATCATATATATAAGAATAATGTTGATATATTATATATATTGTTTATATATTATAATATATTAAAGATTATAATATATATATGATATATTAAATATTATTATATATAGGATATATATATTATTAAATAATATTATATATATAACAATATAATATTATATAATATATATAATATTATATTATATATGTAATTATAATATATATATATATATATTATTGAAGTATATATATAATACATTGGACATGATTGTAATTTTTTGAACATATCAAGGGTAAATTGGTCTTTTTCACATCTGTCCCATGCCATGGGACAAGTAGTCCCATGGTCTGAGTCGGGACAGTTTTTCCAAATTTTTGTCCCACCTTGTCCCGTGTTGTCCCGTGCTATCCCGTGCTAATGTCGTGCCAAACGTGGGACAAGAGGAAACTGTCTCACGTTGTCCTGTCCTGTACCACGTACCAAACGCACCCTCAAGGAACACAAATTCTGCACTTAGGGGGAGGAAAGGAGAAGAGCTTGAAGATCAAGGAAATCTCAGCATACCAATGGGTTTCCTCTCATCTCTAGCTTCTTTATTTCTTCTTTTTATATTTATTATGACTAACTAAACCCCTTGTGGGAGTTGATGTAATTTGACATAAGTTGTGGGTAATCCACCATTTATCTAGTATTTGATCTATTAGTTTCATTCATTGGTGTTAATGTATTTTGCATCTCGTTGTATTAAGTAGGCATACCAACTCTTGATCCATTGTTTGAAGTTGAATTATTGAATGTTTGAAAAATTGGATTAAAAAACTCCTTGGGTTGAGTAGGCATACCAACTCTCAATTCAAGTTGAGATACCCACAATTGGTGACCAAAACTAGCTATCTTGAATGGAAGGGATGTGTTGTGAGCATACCAATCCAACACATCCCGACTAAAAGAGTGGAAATAGTGGATTATGAGCATACCAATCCAAGCCATCATAACCACCTTAAATCTATCTAGGCTTCATGAGAAACCCTATCTATACTCAATTGAGCATACCAATTGATGTTGTGTGGGGATAGTTGAGTGATTTATCATCACAACAAAAGATAAAATTTGGCTCTAATAGATCTAATCGGTTCTTAAATTGATAAATGGATTGCCTATTATTTATGCTACAATTGCATTAGCTCCGACATTTCATCTCATATCTTATCTTTCCACTACACATTCTTGTAGTTGTAGTTGCATTGTAGTTTAATTTAGTTGTTAATCACATTTTAGTTTATAATTACCTAAGCCAACCATTTTACTTTACTTTCATTGCTTACTAGTATTAGAGTGTCAATTTGGTCATTGCTATCCATCGATACCCGACTTGTCATTTTACTTATTTTTACACATTTTAAGGCATTGTTGAGGGTTTATAAATTTTGTTTTGACAAGCATTTTCCATACCCAAACGGCACTTGTCAATTCACAAGATAGGTCCTTCGACACCCTACGTCAACCTCTACGTACCTTTCCACTACACTCGACAACGACACGCTGAACTCATGGTTTGCTATCCCTACCTCTATTTCTTCTAGACTTTATCTCTTACAAAATACTGGCTTGAGAGTGGGAGAGTCCCCCATTAAGACCCCCCCCCCCCCCTCTCTGTGGCTCGACGATTGTTATCTTTTTGTATGTTTTGTAGGTTGACGGTGCCCATCTCGACTAAAATTATAATTGTAGATCCAATCGACTACAAATTGTCATTAACTAAAAAAATTAAGTATAAGAAGATATTTGATGGATTGCAAATAGCATTGCTCATAAAAAATATGGAGGTAAATAATATTATAAAACACAAATGACATCTACTCCTACTTGCTTAAATAAATTAAACACTTTTTCAAATAATTTTATTAGATGTTGCAAACCGTGTTTGGGGTGCTTCAAAATTAATATGGATGCCTGTGTGGATTCAAAGAACAGCTGTATTGGTGCTGGAATCATCAATAGCAATCACTTATGAGCTGTTCTACCAAGAGAATTCAGGCAAATTTACCTCCTTGGGTTGCTGAAGCTGTGGCTCTGTTGCATGGTATCCTGTTGGTTGTTGAGAGGCTAACCTTGTTCCTGCTGTTGTAGAGTTGGATGCAAAGGCTGTGGTTGATATGGTAAATTTGGGAGTAGTGCATGATGTTGATATTGGAAATGTTATTGGTGATATTTCTCCCTTTAATTTGTGGCAAGACTATTTCTATTTCTTTTGTTCCTAGGATTGCGAATTCGGTTGCTCATGGCCTTGCAAAGTTGGTGCTCTCTTCTTCGAAGGGTGGATTTTGGATTGATTCTTTTCCTCCCTACGTGGAGAAGTTAGTCTAGGCTGATATGCCTTTTTAGTTTTTGACTTCTGTTTGTTTTGGTTCTTCTGTTCAAAAAAAAAAGGGAGGGGGGGCTTTTTACTTTTAAACATATTAGAGGGGTCTGCAATTCATGCGACATGGAAATGGTGAGAAATGTCACCTTTTTGTCTAGCTGTTGCACCAACGTCACCGGTTTAATAAGTTATGTTTAAAAGGCACCTATTTAGGTGAACTACCAAAATTGCCCTTAAATAATCAATTTTTAATTGTCTCTGTACTTCCATCTCCACACTTGAAACACTGAAGGCAGTAACTCCTCTCTTTCTCTCTCTACAATAAATTTCAAAACTACTCAACGTTCTTCAGTCAGCACAACAAAGTAATATGTTTGTCTGAAATACTGTTTTTTATCCTTCATTTTTAAAAAACGTTCCTTTTGTAAACATGAAGCTGGTTTTGTGAATATTGAATGTGTGAAATTTGAATCTCCGATGCTGTTAATAAAAAGCTCGAAGCCTTTGAAAGTGCTCGGAGCCTATTTGAAAAAGCTCAGAGCCTTTGAAAAAGCTCGGAGCCTGTTTGAAAAAGCTCGTAGACTTTGAAAAAGCTCGGAGACTTTGAAAAAGCTCAGAGCCTGTTTGAAAAAGCTCTGAGACTTTGAAAAAGCTCGGAGCCTGTTTGAAAAAGCTCGGAGACTTTAGAAAACAAACTCGGAGACTTGAATAAAGCTCGAGACTTTGTAAAATAGCTCGAGCCTTTAGAAAACAAGCTCGGGACTTTGTAAAAAAGCTCGGGACTTTGTAAAAAAGCTCGGGACTTTTGTAAAAAAGCTCGGGACTTTTGTAAAAAAGCTCGGGACTTTTGTAAAAAAGCTCGGGACTTTGTAAAAAAGCTCGGAACTTTGTAAAAAAGCTCGGAACTTTGTAAAAAAACTCGAGACTTTGTAAAAAAGCTCGGCTCTTTTGGGAAAACCCTCGGAATCTTTGGAAAAAAGGTTGGAACCTTTACTAAAAGCTCGGAGATCATAGTAAAAACCTCGGAAACTATTTTAAAAGGCTCTGAGCCTTTTCCATAGCTTTTATGTTTGTCATAATGGTTTGTGGTGATGAATTTTACAAGAGAATGAATCGGGTGAGAATAGTAATATCTTACAACGGTCGATGGGAGCAGTTACCCGACGGAAGTCAGAGGTTTGTTGGATCTGACAACCAAGGAACGTATGTGTCAAAGAATATGAGTTACGAAGAATTGGTGTCGATCATGCATACCGTTGTGAAGTATGATGTGAATAAAGACAATGTTGATCTACAGTCAATATCAATCGTTCCTGGCGCTGCATGTCGCACATTTGTAAGAAATGACGATGATGTTCAGTTTATGCTAGGGGAAGATCGGGTGATCCCTCAAGTATGTGTTAGTCTAATTGAGATGGTAACTGGAGATGTGATACGGAATGAAATTCCTGCTCCTGAAAATACCCAACCATTTGGATCCGCTAGCGGTAGCAACCAAGTGTTCACACAAAGGAGTGCCACTGAAGTTGGGGAAAACATATGTGCTGTCCCACCGGTAGTGGTCGACCATGCAGATGTTGGTGAACCTCAATTCGACGATGTGTTTGGTTGTCGATTTGAGATGAATGATGGACGGTACAATGAGATGTACAATGAGGAGAACACTGAACCGAACCTTGGGCCGAACCAGGAGGTGGATAATGAAGCAAATATTGATCTGGTAGATCATGTTGAGAACACTGATGAAGATCATGTCCAAATTCAAAGACGTGGAAGACATGTAGAAGGAGTTAGTTGCACTGGAGCAGATATGTCTGGTACTTCCGAGGTCCAGCATAATGTATCTGCAGATGATTCTGATAATACCACAACGTGGGTTATTCCCGGAGCAGATTCATACTCGTTTGGGATTGGTAGAAGCACAACCTTGGTAGCAGAAGAACCTACAAGCATGATTTATAAAGGTCAGTTCTTTCCGACTAAAAAGGATTTGAAGAGACTAGTTGGCCTTTTTGCAATGATGCGAAACTTCGAATGGAAGGTGAAAAGGTCCAATAAGACAACGTTACATCTTGTTTGTTTGATTGACAACTGTACATGGAAATTAAGAGCGGTGAGAAGAGATGAAGAGACGTACTTCCAAGTAAGAAGTTTTATCAATGAACACAATTGTCCATTGGAAGAGATTCACCGTCGCCACCGACAAGCTAGTGCAGTTATAATTGGAGAAGTGGTTGCACCTAGACTTCAACAACAAGATAGTCGTCTCATGCGTCCCAAGGATATAATCGCCGATATGAAAACAATGTATGGCATCCAAATCATGTACAGTAAGGCATATCAAGCCTTGCATTATGCATTGTCACTGACCTATGGGACACATGAAGAAACGTTCCAACTACTGCCGTCTTTTGGTTACGTGCTAAAACAACAAAATCCCGGCACAATCACTAACTTACAGTGCGCTGACGACGGTAAATTCCTTTACTTTTTCATGTCGTTAAGGGCCTCAGTTAGAGGTTTTCGGAGGTGCATGCGTCCCGTTATTGCAGTTGATGGTACCCATTTGAAGGGAAGATTCGGGGGTACAATGTTTGTTGCAACTGCCCAAGATGGAAACGAACAGGTGTATCCAATTGCTTTTGGGTACGACGACTCCGAAAACAACCTTTCTTGGGAATGGTTTTTGGATTGCTTGAAGGGTGCCCTTGGTCATATAGATGATCTGGTTTTTATTTCCGATCGACATGCAAGCATTGAAGTAGGGATTTCTAAAGTGTTCCCTTATGCAACCCACCCATACCATATGTTGTTGGCATTTTGCTGAAAATGTGAAGAAGCGATTTCACAGAAAAGATGTTACCAGCTTAATGGACAAAGCCGCTAGAGCGTACACTGAATTCACATATAACCGGTACATGGGTGAGTTACGTAACCTGCACAAGAATGCTTTCGATTATGTTGAATCTGTCGGTCGACAAAAATGGTCTCGTGTACACTGTCCCCAACGAAGGTTCAGGGTGATGACAACAAATGTTGCAGAGTGCATAAACTCATGCCTTAAATTCGCACGACAACTCCCTATGTTGACATTGGCAGAGTTCATTAGGAATATGTTACAGTGTTGGTTTCACGATCGACATCAAGCTGCACAGTCCATGCGTCATCAGTTGACCGACGCATCACATCTTGTGATGCTACAACGGGTCGAGAAGTGCAGCTATATGACCGTCAATCCAGTGGACTGGAACATTTTCTCTGTCAAACGGTCCGTGCAGTGGACTGTTGACTTAGCCCAGAAGACATGCACATGCAACAAATTCCAAATGGACCATTTTTCGTGTTCTCACGCACTCGCAGCGGCAAGGTACATTAACATTATACAATTATACACTATATTAAGCAAACGTGATTGTCACTTTTTTCATTGCTTTTGCAGGGAGCGGAACTTGGATTTCACATCGCTGTGTTCGGACTACTACAAGAGACAGACACTTATTGATGCATACTCAATTCCTATTATGCATGTTGGCCATCCTTCTTCATGGGTAGTGCCGTCCGACATCGCTGAGCGGGTGGTTTTAAATCCTAAAACCAAGAGACAATCAGGTCGCCCGATGAAGGGTCGACATGCATCATCTTCCGAGAGGACAACCACCCAATCGTGTAGAAGATGTGGACAATCAGGTCATAATAGCAGGAGGTGTTCTAATCCGCCATTGATTAATGAAGGTCCGAGCAGAATTGTTCCGGAGGAATACCGTCGCAAGTGTAGCGTATGTCATCAAGTTGGACATAACAAACAGACGTGCCCACACAAGGAATCTGCCGAGGAGTGAATCGAGCCGTTCATACTTATTCTCCCGTATGGTGCACATATCTTCTTCTGACCAGTCGAACGTCTTCCTGTTCGCCAGTACGTACTCCATCAATCTCAAGGTATGAGCACCACAGTTACCGATGCGACTCAGCACATGAACAACCGTTACAATTGAAAATGAATAATACAAACTTAAAGTTTAAATGATGTTCGTACAGTCATACCCTCTAGTCTCTTAGGGCACATGTGTTGTAGACACCATGCTTACCCCAAAGGGCCTATTCCGCTTCTCGTACTTTGCCTCGCCCGTTGGTCTGGCATCGTGAAACCCCATCTGATGCAACATCGAGGGTAGAAACCACCGCAATGGAGCGACCTGCTCTTTCCTGATCTGTTGGGGGACTTCCTGTCTGAACGGGTCTAGCAGGTGGATCTTCCCCACAGTAAGGTCGACGCTGGCCACGAGCCAATGCTGGCCACCAATGTTGCACGGAATAAGGACCTGTACCAAGTGTTCAAGATATTGTTATGGTCAAAATAAGAATTTTTAATTAAACACATTGAAACCATAACTGTATTTTGCTCACCACGTCAACCTCGTGCCATGGTCGGTTCCCTACCGGGAGCAATCCACGTACCGTCATCAGATCTTCAGGGGACCACCTGTACTTCAACACAGACTAGTTTTTTGGGGCTTTGCCCACAGCATCGCGAGGCATGATTCTCCGCCACTGAAACTCCAGCATTGACTGAAAATAGATAACGAACTGAAACGTTAGAAACAGGATGAAACACAACAAACAGACGTGCGAAAACAGTACATTTGAAACACTTACAAAGAACTGAGAATCTAGTAGGTTCATCCTCTGAATGTAGACAGTAGGGAATGCTCACTGACGCTTTCGTAAAATATGCAGGTACGCGTCCATATGCTGACAATAGAAACATTATACATTGTTAGTATTCTTCCATAAGTTAAACAAACTTAAAAGACAATGGAAGTAAGGAAAGTACCGTGTCCTCCAACTCCATAAAGTTGGTTTGCAACCGGTGGAACCAAGTCACAGGCACGGGGGTCATCAGATCCACATCACGTCTGCGTAATTTTCAATTATTTAGGAAAACAACTAATTTAACTTAGGTGTTTCAAAATAAATTCACAATATTATAATACTTACAATTCCCCCGTCACGTTCCTCTTGTAGGCTTTGTAAGCCGCAAGCTGGTCAGCGTCTACCAAATCATTGGGCCTGAATGTATGTGCTGATGACATGGGCAGTGTCCTTGGCCTCTTCGGCCGACATGGGTCAGTGTATTGGCTCATCAACTGCAAGCCTCGTTTGCGAATCCGCTGCTGCCTATTCTGACTGTGGACCACTGGAGGGTGTTGGGAGGAGGGACTGTCCCAGTGGATCACGTCGAGGGGTCCGGTGGGATGGGCTGTGTCGGGATGGACCAGCAGTGTCACTAGGGGGTGAGGAGTGACGAGATCGAGTAGAGGAGAGCGGTGTCGGATGGACCGCAGGGGTGCTCCCTATGGATTGCCTAGTCAGGTCAGGAGTGTGGACTGTACGGGAGGAGGGACTCTGACCCAGTGGACTGAACGGGTCCGCTGTGTGGTCCTGGATATGAACAGGAGGATCCACATCCTGTACCTCCATAAGCAGCGGATACTCTAATATCGCCTGGGTAACTCTTTCCCCAAATACTCATGTATCTGTGCCACCAGGGACTTGCATCTGCTGGTCTCGTACTGTATCTCCAGCTATTGGACCCTGCGTCTGAGGTCCATCAGCCTCCGTCGTAGGTCCGGTAGCTGGGTCTGTCCCTCCGTCTCTGTCTCTACGTGGAGAGTCTCGATCATGGGAGGGTGGACCATCCATGCCTGACTGTGATGTCGAACCCCACCGCCTCCAGAGAAAGTCCATCACCTCCCTATGCTGCCTATCCCGTTCCCGATCACTCTTCCGGAGATCCTCCCGTAACGCAGTGACTGCATCCATCACATCTTGAATTTTTCCTTCCAAACGGTCTTAAAACAAAATCATTATTGTCAGTACTAAAACCCAACACTTGTTTCAACATAAATAATGCATTACAACATTATTGATATACCTGGCGATGCCCTCCAACGTCTTCTCATGAATGTACTCCACCGGGCATCGCAAATCGAACCTGTCTGCGCCTAAGAAGACTCCCAGCGACAAACTCCGGGTCCGAACCCTCCGTATCCGGTCTGTGCCTGAGGGGACTCCCACCGCCAAACTCTTGGTCAGAACCCTCCGTATGATTGGGTCCGACAGTCGTATGATGTAAGGGATCCGGTACCGAGCCGTCGTGTCCATCGGCAACCATATATAGACTGCCTCCCTCATTTATGCCCTCGTAGTACCGTGCAACCCTCTCAACTGCTGTCGGCACCAGTGCAGTCCTCGCAAACATCTGAAATCGTTGTTAGACCATTGTATTTGTATAATCGTAATATGTAAACACTTTAACACAATAGATCCTTACCTTGGCTAAGAAAATTTTGTCCAGCTTGTCCGACCTTGGTTGCTTTTGCAACTCCCATTTCAGCATACGGTGGACACCTCAATCCGCCTACAAGTCCCAAATCGGGTCCCAAGCTCAGGGATAACCTCATACGCAAATACCTATGTAAAAGAACAAGTTATTCAGAATCCAATCATTTATTCCGTAACTCATGTAAAAAAATATTCAGGTTTCCAAATGATACAAACTCTAAATTCTCACCAACAGTGCGAGAGCTAGACCGTAAAGGTTGTACGTCTCCACGGTGTGAACGTCAGCTCCCTTTTCCTGCTGTCGTCTCTCATACCGCACACGTCGACCGTTTAAGGCATTTTTAAATCCAATAATGGACTGCCTATACACGTGGGCACCCCACGGGAATGCATCAAAAGCGTCCAAGTCCTCGACTAGCCGGAACTGCCATAATGGAACTTTATCTCTCTCGTCCAATCCCATCAATATCCAGTTTAGCATATAAAGGAGGCACAGCTTCACAGCATCGTACTGCTCCTCAAATACACCGATCCGTAGAACAGCTCTCAGCTGTTCATAATCCACCTCAGCTACACCATTAAAATACCGTTGGTGTATCCCGTTCTGAACCATCTCATACCTCGTCGTGTCGGGAATCACTCCAAACTTCAATCCGGTGATCAGACAGAATTCAACCTTGGAGAACCGGACCAAACGAGGACCTAACATAAATCTCATCTCATCCTCCGGCCCATCGTGATGTAGCTCGTGCAATAGCAGTCGATGGACTATGCTACCCGAAAACTTCATCCCCCGATCCATCCTAAGGAAATGACCAAAACAAGACTCTGTATACCGACGTCGGTCTTCGACCTTGAATTGTTCTGGTACACTGTCCAGTGCGATGTCGATATCTTTAAGGTCGCTGAAATGGTCATGCCGAGTGATTATTCCATCTTACCATTCATCCTCTGGAGTTTTAAGCAAATCCTTTAGTTCACTACCCATCTGCATTTTCACAGAAAAAGAATGCATCAGTAAACTGTAAAAGGCTCGGACATAATAATATAAAATATTAGGGAAGCAATTTCAAAAAGCTCAGACTCATATTTAAAAAGCTCGGGAAGTTTGAAAAAGCTCGGGCAGTGTGAAAAAAGCTCGGACGCGTTTTGAAAAAGCTCGGAGACAGTTTGAAAATGCTCGGACTCATTTAAAAAAAGCTCGGACTGTTGAAAAAAGCTCGGGCACTGTTTGAAAAAGCTCGAGCACATTTTGAAATAGCTCGGACACATGTTGAAAATGCTCGGGCTGTTGAAAAAGCTCGACTCAGTTTAAAAAAGCTCGGACTGGTTAAAAAAGCTCGGAAACTGTTTGAAAAAGCTCGGATAGTTTCAAAAAGCTCGGACACTGTTTCAAAAAGCTCGGACTGTTTTAAAAAGCTCGGGCACTGTTTGAAAAAGCTCGAGCACAGTTTGAAATAGCTCGGACACATGTTGAAAATGCTCGGGCTGTTGAAAAAGCTCGGACTCAGTTTTAAAAAGCTCGGACTGGTTAAAAAAGCTCGGAAACTGTTTCAAAAAGCTCGGACAGTTTCAAAAAGCTCGGACACTGTTTCAAAAAGCTCGGACTGTTTAAAAAAGCTCGGACTGTTTAAAAAAGCTCGGAAACTGTTTGAAAAAGATCGGACAGTTTCAAAAAGCTCGGACACTGTTGCAAAAAGCTCGGACTGTTTAAAAAAGCTCGGAAACTGTTTGAAAAAGCTCGGACAGTTTAAAAAATCTCGGACACTGTTTCAAAAAGCTCGAAAACTGGTTAAAAAAGCTCGGCCATATTTTAAAATAGCTCGGGAACAGTTTCAAAAAGCTCGGGCATTTTAAAAAAGCTCGGACTCATTTCTAAAACGCTTGGATACCCAGAAAAAGCTCGGAACCAGTTTGAAAAAACTCAAAAACCCAGAAAAAGCTCGGAAAACGTTTTTAAAAGCTCGAAAAAATTCGAAAAAAGCTCGGAATCACCTTGAAAAAGCTCGGTGACCCAGATCTTCAACAGATTTACAAACCCTAACCTAACCCACAACCATTCTCAGATCAACAAACAAACCTAATCTACAAGTTTAATCAACAACCAACATCAAACATGAAATTATTAAAAACAAAATCAACAACATAATCTGACTCAACTTACCACAATCGATTGAAGATCCTCTCGTCTGAACACCCGAAAAAACACTGTTGTTCAACCGCCGGTTACTTCGACGTCTTTTTCAGACGGAAAACCACTGATCTTCCAACGCCGGTTCTTTTTCCAAGAGATGTTTTCTCTCTCTGGTTTTTCTCACTAGGTTTGAAAACGACAAAAAGTCACTTGGAAGGGGTATTTTTGTCTGGACACCTATATTGGTGCCTTTTAAACATGAATTAGTAATGTGGTGATATTTGCACAACACCCACCCCAAATAGTGCTATTTATTTTTTGACTCCTTCATTCGACCTTCACTTGTTCACAAGCCTTAATGAGGACTTCTCTAATGCAAACGACCATATATCCAAACTTATTCACGCCTTAATGAAATCTGGATCAAATTTTATGAATTTTGACGAGAATTTGTGTATTAATGTCAAGAAAATAAGATATGGTTATGGGAAATTTTTGAAAATTTATCGAATACAGCAACTATTTTATTTCCATTTTTTGCTATGTTTTCATTTTTTTTTTATTTAAATGTTGTAGCTTAATTATTTAGGAAAAAAAATAATTCCCAAATTTGAAAAGTTTTGAATTTTTTTTAGTCCAAAAAATTTCTAACACTCTTTAAAGAGACTTTTGGATTGGCACTAGATTTATCATTTGAGTTTAAATGACACTATAGTATGGTGATGGACAAAAATTCCTCCACCTTTTCTTTTATTCCTTTTTCTATCTTTCTTTTTTATTTTTATCATTCAAAAACGTTCAATGGAGATCGAACAAACCTCCAATGGAAGTCGAAACCCTAAACCCTCAACCTCCTGATACCGTTTCGGAAACTGAAAAGGTAGGTCACAAGCAAATTCACCACTTTAAGGATAAGCAACACCACCTTAAAGATAAGAATTAGGGTTTAGCTCACTACTCGAAGGAATCCTCCCAAGAGATAAGAAACTAAGAGAGATAATCACAAAGATTAATTTTTTTTTAAATCTGAATAATATCCTTACTATTCCGAAAATTAGGATATTTCGTCTTGGAACAACCCTCCAAGAATAGGATAAAACAACTTCCAAAGCAAACAATAACAACTTCCAACAATAGCAAATACAACTTTAAAAAAAAGCAAATACAACTTCCAAAAATCATAATTAGACCAGATTCCTTGTGTCTAATGAACTAAATGGCTAATAGAAACATTAAAACAAATAGTGGGCTGGTCAAAGACTAATTTTTGGGCCTTAAGTACTTCATGGACCATTAACTAAAAATGGGTTGGTGTAACTTCATTGGACTCCATAATGCTTTTGTAGGCTGAATTCACATTAGGCATGGGCTGCTCAAGTGCATCATTCTCCCATGGTGGAGAAGGACTCATCCTCGAGTCTAGTGGCACATCGTCTTCATATGGAGAAAGATCTGAAACGTTGAAAGTTGCTGAAACTCCATAATCACCAGGAAGCTCCACCTTGTATGCATTGACATTAATCTTCTTAACAATCTTGAAAGGTCCATTAGCTCGGGGTTGAAGTCTTGCAAACTTTCTGTTTGGAAACCTTTCCTTTCTTAAATGAATCCATACCATATCTGCTTCTTTAAACACAACTTTCTTTCGATGCTTATCAGCTTGCTTCTTATACTTTTCAGTTTGCTTCAAGATCTTACCTCTGACTTGCTCATGAATCTTCTTGATGAATTTAGCTCTTTCATTAGCTTCCCCATTAAAATGATCATTGATGTGAATAAGCGATAAATCCAAAGGGCCAATAGGATTTATACCATAAACAACTTCAAAAGGAGAACAACCAGTAGTTTGACTTGTAGAGCGATTGTAAGCAAACTTGGCATAAGGCAGCAAGCTTTCCAATTCTCTAACATTCTTCTTCACCAAGCTTCTAAGCATAGCTCCCAAAGATCTGTTAACAACTTCAGTTTGTCCATCTGTTTGTGGGTGGTGAGATGAACTGAATTGGAGCTTATTTCCCAACTTCTTCCAAAGAGTTCTCCAAAAGTGGCTTAGAAATTTTGAATCTCGGTCAGAAGTGATTGTTTTTGGAATTCCATAGAGCTTAACAATCTCCTTGAAGTAGAGGTCAGCAACATGAGTAACATCAGAAGTCTTGTTGCAAGGAACAAAATGAGCCATTTTAGAGAATTTGTCTACCACCACCATAATTGAATCTTTACCCTTTTGAGTTCTTGGCAATCCCACAATAAAGTCCATACTCACATCTTCCCATGGTGCTGTTGGAATTGGAAGAGGAGTGTATACTCCAGCATTGCTCCCATGCATCTTAGCTTTGTGGCAAGTAACACATCTCTTCACAATCTTCTCAACATCTTGCACAAGCTTAGGCCAATAGAATTTTTCTTGCACCATGATCAATGTTTTGTCTCGGCCAAAGTGTCCAGCAAGCCCTCCACCATGAGCCTCTCGAATTATGGCTTCTGGAAGTGAGCAATTTGGAATATAGAGATGTTTGCCCCTGAATAGATAACCATCATGAATAAAGAATTGGTTCTTTGGTCCACTTAAACAAGCTTTCCAAAGATTGCCAAAATTAGAATCATCTTTATAAAGGGTTTTCACAATCTCAAAACCAACCACCACAGATTACATAGTATTCAACAAAGCATGCCTCCTACTAAATGCATCGGCCACCTTATTCAATTGTCCATATTTATGTTTAAGAACAAATTGAAAAGTTTGAAGGAATTCTACCCATTTTGCATGTCGTGCACTTAGCTTATGTTGAGTGCTTAAGTATTTCAAGGCTTCATGATCTGGATAGATAACAAATTCCTTAGTGACTCCAATGACTTAGAGCTCGGAATGATGGCATATAACTCTTTGTCATATGTTGAATACTTTTTCTTTGCATCATTTAACTTCTCACTAAAGAAAGCAATTGGTCTTCCTTCTTGGCTAAGAACAACTCCAACTCCCACATTGGATGCATCACAATCCACTTCAAATACTTTATTGAAATCTGGAAGTGTGATCATCTTCTTTTTGATAGATTCAAAGCTGTCTTGAGCCTCCTTAGTCCATTTGAAAGTTCCTCATTTGATGCATTCGGTGATAGGAGCTACTAGTGTGCTAAAATGCTTAATGAACCTCCTATAGAAAGAGATCATTCCATGGAAGTTTCAAGCATCATGAATGGATTTAGGAACTGGACAACTCTCTATAGCTTCCACCTTGCTAGGGTCCATCTTGATACCTTCACTAGAAACCACATAACCCAAGAAAACGAGGTTATTTGTAAAGAAGTGACACTTTTGCAAGTTATCAAAAAGTCTTTGCTCCCTCAAGGTTTGGAAAACACTTCTTAAATGTTCCACGTGTTCCTGCACAGATTTACTATAAACCAAAATGTCATCAAAGTAAACAACAACAAACTTTCCCAAGAAAGGAGTAAGAATATGTGTCATAAGCCTCATGAAAGTATTTGGGCATTGGAAAGCCCAAATGGCTTCACAAGCCATTCATAAAGCCCTTTTCTCGTTTTGAAGGCAGTTTTCCATTCATCTCCTTCTCTCATTCTTATCTGATGATATCCACTCCGAAGATCAATCTTGGAAAACACCTTGGCTCCATGAAGTTGATCAAGTAAGTCATCCAGCCTTGGAATAGGAAACTGGTACTTGATAGTAATCTTGTTGATAGCTCTACTATCAACACACATGCGCCAAGTCTCATCCTTCTTTGGAACTAAAAGAGCTAGAACTGCACATGGACTCATGCTCTCACGAATCAAGCCATAAGCTATAAGTTCATCAACCTGCCTTTGTAACTTAGCTTGTTGCATTGGGTTCATCCGATAAGCAGCCTTGTTAGGAAGTGCAGAACCTGGAACAAGATGAATTTAATGTTGAATATTCCTCATTTGAGGTAATCCAATTGGAATCTCATCAGGTACCACATCCTTGAACTCCTCCAATAGTGGCAGCAATAGATCATGTAAAGGTGTTTGTTGAGTGGCCATAGCATCCACAACCAAGAGAGCATAAATCTCATCTTGATTAGTCAAAGCATGCTCTAGTTGTGAACCTGTTAGAAAAGAATTCTTAATCTCCTTAGAAACTTTCAATTCTGGTCTCATAGGTGCCAAAACAATCCGAACACCACCTTTGGTGAAAGAAAGTGTATTTTTAAAACCATCATGAGAAACCTTCCGATCATATTGCCATGGTCTTCCAAGTAATAAGTGGCATGCATCCATTGGTACAATATCACACCAGACTTCATCTTTGTAGTTTTTACCAATGGAGAAAGAAATCAAGCATTTCTTTGTAATTTTCAATCCAGCACTCTTTTGAAACCATTGGGTTTTATATGGTTGAGGATGAGGTTCAGTTTTCAACTTCAGTTTAGTCACCATCTCCTCGGCCACCACATTAGTACAGCTTCCACTATCAATGATCACATTACAAACCTTTCATGGCTAGTGCATTTTGTATGGAAAATGTTATCCCGCAGCCATGACTCTTCATTTTCTTGCATCATGTAGAGGCTCCTCCGAATCACCAAAGCTTCTCCTTCATCTGCATATTCAATGATTTCTTCAGTTTCCCCTTCTTCTTGGTTCACTTCCTCGTCTTCTTCTTCAATCACATCCTCCCTAATGGTCACTACCCTTCGATTGGGACATTCAGAAGCAATGTGACCATACCCTTGGCACTTATAACACTCCCGGGCAGAATTGGAATTGCTGGATTTTTGCACCGTATTTCCATCTCCCTTGACTTCATTCTTACTTGCAGATGCACCTTTGACAAGAGGTTTGTTGGAACCAGAAGCAACACTCCCCTGGTTAGAAGAACTTGCTTTAGGGGCTGTTTTGGATGAGTACTTCGTTCATTGCTGTTCAACAGTGATAGCAAGTTTTCTA
Source organism: Dipteronia sinensis (assembly GCA_033220585.1). NCBI lineage: Eukaryota > Viridiplantae > Streptophyta > Magnoliopsida > Sapindales > Sapindaceae > Dipteronia > Dipteronia sinensis. The sequence goes on along the minus strand of CM065643.1, from coordinate 18,632,730 downwards.
ACATCATTAAAAGTCCAAAATGGTTGCAATCTAATTGCATCAGCAAACTCCCTTTTTAAGCCACCAAAGAATCGTGCAATGGTCTGCTCCTCTGGTTCTTTAATATCACATATGAGCATCAAATACTCAAATTCTCTTATATACTCCTCCACAGACAGATTGTATTGTTTAAAAATTATAGAACGTTGTGTAAATTTCTTGTCTATAATTTTCAGAGAGAAATCTCTTCTTTAACTCCCGCTTCATTTTCTCCCAAGTCTGAATAGGCCTCATTTCTTCTCTATTCTTTTCCCTCTTCAAATTCTCCCACCAAAGTGAAGCATAACCCTTCAGTCTAATAGCAACTAATTTCACCTTCCTTTCCTCAGAAAACTCTTTAAATTCAAAAATTCTTTCAACAGTGTATAACCAATCTAAAAAGGCATCACCTTGCATTTTTCTATCAAATTCTGGAACTTCAACCTTCATATCACCTTCATGTTTCCTTGGCTGCCTTCTTTGCCTTCAGTTGTTAATATCTTCATCACTAGAATCATCAACAATGCCAAAGGGATTCTTATCTTCCACCTCCCCACGTGCTTCACGTTGATTTTTTCTAGGTTGGGCATTATTTTGCTGCTGTTCCAATTGTCTTTGCAACATCTCAACTGTCCTCCTCAATTCTGCAATCTCCAAATCACGCTTATAGTCATCTGGAGGAATAGGATTTCCACGCCTTGCCATGATGTAACATAAGAACTTGAATTGCTGAATTCAAAGGATAACACGAACCGAGGCTTTGATACCAAATGATACCGTTTCGAAAACTGAAAAGGTAGGTCACAAGCAAATTCACCACTTTAAAGATAAGTAACACCACCTTAAAGATAAGAATAAGGGTTTAGCTCACCACTCAAAGGAATCCTCCCAAGAGATAAGAAACTAAGAGAGATAATCACAAAGATTAATTATTATTTTTTTGAAATCTAAATAATGTCCTTACTATTCCAAAAATTGGGATATTTAGTCTTAGAACAACCCTCCAAGAATAGGATAAAACAACTTCCAAAGCAAACAATAACAACTTCCAACAATAGCAAATACAACTTAAAAAAAAAGCAAATACAACTTCCAAAAATTATAATTATATCAGATTCTTTGTGTCTAATGAACTAAATAGCTAATAGAAATATTAAAACAAATAGTGGGCTACTCAAAGACTAATTTTTTGGGCCTTAAGTACTTCATGGACCATTAACCCAAAATGGGTTGGTGTAACTTCATTGGACTCCATAATGCTTTTGTAGGCTGAATTCACATTAGGCCTGGGCTGCTCAAGTGCATCACCTCCATAGGAGGTCGATGAATAAGATGATTTTTTGTTGTTTGAAATAATTTCTGATTTTGTTTAGTAATTGTTGAATTTGTGAAAATATCTAATAAGTCTTAAAAATACCAAAATAAATCTCGTATTTCAAAAATATGTATAGGAAATACCAAAAATAGTACCGAAAATATAAAATAAGCCTCAATTCCATAAGACGAGATGAGATTGGTGCGGTGGTAAACATATCACAGCTGCACCACGAGGTTATGAGTTCGAGTCCTCCCCTTTCCTAAAAAACTCCGAATTTATGTAATACTTCAAAAAAAAAATGTCTCAATTCCAAACTTGTTTCAAAAAAATTTCCAAATCTGTTTTATTTTTGTAACAAATTTGCGTTTTCTCTCTTTTTTTTAGCACTTACAAACTCGAAAGATGGGGATATGCCTTTTTAGAAAAATGGACTTCGAAAGTTGAGAGTTGAAGATGGAACTGGTTTTGAGAGAGAATTGGTTTTGATAAGTTGAAGAAGAGAGGTTGAAGAAAGAGAAAAGTTAAACTAAAAAACAATAATAAAAAAAATTAATAAGTAAAGAAAGATATTTTTAGAAGTCCCTTACTTAGGATCTACAAACTCAAGTTAATGAGTGAGTGTTATTCTCAAAAGTCAACATAAAAAAGGTGCCATTTCGGCCTATTCCCACATTTTTTTATACCTACATTTCATGTTTCTTAACATGCTTTCAAAATTCTCATCAAAATTCATTAATTTCGTAATGGTGTGAACGGTTTGGACATAAGGTGATTCGCCATCGAGAATTCTCAAATATGTGTGAGAGGCAGAATTACTTGATTAATCCCCTAAAAAAATAAAATTGTATACAGCATCTATAATTCTCATTGAAATCACTAACAAAGAAACAATGTACATAAATAAGATCATAGAGATGTTTGACCTGTGAAAGTTGTTCAAGTCAGAAATCTGGCTTCTTCACCCTATGAATCTCTTCTGCTGACTCAACAATGTCTTGGAGATCTTTTGCATGATTAGTCATTCCACTGATTGAATAAGCTTTAACCATACTTCTATAAGTAATCTTATCGGGTTTACATCCTCTCTGCTCCATCATCTCAAGTACCCCTTTCATCTCCGCAAAGCATCCCAACCTCCCATAAGCATCTACCAGACAGTTAAAGAACACAGTATCTAACATTACATCTGAATTCTCGATAAAGCGCAAGACTCCCCCGATTTTTTCTGGTTTTCTTGCTTGCCCATAAGCCCTTACTAGAGAGCAAAGTGTGACACAGCTTGGTTTGATTCTCTCTGACCTCATTAACCTAAACAAATACTCCATCTGTTTCAAATCTCCAGCCCTCCCAAATGCATCTATTACAATATTGTAGGTCACAATGGTCCATGAGTAATGGTATTTCTGCATGTATTCCATGACAGCACTCATTTTCTCATAGTTCCTGGCTTTTCCATAACAATCAAGGAGAATGTTGAAGGTACTAATGCTTGGTTCGATCCCAGCCCTCTGGAACTTCTCGTAACACTTCTCCATTGTTTCTATTTGCCCACTGTTACCAAAGGCTCTGATAGTGGAGTTCATAGTCCACACATCAGGCTCGCAGTCCTCACCAAGCATCTTCACGAGTGTTGATTCCATCTCTGCAAACCTTTTAAGAAATGGAAACAGGGAGTTACTTCTCTCTGGTAATAATCCAGCATTGGCTCCAACTAGTTGCCAAAAACACCCTATATAATAGAAAAGATATTCAAACCAATTTCTTTTCCCATCTCAATTAAACGGAAAATTGAATGAAATGAAGCTCGTGGTGGCAAAGAGGTAGCAATGGCATGAGATAAAGTGATGGTGCAAGCAGCAGAGATGCCAGATTAAGTGAACAGTCAAAGTGATAGCTTCAATTTATTCACCTTATCATCCCCACATATAAAAAATAATAGAATCGGTATATAGGGAGGACTAGATCATGTCAATGTTATCATTCAATACTCGGTTCCAATATTATTTTCTCAGAAACAAGAAAAAAAAAACATTCAATATATTGATAGAACTTACATTTTTGCTTTCCCGTAGGTATCAATAAGTGTGTTGTATGTAACTATGTTGGGTCTGATTCCCTGAGTGGACATGTCAGAAAGCAAAGCTTGCACTTTGTCAGAGGCATAAACCTGAAGGCATGATTTTATGAGGATGGAGTATGTGTTGACATCCGGATGGCAATTAGGAGTGTTCTTCATCTCCTCAAGAAGGGAAAACGCTTTACCAAAGAGTCCACTCCTACCATACGCAGACACAAGAGCAGTATAGGCTTGATGGTTCACCTCACAGCCCTCATCAATCATGGCTTGAAAGAGCTCATGGGCTTTTTCAGGTTGCTTACATTTCCCGAGCATGACAATTAGCTTGATGTATACACCAACATTGGGCCTGTACCACATCTGGTCTCGTAGGAGTTCAAAAACCTGATAATATATAAGATAACAGCCGTCAGAGGGTACACTAATATAAAACTTTTGGATGATATGTACCTATCAATTCTTGACATGTACTGATTTTTCACCATAAGTCGGTCTTCAATCTCCCCTAATCCAATACCACATGATTTCTATTATCTAAAATCTAACACTATAACCCTACCCAGTCATCCAAACTCAAATTCGATCAAATTACAGTTACACCAAAACAGACTGACCCGAGGGTTTCCAAATTCCGTATACTTTCAAAGAAAGCAAAGCCTCTATTTCCAGAAATCTCTTCCTCGACCCAATTCATAAAAATTGAAATTCAGGCCATATCCGGTAAAAATAATAATAATAATAATACCCAGAACCCATTTACCATATATAAAATAAAAAATAAAAAATAAAAACTTGAAAAGAAGAGTGACCTTGAGAGCAGACTCCCAACGCAAAGCAGTGGCTCTCTCATGAAGAGCCTCAAGCACAGTCCTCGGGAGCAGCTTCTTGGAATTAACGGGTCCTCTCTTCTTATCAATTACTGCCTTTGTTGCTTCTCTTCGTAGAATCACTGATATCGCCTTCTTCGACGCTATCTTCCTGTTCAGTTCCTCTTTCCTCCCTCTCTCCACTATCTCTTTGACCTTCTCCAAATCAAGTATTCCTCTTCTTTCGCTCTTCTCTGATGGAGTCACTGTAATTCTTCTCTTACCATTATCATTGCTAGTAGAGACAGAGAGTGGTCCTTTTCTGGGTTGAATTTCGGGTTCGGGAATGCGTACAGGTACAATTGTGTTTTGCACAAGTATTAAGTTGGTCGCTGGTCGTCGGTTAAACACCGGCGGGTGTGGATAAGTTGAAGTGGCGAGGGAGGCCATGTAGATATTTTGTTTGCCAAACATGGAACTCCACCACACAAATCAACACACTTTTACAAAACAATATAGGGTAAATATCATTTGCATCCCTATGGTTTACAATATTATCCGTTTTAGTCACCATTGTTCCGGTATTTGTCTGTTTAGTCATTCCATGACTTTTTCCACGAAAATCAAGCCACCTGACATGTTCAATTGGTCAAATGACTGTTATACCCCTAATAATGTCTGAGTTGGTTGTAAAGACAATTTTCCCCTCAAAATTAGCCATTGCTTTACAACGATTTTTTTTTCTTATAAAAGCCCATGCACCTGCACACTCATTTTAATACAACTCACACTCTCATTTTTGTACAACTCATTCACATTACTCCAACACACTCATTTATACAAACACATTTACTTTGCAAAATGTTTGTGGAAACTCTTCATACATTTTCTTCAATTTTTTTTGCCATAACACATCTCCAAACTCAACAAAGCACAACAATATCAACAAATTTATATGTCAACCAACCACAGCAATATCAAGCAAACACAAACAACACAAATCAAGGGCATTAGGCACAATCATGGAGACATCATCAAGCTCAACAATGGCCATCAATGGTGGGATAATCAAATTCAAAAACCGAAAATGCTCATGCAAAAGTAAAGCCGTTGTAAAGATATCTAAATCTCAAAACAATCCAAAGAAATTGTATTTCTTCTGCGGGAGAGGAAAATGCAATTTCCATAAATTGTGGGAATCCTGACATTGAAGAATTCAACCAAATTGAATTCATAGGAAGCATTTCACAAAGGTATGATGGTAGAGAAAATTTTCAGCTTCAACAAGAAATGACAAGTGTAATGCAGAAGTTAGAATTTTTATGGCAAAGGGTGCAACACTAACAATCCTATTCACTATGAGCTCTAACCAATTAAGTTTTTCAGTTCCCAATTGATTTTAACACACATAATCTTACCAATATTGCAATCAACAAGTGATATTCTCAATTAATCACATAAAGAATAAGATCTAATTATAAAGTGAATAAAACATAATTGGAGAACATTTATTGATAGCTAATACAAATACCTAGGATCCAATAGTTACTCAAACCAATCCCCTAGAGTGGGGTTTAGTTACACATGATTACTGAAAATACTACTCTAACGTGTGTCTACAGCTAGAGGGGGGGTGAATGGGTTGTTAATCGATTATTACCAACTTTTTTGATTAGTCAATATTAAACATATAACTCAATTAAATCAAACATACAAAATCAAGTAAAAGTGCGAAAATATAAAGAACACTTGATTTTTACGTGGAAACCCTCCAAACGGGAAAAACTACGGGACTAGCCAAGCTAACCACTTGAGCCACAAAAATCCACTATATGAAAAGAAAGTTACACCCTCAAGTGATACTCGGACTCTCACTCTCGATAACCTCAAGCTATGGACACTACCACTCGTCACTCTTGGTTCAATCCCTAGTGATATCCCCCGATACACTACTCTTGGCGTGAGCACCTCCTAATCTACCCCACCGGCCTTTTACAGTGGCTCTTGGCAACCAATGCTTGCCAACCAACCTTTGGTTGCAAGACTTCAATGCTTGTGCAACTTCACCCCGAAGCCACAAGACTTTGACTCAAGAAGAGTATAGGGTCTAAGTGTACAATCAATGAATGCTCAACACAATATATGTTAGACCAAACATACAATGCTTAACTAGATGTAGATAATGCAATACAACATCCTAGTTATCAAATAATGCCTACATGTACACACATGAGGTCTCAATTAGTTGTAGAGAAATTCTAACAACCTAATTGTCAATTAAATTCACATAAACATTCATAAACTTGACTAGATGCACAAAGTCAACCTAATCATCAATTAAGCATACATGAATATTTATGGATTAGCTATTTAGGCATATATGACCTAATAATGCAAACTATCACAAACAAACACAATCAAATATTCATGAATATTAACTAGTTGATTAAAACACAATTTCTCAACCTAGTTATCAATTAATCACACATGAATATTTATGACCTAGCTTTTAGGCAAGAATGACCTAATCAATTAAGCTATCAAAATACAAACTCAATCATGTTATCAAGACTCATAAATATGCAATAAAGTCGAGTCTAGGTATTTAATCATGCAATAAATACCTAATCTAGAGTAAGAAGAACAATAAATGATATTCAAAGAAGTTCTTGCTTACCTAGTCATGAAACAATGAAGACCCATGCTCAAATGATGTTGAATGATGCAAGATGGAGATGAGTTTTGTGTTTGGAGAGTCAAAGATGCTTTCTTGAAGCTTTCTCTCTCTAGGAGCTCTAACCTCTCTCTAAAAATGATTTTCTGAGCTCTTGGTCGGCCAAGAAGAAAAGAGGAAGAATATTTATGAAGCCCTAGTTAAAACTACATCGTTTTGAACTTGGAAAACTGAATCCCGTCAAAACCGCTTGCTAGACCGCGGCACAGGTAAGTGTCCAGACCGCGGTACATACAGCAGTACACCGTCTGGACAACACCGCGGTTGGGACCGCTGTGCGTGCAAGTGCACCGATCGCGGTCCATGTTGGAACCTAGGGTTACAGATTGCCCAGCGGAAGGTTTTAAAATTTTTTATGCAATCATTAAACTAACCCATTTGTACAGTAATAATCAAATTAAATAATAAAGTGAAGATTCATACCTACGTAGGAGGCTCCTTCACTTTAATACGAACTGCTCCTGATTTGAACCACGTGATCTTCCTCGCTATCTCCCGGAACTGGTAACAGCGTGTGGGCGCGTCACGATATTCAGGACCTGTATGGAGGAAGAAGAGAAGAATACACACAAAAACAAACTCTAGAAGTGCAGTATTTTTGTGGTCTCACCACACCATAATATTATTCTTCTTTTGTTTGCTTCTGTTCTCTGTGTCACGATATTAACTTTTAATATCTTCTCTTTTTTCTTTGTGTGTCACGAACACTTTTCTGTGTTCTATTCTTTAAGTAATCTAAATTACTTTTCCTCTCACATTCGGTTCATCTCTTCATTTTAATTAAAAATATATATCTCATATATATTCAAATCAAAACAAAACCGACATTTGGTTTAAATTTAAAAAAAATATATCTCATATATATTAAAAACAAACCAAAAATCTTATATTTGATTTTTAAAATTTTATAAAGATATCTCATATCTTTTTTAAAAATAATTAAATATTTATTTTTGAATTCAAACATTTTAAATTCAATTTCAAATATTTAATTTAATAAAATAAAATAATCATATTATCTTATTTTATTCAAAATCAAATATCAACTAACACCCTCCATTTAGTGATTAACAACATAATTAAATAATCTTATTATTTAATTTATTTAATCACCATTATTCATTAATTAAATAATCCCATTATTCAATTAATTCCCGAATTAATATGTGTCACTTTCGTAACACAATTAATTGGACAATCCAATTAATTAACCGTGACCCTTGTTACCTAAATCGATCGGGCTAGCAAGGGGACCTAATGGACCCACAATATTTTGAGCTCCAATAATCCTTAGAAATTATTAATTAAACTCTTTAATTAATATTTCATGATTATTAACTTCGGTGTTATTCCACTAAAAACCCGAAGCTGCACTCTCTCAACTGTAGACGTTTTTACACAAACCAATAACTCTCGGTGTCCATCGATATAGCTATTACATATGGTATAATCCTCCACAAGTAGTTCATAATTAGAGCTGGGTCATAATGTCCGTTATACCCCTCTAATCATATCTTTCCATTAAGTACCATTGATTCTCTAATGAACAATAAATCCTACATTCCTTACGGAATTAGGAGAGCGCTCATATTGTTCAAGCCCCGAATCAACCCTTAAGGGAACTACCATCTACTTCTCACAAGAAGAAGTGGATTCCACTATTGTGTACAAACCTTCCCAGCCACAAGCCAAACCGCGATCCCAACATACGGAGTATATTGATCGGGAATGCAACTCCGACCTCACCCATGGTATATCAAAGACCACGATCTAACCTGAAGGAGTCGATAAGACACTCAGGATTAAGATCACCCACATATAGCCATCATTAGTTGATATATATGAATCTCATCGTTAAACGGATATTAGTGAGAGATTCATATAGATCATGGCCCAGTCCTATATGATCACATCATACAAGGTGCCTCCATTCTCATATCTACATATGAATGATCTAGGATAGGATCACCGTACACTACGAAATGGACCGCAACTGTAGATTAACCACAAATAAAGTACCCAGCTTTATTTGCTATCTACGGACTCTTTAAATTGCTCGTTTCAAACTGAATCCATCTATATATGACACTTATATACTCAGTTCGAAATTACATCCGGCAATTTTGGATGTTAAGTGCACATGTTATATAAAGTATGACACAAAATGAATGAATATACTACTTCTTTTATTTATGTTCAAATTCTATTTACATATTACAAGCTTTAGGGCAAAAACCCCAACAGTCCTCACCGCGCATGACGCACTGGAGAATACCGCTCAGTGCGCCGCGGTTGCAAGCATAACCTGCCAAGCGGTCTCGGCCGCTAAAGGGAAAAATCCCTTTTTAACACTCAAGAAAAAAGCCTATCTTACAGGAATGTTGTGCAAGTGTGAAGAGAGTGAAATGCACACAAAATGAAGCACTTTTAACATGCAAGACATGTTAGCAATTTAGATACAATGTAAGATATGATATCTAATGCAAGCTAGTGAGTGTGTTTGAAAAGGATGCACACACATATAAACAATAAAGAACACAAATGCAAGATAAACAAAGCATGCATGAAGTGTGTGTGTGCACCTAAACTCTTCAAGAGACAAAGTCAAGTAAGTATACCTTTTGCTCTTGAAGTCATGGAGATGCTTGGAAGCTTGCCAACACGGACCTAAGCTACCCATTACACAATCATCCCAAATGTGGTGTGGTTTGTCATGAAATAATCCAATCATAAAATCGAGGTCCTTACAATTACAAATAAAGAGAATAGGTAAAAGATAAGGAAATCACCTAAGGGTTTCCTACTTTAAGATTGATCCCTTCTTGCTCCTTGCTTGAACCTTGATGTAAAGAGTGGATGATGAGGTTGTGTAGTGGAGTGGAGTCAAATGGTAAGTTACTAAGGAAGGATGTGTAGAAGATATGTATAGAGGAATGACTTTGGGAAAGTAGTCTTGATTCATATTGTTGAGCTTGGTGAAAAAAGTAGGTACAAGATGAGAAATGGAGGATGATGAAATATGGGAATAATGGGATGTGTTCTCTGTATTTTTCTTGCTCTCCACTCTGCTCTCTTGTTCAGAATGAATCCAAGAAGCATATATATGTGTTGGTTCCGAAACCAAAATTGGCATGTAGCGGAAGGGTAGTGAGCTCGGTTTCAAATTTTATTTTATAAAAAAAACAAAATCGTTGTAGCCGAATCGTTGTGATCATATTGATTCTAATATTTAATTACAAATATTAAGGAAAGAAATCGTTGCCCTTGTAGAATTTTCATGATTCCCTCGAACCGAGTTCTTCCACTGTAGAATCTTTGTGATTCCCTAGAACCAAGTTCTTCCACACCAAATCTCCAATACTAAAGAACCGACGGTAGGCATCTTGGTATTTAATAGAAAAATTTCGACTCTCGAATTTCTGCTCTTATTATGTACCCAACACTTGAGACAATAAGAAAAAATATTTAGTGACTTTCTCACAATATTCTTTAGATGATTAGGACTCAAAATTATTTTTATCTTTATTTTCACTATCTCTCATTCATTCTCTGTTCTTCTCTCTCGAGTAAGTAAACACAAAGAACTCTTCTTGGTTGTTTATTCTATAATTGTTTTAAGAGAGAGAGAGAGAGAGAGAGAGAGAGAGAGAGAGAGAGAGAGAGCGATTAATGTAGCAAAACGAGAGAGAGCTTTAATGTATGGATGATTAATTCCAAATTAATCACTAAGCCTCATTATACCTTAATGTTCAATACAATGTTATGGAGATGGCATGAGGACATATGGACCTATAACTTCAAGCTTCATTAAATCTTTAATAACAAATTAACCTTTTAATTAAATATTAGATTTATTAATTCCATATGTAATCCACTAAAAAACTGGAACTGCACTCTTGTCATTATAGAATTAAGGGCAATTATCATTTTCCCCCCTGAGGTTTGCCATATTAGATAAACTGGTCCCTCTAGTTTCAATAATGACCAGTCACCTCCCTGAAACCCAAACTATTAGTCATTTTGCTCCTTCTGTCAAGTTTTCCATCCAAAAAGCCTTTGACTGTTAATTAAAAAATTAAAATGCCTCCATTAGGGATTGAACCCTGACCTTGTGGTTAAAAACCACACACTCAAACCACCTGAGCTACTCCAACTTATTGTTGGAGGTAAGTTGATTTAAATGTATATATATAGTTATATAATTTGTTTAAAATAATTTAAATCAGTTTGTATAATTTAAAATAAACTCATATATATAATTTAAAATAAACTTATATTTAATAATAATATACAAAAACAAATTTATGAAAAAATAATAATAATAATAATAATAATAAGAAAACAAAAGGAAACCCAACAAATCCAGAAAATCAAAGCTCGTAATTTTTAAAAATTCCTTTTAAATATATGAGTTTATTTTAAATTATAAATAAACTCATATTTAAAATAAACTCATATATTTAAAAAGGAATTTATTATTATTATTATTTTTTCTTTCTTTTTTTTTTGAATTTTTTCCCTTTTCAATTTATGAGCTTTGATTTTCAGGGTTTTTTTTCTACCAAATTGAAATAATATATTTTTTGAAAAGGAAAAAAATTCAAAAAAAAAGAAAGAAAAAAATTAACGGGTTTTGATTTTCTGGATTTTTTTGGGTTTCCTTTTGTTTTCTTATTATTATTATTATTATTATTATTTCATAAATCTATTTATATATATATTATTATTAAATATAAGTTTATTTTAAATTATATATATAATTTTATTTTAAATTATATATATATAATTTTATTTTAAGTTATAGACATATTTAAATTATTTTAAACAAATTATATAACTATATATATATATATACATTTAAATCAACTTACCTCAAACAATAAGTTGGAATAGCTCATGTGGTTAGAGTATGTGGTTTTTAACCACAAAGTCAAGGATTCAATCCCTAATGGAGGCATTTTAATTTTTCAATTAATGGTCAAAGGTTTTTTAGATGGAAAACTTGACAGAATGGGCAAAATAACTAATAGTTTGGGTTTCAGGGGGTTGACTCGCCATTATTGAAACTAGAGGGACCAATTTATCTAATATGGCAAACCTCAGGGGGGGAAATGATAATTTCCCTAGAATTAATTACTCGAATAGGAATCGAACAGCTCATTGATATAATCATTACATATAGATTAATCTTCCATAAACATTTCGTAATATAAGTTAGGTTCAAATCCGTTGATCTCTCAATTACATCTTTATCCTTAAGTTCCGGTGATTCTCTTATAAACAATCATTTATGATCTTATCATAAATTGAGCGCTCAATTGTTCAAGACTCGAATCATTTACTCAAGGGAACTGTTTGTCTAACTTCAATTAAGAAGGAATGGAATACATCTTGTATATTATCACTCCCAGCTAAATATATCATTATGTCTCCAAGATACAAAGTTTAGGTTTGGCAATTTGAGCAAACCATACAGAGTAAGTCAAAAGACACAAGTCTATAAGTCTGAGTCTGTTAAGTACTTAGGATTGTAAATAATGCATGCACAAAGTTTCTAGAGAGAGATGCTCCTCCTTCTTTTTAGAATTTCTTGATGCATTCTTCCCTTACCAGCCCGTTCTCATGGTGATTTCCCCTCTATCAACGGATTCCTCTCCTAAACACTCTTCTCTTCCTTGCCTTGGTTCTAAAAAGCCTTCTACCTCCGACTCTTTGGTCATCCCAACAGGATCTACCATAGAAAATCAACCTCTTCCAGAAACAACTTTGAAAATACAACTAAGCAGTGTGTCTACTAACCTAGAGGGGGGGGGGAGGGTGAATAGGTTTTAATCAAGTTAATTGCCAACTTTTCTTGATTAGTCAATATTAAAAATTTACCTCATAAACAAACATACAATATTGGAGTCCAGCTTGAAAAAGTATAGAGAGATGCTCCTCATTCTCTCTAGAATTTGCTGCTGCCTTCTTTTCTAGCTTGTTTTCATGGTGGACTCTTCTCCATCCATGGATCCCTCACCTAAACATCCATCTCTTCCTTGCCTTGGTTCCAAGAGGCTTTCTACCCGCTACTCTTTGGTCCTCCCACCCGGTTTTACCATGGAAAATCCACCATTCCCGGAAGCACTTTCTTTTTCCACCTCTACTGTACTGCCACCCACCCCTTCCTTCCAAGACCGTCCTTTACCCTCCCCCTACATAGTTTCTTCAGCTGGTGTTTCTTCCATTTTAAATGCTAATGACTTTATTGAGTGCAGCAATGGGTCTACCAAAAGAGGACATTGTTCTAGCATACCCAAGCTCGTTTTAAATAATGCCTTCAACCAAGCAAGAACTGGTCATAGTACACTCAATAGAGCTATTGTTGTTGAAGCTAAAGGGGTCCTATCAAGCAGCCCACAAACCTCAACTATTGCTGCCATTTTGGGCAACAATGGAGGTCTTGAAGATTCAATCTTTGCTGCACATCTCAAGAACGAATTGGGGAAGATGAAAGGGCCCATGGATCAATGTAATAGGTATGAAAAGTCTGCTAGTATGGTTGAAAAGCTTGCCTCTAAAGGAGAAGCTTGTCCAGCCGCAATTGTTGAAGATCAAAAGGTCCAGCTAGAGGAGGTCTCCTCATTAAGCAATTATGTGCTGCCCCATAATAAAGGTATTTCTATCACTCCTCTTTTGGTGAATAAAGATGCTAGCAATGCTATAGGTCAAGTGCCTCCTATAATTTTCGAAAAAAGCCCTATTTCTTATAGTAATGTGCTGAAAGGTGCTCATCATAATCCACTTATGGATCCCCTCTCTAGTAGGCCTATGAATCTTAAATACTATCAGCCCTTTCATAGTGGAAATAGGAAGTGTGTCTCCCCTCCCTTAGAAGTTGCAGAGAATGGCTCTAAAGCATGGAAGAACTGCTTGGTGGGTTATTTTATTGAGAAAAAACTCTCATTTTCTCTAGTTAACAACGTAGCCATGCGTATTTGGGGCAATCGTGGCCTATTCGAAGTTCTAGCTAATGAAAAGGGGTTCTACTTCTTTAAGTTCTAAGGATGATGAAGCTTGTTCTAATGTGTTAGAGGCTGGCCCTTGGTTATTTGCTGGAAGGATGGTGATCCTCAAAAAATGGTATCCTAGGCTCATTCTGTCTAAAGATTCCTACTCTAAAATTCCAGTTTCGGTTAAGCTCTTCAACATTCCCCATGAATACTGGAATGAAGAATGGCTGAGCCATATTGCTAGTGCAGTTGGTAAGCCCCTCTATGCTGATAGCCTAACTGAATCCATGAAGAGAATTTCCTTTTTTAGGGTTTGTATTGAAATTGATGCCTCTTGTGACCTTGTTGATTCCTTTGACCTATTTATGGGTGATAGTTCAAACCCAAAACTTGGAGAAAACGTGGAAATCTTGGTGGAATACCAATGGAAACCAAAAATTTGTACTGAATGCAAGTCTTTCGGCCACTCTATTACTTATTGCCCTAAGCTTAAGCCTATACTTTCCCCATCTGAAAATGTTTCTGCTCCTAAGCTAAAACAAGAATGGAGGAGAGTCAATAAACGAGATGCTCCCACGGTTTGCTCTCCCCAAGCATGCATGGAACTTCCTCTGTTTGGCTCCTTAAAAGATGATGAAGTTATTTCCACTTGTAATACTAAAAATGAGCCTTCCTTATGTCCTACCAACCTACCTAACCATGACCAATGCCAAGACCTCTCTATGGAAAGGGCTGTTGATACCTCCAACAAGTTTGCAGATCTTGTTGAAGATGGTAATAACCGTAATGACCAATGCAATGACCAGAGCAATGACCAATGTAATGATGTTGATCATGCTTCTATGGCCTCTCCGGACCAGTGCAATGACCAATGTACTGATGTTGATTCTCCTACTACGGCCTCTCCGGACCACTCTCTATGGCACTCAAAAATAAAAAAAAACATTGATGGGATCACTATTAAAGGGCTCTCCAGCCCCACGGAATCCTCTAGCAAGAAGAAGAAGAAGAAACAGACTGCTAAGAAAGGCAAGGTTAATAGCTCGCAAGCTAAGATAACGCCTTTTCAACCTCTCGATGATTAATCTAGCATGTTGGAACACTAGGGGTCTAAATTCCACCCCTAAACAATTAGAAGTTAGGAAGTTGTTGCTCGACCATAACATCAGTCTAGTTTGTTTAATCGAGACAAGAGTGAGAATTAACAAGAAAACTCTTGTTGCCAATTCAGTTTTCAAAGATTGGGATATGATAGATAATTATAATAGCCATAGCTTTGGAAGAATTTGGGTTGGTTGGGATCCTAGAATTCTCAATATCACTAAAATTAGGGAAACCGATCAGATCATCCATTGTAATGCTTGTATTTTGGACACCAATGACCAGTTTCGAATCTCCTTTGTTTATGGCTCTAATGATGATAGATTAAGGAAGGCTCTTTGGCAAAGTATGTGTTCAAGTCAGCATGGTTCTCCTTGGATTGTGTTTGGTGATTTCAATGTCTCTAGGAGTGTGGGTGAGTCAATTGGGGGCTGCTCCAGAATTTCGGGTGCTATGGAGGAGTTTAATGACTGTCTTCAATCTTTGGAGCTTGATGATCTTCGTTTCTCGGGTTTTCTTCATATTTGGTGCAACAAGAGAAGCAACGGTTGTATCTCTAAGAAATTGGATAGAGTTCTTGTCAATAATGATTAGCTTGTAAAGTTTGAGAATTCTGAAGCGATTTTCCTTCCCTCTAGCATTTCGGATCATTGTCCCTCCGTGGTTAAACTTGGGTTGCAAGGTATTAAGAAAAATCGCCTTTTCAAAATTTTCAATTTTCTAACGGATAGAGCTGATTTTCACCCCTTAGTTGATAGGTATTGGTAGGAGCAAGTTCATGGCACCATGCAGTACAAGCTTTGCTCTAAGCTTCGAAATCTGAAGAAGGTTCTTAAGACCCTCAATAATGACAAGGTGGGAGACTTGGCAATTAAATCCATTGAAGCCAAGACTGCCCTTGATGATTGTCAACGCCTCTTTGATCAGCAGCCCCTTGATTCTAATCTTAGAATTCGGGAAAAAGAGCTTATAAGCTGTTATACTACGACACTTAAAGCTAAAGAGGACCTACTAAGGCAAAAATCTAGAATCCAATGGCTTAAGGCTGGTGACCGCAACTCCTCTTATTTCTTCAAGGCCATAAATGGTAAGCGTATAGAAGCAAGATCCACACTATTACCGGAGATGATGGTTCCTTGATTGAAGGTGATATTCTGGTCAAGAAAGAAGCTATTCGTCATTTTCAGACTATTCTTGGTTACTCGAAGCCCGTTAGTCATGGAATTGGTAGAACTTTGAGCAATATAATTGATAAGGTCATTACCAATGGGCAAGCTGATTTCATGGGTAGAGATGTCACCGATGATGAGATTCGGGAAGTTTGCTTCTCCCTCCACCCAAACAAGGCTCCGGGCCCAGATGGTTTCAATGCTCACTTTTTTAAGATAACATAGGACATTATTGGTGAAGATGTCATTAGTGCTGTCCAAGAGTTCTTTAGGTCTGGTCTATTGCTCAAGGAACTCAATGCTACTATCCTTGCTTTGGTCCCTAAAGTCCCTAACCCTTCTAAGATGAAGGACTTCGGACCTATCTCTTGTTGCAACACACTTTATAAGATCATTGCCAAGATAATTGCGAATAGGATCAAGCCTTGCCTTCCGGATATAATCAGCCCTTCTCAATCGGCTTTTGTGGCTGGTAGGTGTATTAGTGATAACATACTTCTTGTGCAAGAGCTTATGAGGAACTACCACAAAGATGCTAGCTACCCTAGGTTGGCTCTTAAAGTGGATTTAATGAAGGCTTTTGACATGGTGGATTGGGGATTCTTACTTGAAACCCTTGCTGCCTTTCGCTTCCCTCCTAAAGTCATTATGTGGATCAAAGCATGCCTAACTACCCCTAAGTTCTCTATCTCTATCAATGGAGAGCTTGCTGGTTTCTTTTCCGGAAAGAGAGGCATTCGCCAAGGGGATCCCATGTCCCCCTACCTCTTTGTTATTGCTATGGAAGTTCTTTCAAAAATTCTAGCCAAACCCTTGCTGTCTTTTCCTGAAAATGACGAATAGCTTCTTTCTTGACCAGAATATCACCTTCAATCAAGGAACCATCATCTCTGGTAATAGTGTGGATCTTGCTTCTATACACTTACCATTTATGGCCTTGAAGAAATAAGAGGAGTTGCTGTCACCAGCCTTAAGCCATTGGATTCTAGATTCTTGCCTTAGTAGGTCCTCTTTAGCTTTAAGTGTCGTAGTATAACAGCTTATAAGCTCTTTTTCCCGAATTCTAAGATTAGAATCAAGGGGCTGCTGATCAAAGAGGCATTGACAATCATCAAGGGCAGCCTTGGCTTCAATCAGTTTAATTGCCAAGTCTCCTACCTTGTCATTATTAAGGGTCTTAAAAACCTTCTTCAGGTTTCGAAGCTTAGAGCAGAGCTTGTACTGCATGGTGCCATGAACTTGCTCCCGCCAACACCTATCAACCAAGGGGAGGAAATCTGCTCTTTCTGTTAGAAAATTGAAAATTTTGAAAGGGCGATTTTTCTTAATACCTTTCAACCCAAGTTTAACCACAGAGGGACAATGATCCGAAATGCTAGGGGGAAGGAAAATCGCTTCAGAATTCTCAAACTTTACAAGCCAATCATTATTGACAAGAACTCTATCCAATTTCTTAGAGATACAGCCGGTGCTTCTCTTGTTGCACCAAGTATGAAGAAAACCCGAGAAACGAAGATCATCAAGCTCTAAAGATTGAAGACAGTCATTGAACTCCTCCGTAGCACCCGAAATTCAAGAGCAGCCCCCAATTGACTCACCCACACTCCTAGAGACATTGAAATCACCAAGCACAATCCAAGGAGAACCATGCTGACTTGAACACATACTTTGCCAAAGAGCCTTCCTTAATCTATCTTCATTAGAACCATAAACAAAGGAGATTCGAAACTGGTCATTGGTGTCCAAAATACAAGCATTACAATGGATGATCTGATCGGTTTCACTAATTTTAGTGATATTGAGAATTATAGGATCCCAACCAACTCAAATTCTTCCAAGGCTATGACTATTATAATTATCTATCATATCCCATTCTTTGAAAACTGAATTGGTAACAAGAGTTTTCTTGTTAATTCTCACTCTTGTCTCAATTAAACAAACTAGACTGATGTTATGGTCGAGCAACAACTGCCTAGCTTCTTATTGTTTAGGGGTGGAATTCAGACCCAGAGTGTTCCAACATGCTAGATTAATCATCGAGATGTTGAAAAGGCGTGACCTTAGCTTGCGAGCTATTAAACTTGCCTTTCTTAGCAGTCTGTTTCTTCTTCTTCTTCTTGCTAGAGGATTCCGTGGGGCTGGAGAGCCCTTTAACAGTGACCCCATCAATCTTTTTTATTTTTAAGTGCCATAGAGAGTGGTCTGGAGAGGCTGTAGTAGGAGAATCAACATCAGTACATTGGTCATTGCACGGGTCCGGAGAGGCCATAGAAGGAGGATCAACATCATTACATTGGTCATTGCTCTGGTCATTGCATTGGTCGTTGCGGTTATCACCTTCCTCAACAAGAGCTGCAGACTTGTTGAAGGTATCAACAGCCCTTTCCATAGAGAGGTCTTGGCATTGGTCTTGGTTAGGTAGGTTGGTAGGACACTAAGAAGGCTCATTTTCAGTATTTCAAGTGGAGATAACTTCATCATCTTTCAAGGAGCCAAACGAAGGAGGTTCCATGCATGCTTGGGGAGAGCAAACCGTGGGAGCATCTCGTTTATTGACTCTCTTCCATTCTTGTTTTAGCTTAGGAGCAGAAACATTTTCTGATGGGGAAAGTAGAGGCTTAAGCTTAGGGCAATTAGTAATATAGTGGCCGAAAGACTTGCATTCAGTACAATTTTTTTTTTCATTGGTATTCCACCAAGATTTCCACGTTTTCTCCAAGTTTTGGGTTTGAACTATCACCTATAAATAGGTCAAAGGAATCAACAAGGTCACAAGAGGCATCAATTTCAATACAAACCCTAGCAAAGGAAATTCTCTTCATGGATTCAGTTAGGCTATCAGCATAGAGGGGCTTACCAACCGCACTAGCAATATGGCTCAGCCATTCTTCATTCCAGTATTCATGGGGAATGTTGAAGAGCTTAACCCAAACTGGAATTTTAGAGTAGGAATCTTTAGATAGAATGAGCCTAGGATGCCATTTTTTGAGGATCACCATCCTTCCAGCAAATAACCAAGGGCCATGCCTCTAACACATTAGAACAAGCTTCATCATCCGAGAACTTAAAGAAGTAGAACCCCTTTTCATTAGCTAGAATTTCCAACAGGCCACGATTGCCCCAAATACGTATGGCTATGTTGTTAACTAGAGAAAATGGGAGCTTTTTCTCAATAAAATAACCCACCAAGCAGTTCTTCCATGCTTTAGAGCCATTCTCTGCAACTTCTAAGGGAGGGGAGACACACTTCCTATTTCCACAATGAAAGGGCTGATAGTATTTAAGATTCATTGGCCTATTAGAGGGGGGATCCATAAGTGGATTATGATGAGCACCTTTCAGCACATTACTATAAGAAATAGGGCTTTTTTTGGAAATTATAGGAGGCACTTTACCTATAGCATTGCTAGCATCTTTATTCACCAAAGGAGGAGTGATAGAAATACCTTTATTATTGGGCAGCACATAATTGCTTAAAGAGGAGACCTCATCTAGCTAGACCTTTTGATCTTCAACAATTGCGGCTGGACAAGCTTCTCCTTTAAAGGCAGGCTTTTCAACCATACCAGCAGACTTTTCAGACCTATTACATTGATCCATGGGCCCTTTCATCTTCCCCGATTCGTTCTTGGGATGTGCAGCAAAGCTTGAATCTTCAAGACCTCCATTGTTGCCTAAAATGGCAGCAATAGTTGAGGTTTGAAGGCTGCTTGATAGGACTCTTTAGCTTCAGCAACAACAGCTCTATTGAGTTTACTATGACCAGTTCTTGCTTGGTTGAAGGCATTATTTAAAACGAGCTTGGGTATGTTAGAACAATGCCCTCTTTTGGTAGACCCATTGCTACACTCAATAGAGTCATTAGCATTTAAAATGGAAGAAACACCAGCTGAAGAAACTATGTAGGGGGAGGGTAAAGGACGGTCTTGCAAGGAAGGGGTGGGAGGCAGTACACTAGAAGTGGAAAAAGAAGGTGCTTCCGGGAATAGTGGATTTTCCATGGTAGAACCGGATGGGAGGACCAAAGTGTAGGGGGTAGAAAGCCTCTTGGAACCAAGGCAAGGAAGAGATGGATGTTTAGGTGAGGGATCCATGGATGGAGAAGAGTCCACCATGAAAACAAGCTAGAAAAAGAAGGCATCAACAAATTCTAAAGAGAAAGATGAGCGTCTCTCTCTCTCTTCTTTTTTACTTTTGTTATTTTTTATTTCTCTCTTTCTATGATACTATTACTTACCCAAAAAAACAAACATACAAAATCAAGTATAAAGTGCGGAAATATAAATAACACTTGATTTTTACGTGGAAACCCTTTAACAAGGGAAAAACCACGGGCTATCCTTCTAGCCACACACGATCCTCAAATCCACTATTGTAATGATGTTTACAACCTAGGTTGAGCTATAGTCACACCATTCTCGGTCACTAACCCACCACTACTTGATCACTTTGCTGGCCAACCACACCGTGGTTGCAAGACTTCATTTGCTTGTGCACTACACCTTGTAGTCACAAGACTTAACTCTCAAAGAAGAGATTAACAACCTGAGTGAATATATGAATATTCTTTTTTTGTTTTTTTTTGGGTAAGTAAATAGTATCATAGAAAGAGAGAAAGAATGTACAAAATACAAGGGGCATACCCCATGAAGCAAAGCAAGAGCTAAACAAAGGCTCAAAACAGCTCTAACAAACGAGCAAGACAAGACAAGAGCAGGACAGCAAATCAACTAGAGATGACATTCCAATTCAAGGCAATGATAGGGTGGTTCTTAAAATTGAAAGAGGATAGCCAGCAGCGAATGATGTCAATAATGGAGCGAGCAACAACCAAACTAGTCTTTTGAGTGCCTTCGAAAATGCGACAGTTTCGCTCTCTCCAAATATGATAAACCATAAGACAAAGCTTGTTAGCAACAATAGCAGGAGAGTTCCCTCTCCAATGAGTGGAAGCCTGGTCAATGATAGCATTCCAACAAAGGCCATTCCAAGGAGACCCACAAATATTCATAAGCTGAGTCCAAATGGCTCTACTGAATAAACACTCAAAAAAAAGGTAGGCATGAGACTCCGGGTGGGTGTTGCAAAGAACACAAGTAGTAACCGCCATAGGGTCATATTTATGGATGCGATCCCGAGTAGAGAGTCTACCTCTAATTGCCACCCATAGGATAAAACTCATTCTATGAATATTTTGGGGGAACCAAACAAGCTTAAACCAAGGAACAATCGGATGAGGGGTTCTAAGAGAAGCCAAAGCAGAGGAGGCAGAATAAGTACCATTGGAGGAAGGAAGCCAGCGAGCTCTATCATTCACATTGGAGTTAGGAATGTAGGAAGGCATACGACTTCTAATTTCAAAAAGATCAATGGACATAGTAGCCGGCCAACTCCAAGAATCGCCATGAACAATGGAACTAACCGTTGCGTGGATAGGGAGTCTTGAGTCATAGACAACACGAGGGGTCTATTTCAAAAGAAGAGGACCATCCGGATGCTAATTGTCAAACCATAAGGAGGTGCTAGAACAGTTACCAATGTAGTGCTGAATAAGAGGGCGAACAAGAGGCCGAAGATGGAGGAGTTTTCTCCAATTCCAAGAGCAGGTACATGGAGTTTTAGCCTCCCAAAGATTAGAGTCCTTAAGGTGGTAGGCTTTGATCCAAGAAGACCATAGGTTATTTGTGCCATAACTCAAAATCCAAATATGCCTAATCATGAGAGCTTTGTTCCAAGAAGATAGGTCATTGATGCCAAGACCTCCCTCTTTCTTAGGGAGATAATTATCGAACCAGCATATCTTTGCACCCTTGCTATTGCCTTCAATTCCTACTACGGCCCTCTCCGGAATTATGAATATTCAAAATGCAAATAATGTTAAGCAACTCTAAATGCTTATCTAGGAATTAAATATGACACTAAGTACAAATCCTAGATATCAATGTCTATATAAATGCTCATAAAGACCTAACTAGATATAGAAATGCAAGTCTAAAATCGAGTCATCAAACAAAGCCATATCAACACATGTTGTCACATAAAATGGCAAGGACAATAAATGCAATTAACAAATGCAATCAATGAGTCCTAATTAGCTAGAGGGCAAATATGTCCTAAATATTAGCTATCACAATACAACAACCCAAACATCAACAAATATCTCAACTTGTAATTAATATCTAAATCTAGATGCAAACAAATTATAAAAGAGATTTTTGGCTAAGCAAGAACACTAAAATGAGTGAAGATTGTGTTCTACTTACCAAGTCATGTATGTTGATGAAGACCCATGCAAGAACACATCCTAAATGAGGCTAGATGATGCTTGATTCATGAATGAATGATGGGTTTGGGTTTTGGAAAGGTAAAGAACAAGTCTTGGAGCTTCTCTCTCTAAAGAATACTTCCTTTCACTAAAAATTGATTCTTGAAACTCTAAAAATGAAATGGGAGAGAAAAGAACATATACATAGAAGCCCTAGACAAAACTACATCATTTTAAACTTAGGGAAACAAAATCCCGTCAAAACCTGCTCTCTGTACCACGGCTCGGGAAGGTTGTCCAGACCATGGTACACACATCAGTGCACCTACTGGACAACACCGCGGTGCAGGCCGCTATGTATACAGGTGCATAGGCCGCGGTATAGGCAACAGAGGCCTACTGGACTACACCGCGACTTGGACCGCTGTGTGTACAAGTGTACAGGACGCGGTACAAGAAGCATGACCCTACTGAGGTATATCGCTCTGTATGCCGTGGTGCAAGCAGTGCCTACCAAGCGGTATAGGCCGCGCTAAAAGGAAAAATCCCTTTTTAACACTCAAGAAGAATGCCTATCTTACATGAATGTTGTGCAAGTGTGAAGTGAGTGAAATGCACACAAAATAAAGCACAATTAACATGCAGGACATGTTATCAATTTAGATACAATGCAAGATATGATATCTAATGCAAGCTAGTGAGTGTGTGCAACTAAGTCTCTTCAATTAATAGTCAAGTCAAGTAAACTACCTCTCTTGAAGCACTTTGGGATCTTGGAATCTTGTTGAAGATGAGTCACAGTTGGAGACCTAAGCTACCCATTACAAAGTGATCCCACTGTGGTTTGTCATGAAATAAGCCAATCATAAATAGAGGTCCTTACAACCTTCTTCTTCCATTTCTAGTATTCTTCCTCCTTTCTCTCCCATGAAAGACTGTCTTTTTTCCTCTCCTCACAAAGTTTCCTCAGCTGGTGTTATTTCCATTTTAAAAGCTAATGACTCTATTAAGCGCAACAATGGGTCTATCAAAGAAGGGCATTGTTCTAGCATACCCAAGCTCGGTTTAGATAAAGCCTTCAACCATGGAGGAACTGGTCATAGTTCTCTCAACTTAGTTGTTGTTGCTGAAGCTAAATGGATCCTATCAAGCTTCCCATGAACCTCAACTTCTGCAACCAATTTAGGCAACAATGAAGGTCTTGAAGATTCAAGCTTTGTTACTCCTTTCAAGAACGTGTTTGGGAAGATGAATGGGACAACGAATCAAGGTGATAGGTCTGAAAAACCTGCTCTTGGTGTTCATAGACCTGACCAGCTACATTATGTCCCTTTTTCCTGTTTTGGTAACGTTGAAAGCCTACCTCTGAAGGAGAAGCTTGTCCCTCTGCAAATGTTGAAGGTCAAAAGTTCCAGCTAGAGAAGGTCTCCTCTTTAAGGAATTCTGAGCTCCCTATAATAAAGGTATCTCTATCATTCCTTCTTTGATGAATAAA
The DNA here is from genome assembly GCA_033220585.1 of Dipteronia sinensis. Classification (NCBI taxonomy): domain Eukaryota; kingdom Viridiplantae; phylum Streptophyta; class Magnoliopsida; order Sapindales; family Sapindaceae; genus Dipteronia; species Dipteronia sinensis. Next base: position 18,608,755 of record CM065643.1, on the reverse strand, counting down.
GATGCTAACAATGCTGTAGGTCAAATACCTCCTGATGAGAATAAGGAAGCTGCACCAAGGGATCCATTGCATGTTCTGTTTGGGCCAATAACAAGGGCAATGGCTAAGAGATTCAAAGAAGCACTCAATGGCCTGATTTAAGATACTTGGGCTGATGTTGAATTGTTGAAGTCCAAGATAAGCCCACCTGAAGACCAAGGCTTTATTAACATAATCAAGACAATTGATTGTGCCGAATAATAGATGAGTTTGGGCATGTGGCACAACATGGGCGGTGTATGGTTGGAGGAAATCCCTATTTCAGCATTTTTCCTATTTTATTTTCCAAAGAATAAGAGTTAATTTGTTTCCCAAATTAAGGGGCTGATTTGTTTCTAGATTTAGCCTTCCAAATAGGGAACAAGTCAATAGTTGCTTGTTTTAGTCTTTTATTTTATTTTTCCCATTTGTAAGGCAATTATTGCCCAATTTAGTTTTCTGATTGTATGGCCATAATGGCCGAATATCTTGTTTCCTTTTTTTTCGATTAGGGTTTTAGTTTATAAGGAACCAACTGATGTAATTTTCAGTAGACTTGATTTTGAATGAAAAATAGAGAGAATTTTCTATTTGGTTCCAAAAATTGACTTATCACTCACATTTCTTTCTTGTTCTTGAGTGTGGCTTCTTTCACTTTCTTAATACCGTTAGTTCTTATCTCATTATAGATAACGGGTCACGGTCCTATATTGTTCTTACTTATAAACTTGAATCTAGAAAACGATCCTTGCTACCATATATTGGTTCCAGGTTTCACTGTTCTTGGTGAGGTTCATATCATTTGGTATCAGAGCGTAGGTTTCTAAACTCAGGTTTAATCTATCCTTCTTCTTCTTGTTCCCTGATTTCGTTTGTTTAAAAAAAAATTCACAAACTTGATTCCGATTGATCAAGTCCAGTAAAAAAAATAACCAAAGCCTTGGTTGAGTCCATTTGATCAAAGTCACAAAAAAAAAAAACGAAAAAAGAGTACAAAATTTTTTCTTTGCAAGGTCGTGTAGTTGAACTTGTATCAACTATTTTTTTTATTCCTATTCTTGATTTTGTGGGTTGATAAAAAAAAAAGGAACTGAAAGAGTGAACAAAGAGAGGAAAAAAGCCAGAGAGTGTGAGCTCATCAGAGGGTAAAAGCCAAAAGAATTGAGTGAAACACGAGTGTGAGTGCCACCATCTTTGAGGGTAAACACGTGAGGGAGTGTTTGTGAGGTTTACTAATTCTTGTTTGTTTTGTAGGTTTTAGATATGTCACACGATAACAGTAAAGGTGTGTCCAACAAAACACCAAAAAAGGTAGATCTCGATTTTTTGTATAAAGCCATGCGACAACACATGGCGTGGATGGAGACTTAGTTTGGCAAGGTGAACGATAGGTTAGACAAGGTGGAGTCTAGTTCGCAAAGGGAGCAGCCATTCAGGGCTCCAAATGTGGAGCGAAGAGAAAGGAACCCACCTAGGAATGACTATAAAGATGATTATGGGAATGACCTAGAGGAGGATGATCGCATGTCTAATGTGGGTACGGGAAGATTTAGACGTGGAATGGGAGGTAGAGGAGATAGGTATGGGAATAGAGAAGACAGGTATGGAGAGAGGTTTGATAATAATTTGGGTAGTATAAAGGTGAAGATCCCAACTTTCCAAGGTAAAACCGATCATGAAGCTTATTTGGAGTGGGAGAAGAGAATAGAATTGGTGTTTGACTGCCATGACTATTTCGAATTGAAGAAGGTGAAGTTGGCTGCCATAGAATTCACTGATTACGCTATCGTTAGGTGGGATCAACTGATTGTGAGTAGGAGACGAAATGGAGAAAGGCCCTATTGAGACTTGGGAGAAGATGAAAGCTGTCATGAGGAAGCGTTTCATTCCAAGTCACTATTATAGGGGTTTGTTTCAAAAATTGCAAACTCTTACTTAAGGGTCTAAGTGTGTTGAAGACTACTATAAGGAAATGAAGATAGCCATGATTTGAGATGATGTAGAGGAGGACCGAGAGGCTACTATGGCTAGGTTCTTAAGTGGACTACACCGAGACATTGCAAATGTAGTGGAGTTGCAACATTATGTTGAATTGACTGATATGGTACACATGGTCGTTAAGGTGGAACAACAGTTGAAGAGGAAGAGTTCCACACGGGTTGGACAAAATTCGGGTTCTTCATCATCATGGAAATCGAATTGGAGCAAAAGGGATGACCAGCCTAGTTTCAAGGCCAAGACCGAACCTTCCAAAGATCATAAGGCTAGAGGCACATTAAATCAAGGTAAATCAGATTCTCAACCTTTTAGAAACCGTGACATTAAGTGCTTTAAGTGTTTGGGAGCATGTCATATTGCATCTCAATGCCCAAACAAGAGAGTAATAGTTTTGAAGGATGATAGTGATATCGAATCTGAGGGTGAATCCGATGATGAGTCCATGCCATCTTTGGAGGATGCAAGTGACATTGAATATCCGGTGGATGGAGAGCTTTTGGTGGCAAGAAGAGCTCTAAGTGCTCAAGCCAAGGAAGGTGATGAGATACAACGTGACAACATATTTCACACCCGCTGCCATGTTAATGATAAGGTATGTAGCATGATCATTGATGTGGGGAGTTGTACTAATGTGGCTAGCACTAGTTTTGTGGATAAACTGAATTTGGCCACTTTGAAGCACCTAAAACCTTATAAGCTACAATGGTTAAATGATTACGGGAAATCAAGGTGACTAAACAGGTGTTGGTGTCTTTTTCATTTGGAAAGTACAAAGATGAAGTCCTTTGTGATGTGGTACCAATGAATGCTGGCCATCTCCTTTTGGGGAGACCATGGCAGTTTGATAGACATGTGACTTATGATGGATATACCAATACATACTCCTTTGTACTCAATAAAAAGTCAATCACTCTTGTACCTTTAACCCCAAGACAAGTGTATGAAGATCAAGTGAGGTTAAAAAAAAAAAGATGTAAAAAAGGAGAGTGAGAGTTCAAAAGAAAAAGAGACAAAAGAAAAAGATTCTGAAATAGCAAAAAAAAGGAGAAAAAAAGTGAAAAAGAAAAAGTGGATGATGAGAAAAAAAAAGAGAAAACAAGTGAGCTTTTATGCAACAGAGAGTGAAATCAAAAAGGCTTTGTTTTCAAATCAGCCAATGATTGTACTTTTGTACAAAGAGGCATGTTTTAGTACTAATGAAATTAATCATTCCTTGCCTAGTGTTGTTGTTTCTCTTTTGCAGGACTTTGATGAAGTGTTTCCCGAAGAGATGTCAACTGGTTTACCACCAATAAGGGGGATTGAGCACCAGATTGACTTTGTACCTGGAGCACCCATCCCGAATAGACCAGCATACAGAAGTAATCCCGAGGAGACAAAGGAACTTCAAAGGCAGGTTAGTGAGCTCATGGAAAAGAGGCATGTGCGTGAGAGCATGAGTCCTTATGCGGTTCCCGTTTTGCTTGTGCCTAAGAAGGATGAAACATGAAGGATGTGCGTTGATTGTCGTGCCATCAACAATATCACTGTAAAGTATCGCCATCCTATTCCTAGATTAGATGATATGCTTGATGAATTGCATGGTTCTATTGTTTTTACTAAAATTGATCTTAAAAGTGGATATCATCAAATTAGGATGAAAGAAGGTGATGAGTGGAAAACTGCTTTCAAAACAAAATATAGTTTATATAAGTGGTTAGTTATGCCTTTTGGATTAACTAATGCACCTAAGTACTTTCATGAGATTAATGAACCATGTTTTGCGTGCTTTTATTAGAAAATTTGTGGTTGTTTACTTTGATGACATTCTGGTTTATAGCAAAAACTTGGATGAGCATGTTGAACATTTAAAACTTGTTTTAGGTGTTTCAAGAACTAGAAAAGTTGTTTGCTAATCTCAAAAAGTGTACCTTTTGCACCGATAATCTTGTATTTCTAGGTTTTTTTGTTAGTCCTAAGGGGATTGGGGTTGATGAAGAAAAGGTTAAGGCAATTAAGGAGTGGCTGAAACCTACAAATGTGCGACAAGTGAGAAGTTTTCATGGGTTGGCTAGTTTTTATAGGAGGTTTGTGAAAGATTTTAGTAGTCTAGCTGCACCTTTAACTGAAGTTATCAAAAATAATGTGGGTTTTAAGTAGGGTAATGAACAAGAAAAGGCATTTAACTTGATTAAGGAAAAATTAACTAATGCACCTTTGCTTGTTTTGCCTGACTTCGCTAAAGCTTTTGAGATTGAGTGTGATGCTTCAGAAATAGGTATTGGAGCTGTTCTAATGCAAGAAGGACGTCCCATTGCATTTTTTAGTGAGAAGATAAGTGGAGCAGCCTTGAATTATCCTACCTATGACAAGGAGATGTATGCTTTGATTAGGGCATTGGAAACTTGGCAACACTACCTTTGGCCGAAAGAATTTGTGATTCACACGGATCATGAGTTCTTGAAGCATATAAAGGGGCAACACAAGCTAAATAAGCTGCATGCCAAGTGGGTGGAGTTCATTGAAACATTTCCATTTGTGATTAAGTACAAAAAAGGTAAGGATAACGTGGTCGCTGACGCTCTGTCTAGAAGGTATGTTTTATTTTCTACTTTGGATGCTAGATTGTTTGGTTTTGACTACATTAAAGAATTATATGTGGAAGATTCTGATTTTGGCAATATATTCAATGCATGTGAAAAGGATGCATTTGGCAAGTTTTATAGGCATGATGGATTTTTGTTTAGAGAAACTAAATTATGTGTTCCTAAGAGTTCTTTGCGTAAATTGCTTTTTAGAGAAGCTCATGGGGGAGGTTTGATGGGACATTTTGGTATAGCCAAGACCCTAGATGTTTTGCATGAACATTTTTTTTGGCCTTATATGAAACATGATGTAGAAAGAATATGTGAGAATGCATTACATGTAGACAAGCTAAGTCTAGGATTAAGCCTCATGGATTGTATACTCCTTTGCCTATACCTAGTGGACCTTGGATTGATATTTCTATGGATTTTGTGTTGGGATTGCCTAGGTCAAAAAGGGTAGGGATTCTATATATGTGGTTGTTGATAGGTTTTCTAAAATGGCACATTTCATTCCTTGTCATAAAACTGACGATGCCACACATATTGCTGATTTGTTTTTCAAAGAGATTTTGAGATTGCATGGCATGCCTAAGACCATTGTTTCGGATAGAGATGCTAAGTTCTTAAGCTATTTTTGGAAGACTTTGTGGGGTAAGTTAGGAACTAAACTTTTATTTTCTACTACTTGTCATCCACAAACTGATGGTCAAACTGAAGTACAAAAGAACTTGAAAACAATGGAGGATTGTTAGCCGCATGTAGAGTTTGCTTATAATAGGAGTGTGCATTCTGCTACTCATTTTTCGCCTTTTGAAATTGTGTATGGTTTTAACCCATTGACTCCTTTGGATTTAATTCCTTTACCTGTGAATGAGCATGTTAACTTGGATGGGAAGAAAAAGGCAGATTTTGTTAAGCAAATCCATGAAGAGACTAGGCAAAACATAGATAGGAGAACTTAGCAATATGCCAACCATGCAAATAAAGGGCGTAAGAAAGTTGTGTTTGAGCCTGGTGATTGGGTGTGGTTGCATATGAGGAAGGAACAGTTTCCAGTTCAGCGGCGTTCTAAACTACTTCCACGGGGAGATGGCCCATTTCAAGTGATTGAAAGGATCAATGACAACGCCTGCAAGCTAGACCTTCCAGGTGAGTATAATTTGTCTCCTGTTGATGTAGGTGACGATTTAAAGACAAATCCTTGTCAAGAGGGAGGGAATGATGAGAATAAGGGAGCTAGACCAAGGGATCCATTGCATGTTCCGGTTGGGCCAATAACAAGGCAAGGGCTAAAAGATTCAAAGAAGCACTCAATGGCCTGATTCAAGATACTTGAGCTAATGTTGAATTGTTGAAGTCCAAGATAAGCCTACATGAAGACCAAGGCTTAATTAACATCATCAAGACAATTGATTGGGCCGAATAAGAGAAGAGTTTGGGTATGTGGCACAACATGGGCGGCGTATGGTTGAAGGAAATCCCTATTTCAGCATTTTTCCTATTTTATTTTCCAAAGAATAAGAGTTAATTTGTTTCCCAAATTAGGGGGCTGATTTGTTTCCAGATTTAGCCTTCCATATAGGGAACAAGTCAATAGTTGTTTGTTTTAGTCTTTTATTTTCTTTCCCGTTTGTAAGGCAATTATTGCCCAATTTAGTTTTCTGATTGTAAGGCCATAATGGCCGATTATCTTGTTTCCTTTCTTTTTGATTAGGGTTTTAGTTTATAAGGAACCAACTAATGTAATTTTCGGTAGACTTGATTTTGAATGAAAAATAGAGAGAATTTTCTCTTTGGTTCCGAAAATTGACTTATCACTCACCTTTCTTTCTTGTTCTTGAGTGTGGCGTCTTTCACCTTCTTGATACCGTTGGTTCTTATCTCATTATAGATAACGGGTCACAGTCTTATATTGTTCTTGCTTATAAAGTTGAATCTAGAAACGATCATTGCTACCATATATTGGTTCCGAGTTTCACTATTCTTGGTGAGGTTCATATCACCTCCTATAATTTCCGGAAAAAAGGCGCTATTTTTATAGTAATGTGTTGAAAGGTGCTCACCATGGTCCAATTATGGATATCCCCATAAGTAGGCCTATGGACCTAAAATTCTACCGGCCCTTTGAAAATGGAAATAGGAAGTGTGTCTCCCCTCCCATGGAAGTTGCGGAGGATGATTCTAAAGCCTAGAAGAATTGCTTGGTGGGTTATTTTATTGAGAAAAAGCTCTCATGTTCTCTAGTTAACAACATTGCCATGCATATTTGGGGCAATCGTGGCCTACTGGAAGTTTTGGCTAATGAAAAGGGGTTTTCTTCTTCAAGTTCTTAGATGATGAAGCTTGTTCTAATGTGTTAGAGGCTGGCCCTTGGTTATTTGCTGGAAGGATGGTGATCCTCAAAAAAGGGCATCCTAGGCTCATTCTATCTAAAGATTCCTACTCATAAATTCTGGTTTGGGGTTAAGCTCTTCAACATTCCTCATGAATACTGGGGATGAAAATGGGCTGAGCCATATTGCTAGTGCGGTTGGGAAACCCCTCTATGTTGATAGCCTAGCCGAATCCATGAAGAGAATTTCCTTTGCTGTAGTTTGTATTGAAATTGATGCCTATTGTGGCCTATTTGATTCCTTTGACCATTTATGGGTGACAGTTCGGACCCAAAACTTGGTGAAAACGTGGAAATCTTGGTGGAATACCAATGGAAACCAAAAATCTGCATTGAATGTAAGTCTTTTGGCCATTCTATTGTGACTTTCCCTAGTCTTAAGACTTTACTTCCACCCTCTGAAAATAATTCCGCTCCCAAGCTAAAACAAGAATGGAGTCAATAAAAGAGATGTTCCCCTGGTTTCCTTACCTCAAGCGTACATGGAACCTCCTCCACTTGGTTCTTTGAAAGTTAATGAAGTTATTTCCACTAGTTATGCTGAAAATGAACCTTCTTTGCGTCCAACCAACCTGCATATTCATGACCAATGCCATGACCTCTATAAGGAAAGGGTTGTTGATACCTCTAACATATTCGTAGCTCTTGATGAGGATGGTGATTATTGTAATGACCAATGCAATGACCAATGTAATGATGTTGATTCTTCTTCACCAGCCTCTACGGACGATTCCTTATGGCACTCAAAAATTAAAAACATTGATGGGGTCACGATTATAGGGCTCTCCAGCCCCATAGAGTCCTCTAGCAATAAGAAGAAGAAGAAACAGATTGCTAAGAAAGATAAGAATAACAGCTCGCAAGCTAAGATGATGCATTCCCAAACTCTCAATGATTAATCTCGCTTGTTGGAACATTAGGGGCCTGAATGCTACCCCTAAACAATTAGAAGTAAGGAAAATATTGCTTGATCATAAGCTTAGTCTAGTTTGCTTAATTTAGACAAGAGTGAGATTTGACAAAAAGCCTCTTGTTGTCAATTCAATTTTAAAGGATTGGGATTTATTAGACAATTACAATAGTTATGGTCTCGGTAGAATTTGGGTTGGTTGGGATCTTAGAATTCTCAAAATCACTAAAATATGTGAAACGGATCAGATTATTCACTGTAATGCTTGTATCATGGATACTAATGAGCAGTTTCGAATCTCCTTTGTTTATGGTTCTAATGAGGACATATCAAGAAGAGCACTTAGGGAAAGTTTGTGTTCAAACCAGCAAGGTTCCCCTAGGATTGTCCTAGGCGATTTTAATGTTTCTAGAAGGGTTGATGAGTCAATTAGGGGCTGCTCCATAATTACTGTCGCTATGGAAGAATTTGTTGAATGTCTTTAAGCTTTGGAGCTTAATGATCTTCGTTTCTCAGGTTTTCTTCACACTTGGTGAAACAAGAGAAGCAATGGTTGCATCTCTAAGAAAATGGATAGAGTTCTTGTCAATAATGAATGGCTTGTCAAGCTTGAGCATTCAGAAGCAAGGTTTCTGTAGGGAAAAATTTTGGTTTTGATAAAATTGCTGTGGATAGGGTTTCCAAATCTTTCCTTTCGAAAACATATTTTCATAATTGGATTTTGTTTATACATGTATAAAAAAAACCTGAAGTATACTTGATTGTTCTCTTAAAGCTTTGATTCCGATTCAACACCAAGACTTCCAAGCTATGACTCGCGATCTGATAACTTGTGTGTAGGCACATCACGTGTACAGACAAGACTCGACGGAGGTTACAGAAAACAAGAAGACAACCTTTTGCCTTCTCCTACAGAGTTCGGTCGGCTCCTGCAAGAACAAAATAAACTTTTTTTTTTCTTTTTGCTTTAGCCTCACCCCTCTCTACTGTAGGGAAAAATTAACTAAAACCGCAGCGGAAGGCGAAAAGTAGATTTTCGTATAGTTTAAAATTTTTCTAAAGATTTGAACCTTAACCCTTTAATTAATTAAACACAAATATACAGTTAGAGTTAAATACCTCTTGTCGCGTGATCCGATTGACTTACGTCGATGGTAATCCGTAAGATCTTCAATCCTAGCACGTACGTGAATCACCTAGGAGCTTGGTCTCCCTTTTTTCTTTGAATTGCTTACTTGAGAATGGATGTATGGAACTTCTGATCCTGATCTTTAATCCCAAAACACCAAGAGCCTAGAAAAATAGTTTCGGTCACTTTTGAATTCACAATCGATATGATTGGAACTCGCGTAACCCTAAATCAAAAGTGTGCACAAAACCTTTTGATCCTAAAGGCTTGCAAGTGCACTATCGAATGAGAACTTATTTTTCTTTTTCTCTCTTGGCTGAAATTCTATGTGTATTGAGTAAGATTTTTATTTTTCAAAGCAAACAAAAATCTCTCTCACTCAAGCTTCTAGGTGGCCGAAATTTATCACCTTATATTTATAAGGTGACCGAAATTTCTCCTTCTCAAAATAGGGTTGGCCGAATTCTTTGTGTAGGAAATCTAGGGTTGGCCAATTTCCTTATTTGAAAAGGAATTGTGCTTTTCCCTAATTCCTATCAATTTAAGAATCCTAACACTTATAGGACTAGGGTGGCCGAATTCTTTGTGTGGTATGGAGTGTATGTGGACTTAATCCTTACCACATTAGGACTCCTATCACTTAAAAGAATTCTAACCCTAATCCAACACATAGTATTTTATTTACTGATCAGGAAAAAATTTTGATTTAAACTATTAATTAATTTCCATTTAATCAAAACAATAAAATAAAATAATATCTTGGGCTATTTTATTAGCCTTGCCGCCCACAACATATATACATGGGCCTAATATTATTTTTCTTATTTTATTTAATCCATTAGACTTTAAATAAAAGCCTACATGTGAACCAGACTTATTCTTACTAAAAGAAACAACCCTACATGTCTCCTTTTAATATATTAATATAATATAGCAGCCCATTAAATAAATAATAGACATATTATATTCTTAATATATTAAATGCAATTCTAGATGGACCCATAAATTGGTCCGGTAGAATATATCAAGTGATCCATGCAAGTACGTGTGGATTATGGATCTTGGCGGGCTATCTAAATTTAAGCTTCAATAGACATAACCTAATCACAATCAACAAATGATTCACTTAGGTCCGATCTATTAATTTTAACTCATTCCACTAAAGAGCTAAAATTGAACTCTTAAATAAAGATAGAATAAGGATATGTTTCTCATTCATACCCTAGACAATCTTATAGGAGATGGTGTATCCTCGTGAATAATATCAGTAATCGGCTAGAGCTCATAGACCGCCTATAGCTCTCCAAGTTACCATATTTCCTCATATGACCACATTTTGAACACTTAGATATTTGGACTTGTCCAGAAGCCATGTCTTCAATAATCATTATTGAAAACTCAACGTTGAGATTTAATATCGAATACCTCAAAACATCCATATGATGATATTATACTCTCATTTAATAAATGGAGCCACGATGTCCATATCTATAAATGAAGTCCTCTATCGATTAACAAATGAATACCACCAAACTATCGAGGATAGACTATGCTATATAATCGTACTCATTGATAGCTCAAATGATAACACTTGCAACCATAAGTCCATCATTTATCTCAGGATTAAGATCGACTCTCCGATTGTCCTAATAATGAAAAGACTTATATCTAGTGACGGTTCTAGATAAAGTATTTCATTGTGATCATGTTCACTGCACCCAGTGCACTAGATTCTTTTACTCGAAAACCTTTCGATGATTTTAGACTCATCATAACTCATTTGATCCCACTCAAATGCTAGTAAAAGAATTCTACAACTTTATCAAGATAGAGGTGCCCAACCTTTAACTTAAGTTGTGAACGTTATTCAAGACTAACTAAAGAATTGTGTCTACCTCACACATGTCCGGATGTATGAACAATTCTTCATATCTCATAGTCTTTTGACCTTATAATTATTTACCTTGACAATTATAATAATAAATGCTATAAGTATTTGTAAGAATCAGAAAACACTTTATTAATATGAAAAGATTGTCAATTACAATATTACATTCTTGCTATTGAGCATAATCCTAACATTTTTTGTATTAGGTTTTTGGTTGCTTTTGTTTCTTGATAAGTGTATATTATATATTAGGATCCTAGGGTTTAGTTGTCTAAGTCAAAATAGGATTCTAAATCCTATTTTAATTCGATCACCACTAGGACTTAAACTTGTGACCTCTAGGATTTATAATAATCTTTATTATTTTTAATAATTTTGAATTAGTCATGGTTCGAACCTGTAACCTTCTATCCATATTTTTATAATATTTACATATTACAAGCTTTAGGACATAAATACCAAAAAATCTCCCACTTGCACTAAAGCAGGTGGGACATCTCTCGTAATCTTAGACCCTCTAGATAACCTTCATACACTTTAACCGTTAAGGTCTTTGTAAATGGATCAGCCAAGTTGTCCAGCGACGCAATCTTGGTGACGGTCACGTCTCCTCTTTGCACTATCTCCCTCATGAGATGATATTTCCTCTATATGCTTCCCTATTTGATGGCTTTTTGGTTCTTTGGGATTAGCCATCACACCACTATTATCACAATAAAGTGTGATGGACTTCTCCAAATCTGGAACAACTTCCAGATAACTCAAAAATTTACAGAGCCATACAGCCTCCTTAGCTGCTTCACAAGCTGCTACATATTTGGCCTCCATGGTGGAATCAACAATACAAGATTACTTGACACTCCTCCATACTATGGCTCCATTACTGACCTAGACGTGGATTTGCTAGAATCCATGTCTGACTGAATGTCAGTATCTGTATATCCTTACGGGATCAAATCATGTCCTGAATATATAAACATATAGTTTCTCGTTCTTCGAAGATACATGAGAATAACCTTCACAGCAACCCAATGATCTAATGCTGAGTTGGACTAGAATCTGTTAGCTACTCCCACTGCGAAGCAGATGCCAGGTCTCGTGCATAACATAACATACATGAGACTGCCCACTACTGACGCATAGGGAAACTATCTCATATCCTCAATTTCTTAAGGTGTCTTAGGACTAGTCTCACCAGGCTCCAACTCATTCAATACAATCTTAGAACGAGGTTTATGGTCACTAATATAATTGTCCTCAAGAAACGTTGCATTTGTCGATACAAATACTTTGTTATCTTCGGGACTATAGAAGTGTCCACCTTTGGTCTCCTTAGAGTATCCTACAAACAGGCAGACCACAGACTTGGAGTATATCTTTCCACTTCTATTCTACAGCACGTGTGCTGGATATCCCCATACGCGGAAATGTCACAAACTAGCTTTACGACCATTCCATAACTCTAGGGGAGTCCTAGGAACTGATTTGGATGGCACTACATTCAAAATATATGCCGCTGTTTGTAACGCATATTTCCAGAAGGAATTTTGTAATTATGAGAAACTAATCATAGATCTCACCATTTCCATTAGGGTTCTATTTCTCCTCTCTGCTACACTATTTTGCTGAGGTGTACCGAGAGCTGTGAGTTGGGAAACTATCCCATGTTCGACCATGAAGTCTTCAAACTCTTGGTTAAGGTACTCACCTCCATGATCCGATCGTAGTGACTTGATAGTCCTACCTAATTGATCATCAACTTCAGCTTGGAATTCTTTGAACTTTCAAATGTTTCCGACTTTCGTTGCATCAGGTAGAAATATCTGTATCTATAGTAGTCATATAAAGGTGACATAATACTCATAGCTGCCCCTAGCTCTAACATTCATCGGTCCGCAGAGGTCTGTATCTATGAGCTTCAATTGCTCTATAGCTCTAAGCCCTTTTCCAGTAAAAGGTCTCTTAGTCATCTTACCTTCTAAACATGATTAGTAGACAGGTAGGGTGTCAACCTTTAACTCACTTAAAGGTCTGCTTTTTACTAGTATGTCTATCCAGTCAATGTTGATATGACCAAGCCTTAGATGCCAGAGATACGTGTCATTATTTGGAGAAATCTTATGTCATTTAGTTTTTGGTTTTTCAACCTTAAACATTTCGGTGTTGAGCATTGTAGTATGTATTAACGGTCTTAACACCTACAAATTATTTTCATTAATTCCTGAACAAATATTCAGCGCACTCATTCCAATAATAACAGACTTATTATTAAAAGAAACTGAATATAATTGTTCTAACAATTTAGAAATGGAAATCAAATTCCGTGTAAATCCAGAAATATAATAAACATTGTTCAATAATAAAAAAATATTATTATTACAAAATTGCAATCTTATTGCTCCCACTACTTTGGCCGACACGACATCCCCCGACCCCAGACGCATTGAGAAAGCTCCCTCATCTAGCTATGTCCAAGAATCAGTCCACTGCAAAGAAGAACAAACATGGTTAGTAGACCCCCGAATCAACTATCCAGGGTGAAGAATCATCTTCCACTATACAAGATTCAAGAACAAGTAAATCATATTTACCTTTCGTTTTCTTCTTCTTGGCTACCTCTTCCAGGTACTGAGGACAGTTCCTCTTCTAGTGCCCGACCTTGTTACAATGGAAACGTTTTCCTTTGTCTTGGTCGGTGGAGGTGCCTTCTTTTTACTTTGGGACTTCTTGGGCTTGGGCTTACCTTTGGCCTTCCTAGCAGACCTCTTTCTCTTTGTATTATTTTTAGAGGAGGAAGATGGCTCGGCAACAGTTGCCTTACCGGTCTTACCCTTGTTGTCCTTAGTCAGGGACTCAAAAGTAGTGAGCTCATTGAGCAACTGTGTGAGACTGAACCTTAACTTGTTCATCCCGTAGTTGCTTTTAAACTGATCGAAATTGTTCGGAAGAGTCGTCAGTATGATGCTCACTTGACTGGGTTTGTCAATAGCCCCACCATTGACTTCTACCGTGTTGAAGTAAGACATCATGCTTAGGATATGTTCCCGAATTGATGTACCTTCCTTCATACGAGCGAGCATAGTGGAACGAGAAGCTTCGTGTCGCTTTTGCTATAAGGGCTGCCAGAACATAGCTTGTAATGACTACATGATTTCGAATGCTGAAGTCATTGCTTCGTGCTTTGTGACAAACACGTTTGTCATAGAAGCAAACAGATGTGTTCATGCCTTCTCATTAGATGAGACCCATCGCTGGTATGCCTCACAAACTCTTTGCGAGGCATTGGCAGCAGGCGCCGGAGGACATTCCTCCGTAAGCACAAACTTGAGGTCTTTTGTGACCAATATTGTATTAATATTTAGTTTCCACTTAGTGTAGTTATCACCAGTTAATTTTTCGTTTGCAAGTATTTGTAGTATCACAGAAGACATAATTGCTGAAATAAATAAAACGTTCATTCAGTCATTTATTAAAACAAGTGCGAGTGCTTTGGCATAAATTTAAACATGATACATGAACATGTTTAACGAACTAGAACTACCCTAAAACTAGTAACTATACCACGACAATCCAACATACCACAAATAAGTGCCGCCTTAGGGTCGGTCAAGTCTTTGCATGTTGGATCGAGACATTCTCAATTAAATGATATTCTATAATAACTCTTATTCCATATCATTCAACCATCGTTTATTCAGTCAGGTTTTTAATTAACAAAACTTAATCAAAACCTTTGTGAGTGTAACCCACCATTTCAGATCTCAAGAGCTTAACTCGAGAATTGCCTCCTTAGGGTCGGTCAATCTCGAAATGCCCTCAGAAATCCTATCCGTTAGGTAGTCAACCTTGATATTGATCTTTATGGAAACCCTCCTTAGGGAGGATGAAAACAAAGCCGTCAATATGCCCCACTCAGATCTCACGGTGTTAAACTAATGATGGAGACCGCGGGATATATATGTCATATATCCCTCTCCCCACTCACTATTGTAAAACTAGGGTTTTCTATCCATTAATGCACCTAGACTCTACAAGATTAAATGACTAACTTTAATCAAGTTATCTAGCGCATTAACAAATTCATTATTGGAAACAATTTCTAATTAACTAATAAATTATTAATGATTTTTAACTATTAAAAATCTAATCTATTAGTGAATAATCTAAGCTTTTGTAAACTATTTACGAAGCTCAGATTATTATGATAGTGTTTACCAAGTTTTAACTATTAAAACCCTAACACTTTATTCGGTTAATTTATTCTTAGGTTATTGATCATATTAATCCTAATTACAATAAAATACACTATTAATTCAACTTATTAAACTCTTTAATAACTAGATTAATATAAATGAGAATTACCAAGTTTTTTTTAAAAAAAAAAACTAGTCTCATTTTCATAGCCAATAATGTCTTTACTGATTTTAATCATATTAAAAAAAATACATAAAATATTAGGCTATAATGCATGTTTGACATATCAAATATATTTGTGTAGGCACATCTTATCTAAATGACATACGTATGCATGTCAATACTTTTATCATCACATAATATAAAGCATACATGAATTGACCGAGTACTGTGGATTATTTAACCTAAAACAAAATTGTAATCTAAAATTACAAAAATACCCCCAAGGCATTCATTGGTCTTCTTGTAACTTCAGAAATCTTCGAGTCTCTTCAGGTCACTCCAATTCATCTCTTGAATCCTTCTTCGCGATTTTTCCAGGTCTTCAATATAGGTTACATTTTTTTTACAATACAAAAATTGTAAAACAAATATATATATATATATATATATATATATATAAATATATAATACAACCCATGAACCCTAAATCCACAGTACTATATAATTAACGATCAATCATGTTTTTGTATATTAAAATATTTAATATACATATAAAACAACATACATTCAATTTAAACAGTGCCTATACAATCATACATTCAGGAGCATCGAAAACAATTTCCTGTTCCGAAAAAAAATTGGCTCTGATACCAATTATTGGAACCCCGATCACTGGTAACGCAGCGGAAATAGGTTTTAAAATTTCTTTATACAGATCGTAAACGATTTGGGACTGATAAATTTAATATACATATAAAACAACATACATTCAATTTAAACAGTGCCTATACAATCATACATTCAGGAGCATCGAAAACAATTTCCTGTTCCGAAAAACAATTGGCTATGATACCAATTATTGGAACCCCGATCACTGGTAACGCAGCGGAAATAGGTTTTAAAATTTCTTTATACAGATCGTAAACGATTTGGGACTAGTGAACTAAGGATTGTAATTTTTCGGAACTTATACATACATCATTATTACAATAATACAATATATGTATACACAAGAAATTGAAATCAATAATCAGAATAAGAGAAGAAATCAATTCTTCATACCTAGGTAGGAGGCTCCTTCACTTTACGATATGCTCCTGGTCTGTACCACCGATCTTCCTAGCTATTCCAGGAGCTGGTAACTGCGTGTGGGCGCGTCACGTACTCGGAACTTAGGAGGATGTAGAGAAAAGAAGAATAAACTATATCTTCCAAGAGAAAAATACCTAGAACAATTCTAGTAAAAAAATATTATATATTTTTTCTCTCTTTTTTCATGCACACCAATTGCTCACCTCCTATCTCAGCACTGATGCGTTTTTCTCTCTTTAATATTGATGATGTGTTGACTTTAAAATAAAATTCAAAATCAATATTTAATTAAAACCAATCAATTAAACCAATCAATCTAACCTTTTAAGATATCAAATATCTTTAAGATATTGATTAATATTTAGTTTATTTGATTTGATTTGAATTCAAACTATTTAAATTCAAAAATTAAAAATTTAATTTTAATAAAATAAAATAATCATATTATCATATTTTATTCAAAAACAAATATCAACAAACATCCTCCATTTAGTGATTAATAACATAATTAAATAATCTTATTATTTAATTTATTTAATCACCATTATTCATTAATCAAATAATCTCATTATTCAATTAATTCCAGAATAAATAGGTGTCACTTTCGTAACACAATTAATTGGACAATCCAATTAATTAACAGTGACCCTTGTTACTTAAATCAATCGGGCTAGCAAGGGGACCTAATGTACCCACGGTATTTTGAGCTCCAATAATCTTTGGAATCATTAATTAAACTCTTTAATTAATATTCTTTGGTTATTAACTCCAGTGTTATTCCACAAAAAATCCGAAGTTGCACTCTCTCAACTGCAGACGCTTTAACACAAACCGATAAAACTCGGTGTCCATCGATATAGCTATTACACATGGTGTGATCCTCCACAATAGTTCATAATTAGACCTGGGTCATAATATTCGTTATACCCCTCTAATTACATATATCCTTTAAGTCCCGTTGATTCTCTAATGGACAATAAATCCTATTTCCTATGGAATTAGGAGAGTGCTCATATTGTCCAAGCCCCGAATCAACCCTTAAATGAACTACCATCTACTTTTCACGAGAAGGAGTGGATTCCACTATTATGTAGAAACCTTCCCAACCACAAGCCAAACCGTAATCCCAACATACGGAGCATATTGATCAGGAATTGCATCCGACCTCACCCATGGTATATCAAATACCACGATCTAACCTGAAGGAGTCAATATGACAGTCAAGATTAAGATCACCCATATATAGTAATCATTATTTGATATATATGAATCTCATCGGTAAACGGATCTTGGTGAGAAATTCACATAAATCATGGCCCAGTCCTATATGATCACATCATACAAGATGCCTCAATTACCATATCTTCATATGAATGATTCAGGATATAATTATCGTACATTACAGAATAGACCGCAGCTATAGATTAACCACAAATAAAGTACCCAGCTTTATTTGCTTTCTATGTACTCTTTAGATTGCATGTCTCTTACTGTATTCATCCGTATATGACACTCATATACACAGTTCGAGATTACATCTGGCAATCTAGGATGTTAATATGCACAAGTTATAAAATAAACAACACAACAAGAATGAATTGAACTTTTCTTTTTATTTATTTCATAAATCAATTTACAAATTACATCTTTAGGGCATGTTTCCCAATAGGGACATCATGCCTAGGCCATGTTCTCGAACTGATGCTCCCTCCTTCATGAGAGCAAGAATTGCGGAACAAACAACTTCGTGTCGCTTTTGCTTAGAAGGTTGCCCAAACATGGTCTGCAATGACTCCATCATGTCAAATGATGTTGTCATTGTTTTGTGCTTCGATACAAGCACTTAGGTCATACTAGCCAGCAAATAAATACGGGCCTTTTCATCAGCTGAAATCCATTTCTCGTGGGCCTAACGAATAGCTCATGTTGCTTTGGCTGCAGGCTGTGGAGGACATTCCTCCGTAAGCACAAATGTTAGGTCTTTGGTGACCATGATTGCATTAATTTTATTCTTCCATTTAGTAAAGTTTTCCCGGTTAATTTATCATTAGCAAGTATTTGAAGTAGTGCAGACAACATTGCTAAAATAAACATAAATAAAATAAAATTCATTCATTCCATACGTTCATACCATGTGTTAAGATTCGGTATAATATTAAATATGATGCATGAACATGTTTAATAAACAAAAATAAACCCTGAAAAAAAATGTGTCTACGCCATGACTATCCCACATTCCACAAGCAAGTGCCGCATAGAGATTGGTCAAGTACTTGCATGTTGGATCGAGACATTCTCAATCGAATGATACACCGGAATAACTCTTTATTCTTATATCATTCAACCATATCTTATTTTAGCTAGGATTTTAATTTATCATTTAACTAAATCCTTTGTAACCCATCATTTTAGATCTCATTTATGAACTTAACTTAAGAGTTGTTGCCTTAGGGTCAACTAGTCACTACCAAAATACATCCAGAAAACCTATCTGTTAGGAAGTCAACCTTGGTATTGACTCTCATGGAAACCTTCCTTAGGGACGATGAAAAAAAAGGCATCTCGAGGACCCATTTAAAGCTCACAGCGATGAACTAACGACGGAGACTGCAGAATATATTGTCATATATCCCTCTCCCACTCACTATTTTAAGGTTAGGGTTTTTTTTAATTACTACGAGTATTGAAACTCTGTATCCCTAGATTAACTTAGATATAACGGCTAAGAAGAATCTAAGTTTCTAGGTTATGCTACTAGAATCTTATCCTATTAATATTAAATAATAAACCCGATTTTTAACTATTAAAAATCTAATTTATTATTGGAATTCTAATCTATGTAAACTATTTAAATAGACTGGAATTAAATGTGTAATTTACCAAGTTTTAACTATTAAAACTAAAAATACATTATTCGGTCCAATTATTATTAAGGCCTTAATCGAATTAATCCTAATACTGTTTTGGGCCTAACTAATCTAATTAATTAAACTCTTTAATTAAAAGATTAGTTATTAATCAGAATTACCAAGTTTTTACTCCTAAAAACTAATATCATTATTAATTGCCCATTATGTGAAAAATCCTATTTTAATCTCATTAAAAATAAAACACATAAATCATGGCAATTATGTATGTATGATATGTTATAGTGCAAGTGTAGGCACACCTAATCTATATGGCATTCTTATGTATGACAATTCTTAAAAAAAAATTAAATCATCCAATGATTTCAAAATTAAAGCATACATGAGTTGACCGAGTACGATGAGTTATCTAACTTAAAACAATTCTAATTCACAAAAAATAATCCAAGGCATTCCTTGGTCTTCTTGTAAATCCATTGTCTACAATATTCTTGAAGTCCACTTCTTTGCATCTTTGGGCTTCCAATCAAGTCCAACTTGATTTATGTCAAGTGATCTATCTCATGGATAGAACCCTAAGGCCTATCACTTAATTTCAGCAGAATATATACTGCCCACAAAGCCCACAAGATGACCTTTCCGTAAGCCTCTAGGCCGCACACGCGCGAAGATGCACGCAACAACCTTGTATGTGTCAAGGCAGTCCACTCGGCTACTTATGGGCTGCCGCCTATTGTACCAAGGCCCAAGTGTTACTTTAACACGTAACCGAGGTCCAAGTATGGTCCAAAACAGCCCCTGCATCTACGAACACGCAGCTGCAGCAGCGACAACTGCTTACACACCTAGTGCGCGCAGCTTGTCGCGTGCGGCTGCTATTCGCGCTCATAGGGTAGTTTTTTGTTCTTCGAATCCTTTCGAATATCACTATCTTCTTCGCAACACACAAAAAAAATATATATATATATATACATACAAAACAAATATCAAGAACAACCACAAAGAAATCGGCTTTCTTGATTACATTGATGAATAAAAAAAATTAATCCTATAACCCATCGGACCATATAATTAACGATCAACCATTATAAAAATCATACAACCCTAGATTGTGCCTACACATATCATACATAATGAAATCAAAAGAAAATAACTTAAGTTTTTCCATGTATATACACAAATTGGCTCTGATACCAATTGTAGGGAAAAAATTAGGGTTTTGATAAAATTGCAGTGGATAGGGTTTCAAAAATTTTCCTTTAGAAAATATAATTTCAGAACCAGATTGTGTATATACACATATAAAAAAAAACCTTGAAGTGTACCTGATTGTTCTCTTAAATCTTTATTTCCGATTTCACCACCAAGCCTTCCGAGATATGACCCGCGATCTAATAACTTGTGTGTAGGCACATCACAGATACAGTTAGGACTAGATGGAGGTTACATAAAACAAAAAGACAACCCCTTGCCTTCTCCTAGTAAGTTTGGCTGGCTCCTGCAAGAAGAACAAAAGATACTTTTTTTTTCTTTTTGCTTTGGCCGCACCCATCTCTCTCCATATTAGGTTTTTGGTTGCTTTTGTTTCCTGATAAGTGTATATTATATATCAGGATCCTAGGGTTCAGTTGTCAAAGTCAAAATAAGATTCT
This sequence comes from Dipteronia sinensis, assembly GCA_033220585.1. Lineage (NCBI taxonomy): Eukaryota > Viridiplantae > Streptophyta > Magnoliopsida > Sapindales > Sapindaceae > Dipteronia > Dipteronia sinensis. Next base: position 18,587,886 of record CM065643.1, on the reverse strand, counting down.
ACAAGGACCTCTATTTTCTGATTGGCTTATTTCATGACAAACCACACCACATTAGGGATCATTTTGTAATGGGTAGCTTAGGTCTTCGTTGGCAAGCTTCCAAGCATCTCCATAACTTCAAGAGCAAAAGGTATATTCAATTGACTTTGTCTCTTGAAGAGTTTAGGTGCCCACACACACTTCATTCATTCTTTTTTCATCTTGCATTTGTGTTCTAATTGTTTATATGTGTGCATCCATTACACATTTCACACTTTCACCTCTTTGTTAGACTTAAGTGTGGTTGTGTGTTATGCAATTCGTTTCCTGAAGTATGTTTGGAAAATGTTCGCGCCTGCGCGATGGTTTTTTTTGTCTAAGTGCAGTTTGTGACCACTAGAGAGATCCCTTTACCCTCTCTTGGATTGGTATTGGGTTACACTTAAGTGCAGTTTGTCTAAGTGTGGTTGTCTAAGTGCAGTTTAACAACCATGAGTTTGGGCAATCTTGTTTCTGTCCAAATCTGACCCTTGGTCACTCAAATGACCATATCTTATTCTACAGATATCAAAACCTCTTTCCATAAAAAGGAGTATAAATTAGACTTCCATTCCATTCCAACAGTATATTATATGAAAGGTTTCGATGTTGTTTGGTCATGTTTTGGGTCACTCAAAACTGGAGCTGTTGTGCTGTCGAGTTTTTTTCTGAGTGAAAAGCGACCTTAGGGCAACCTCAGGATGACCTGACTTCCAAGTCGCTTTTTCAACCGTATTTTGGCTCCCAAACCCGAGAGTAAATCGACCTTGAAGTGACTTATCATCCAGGTCACCCTAAGGTCGCTTTTGTGGCCAGAAATAAGTTTTTCCTTATCCAAAACAATGTTGCTTCACTTGGATCATATATACTTCATCTTCTTCCCCATTAAGACTCATAACTCAAAAATTTCCATATCATAGTGAGATAAATAGTTCCCCTAGTGAGAGAAAGCACCAATATTTCCTTTTTAACTCTTCAAACCAAAAACCCATGCATCCATGACATCCTTCATGCATCAATCTTTCATGGGTCTTCTTGGTTTAATGACTAGGTAAGTTACTGTTAGGTTTTATATTTGTGTTGACTTGATTCCATAACAAAATGCTCTTTGTTTGTATTGCTTAGGTTGTTTAGGTGGTTCGTGATTGGATCGAGCTTCGAAGAAGGAAAGCAACTTAGCATGCAAAGTTCGTCTTCAAGGGGAAATATGCTTACTTGGATGCTAAGGTATCCAGATTCTTTCTCCTCTTGCAAGGCGTAAGGGCACATACACACATTGTATTCATTTGTGTCCTTGCATCATTGTTCAAATTTGGGTATAACACAATACACACACTTATACATGTAAGCACATGCATTAGACTTAATTTGACAATTTTTGTAAAGTTGCTTGTTCTAGGACTATTTCTAGGAAACATCATACTTGTGTGTTCTTGTATTTATTTGTTTGTGTTTTTGTGATATTAAACTTGAATTTGAGCTTATATAATTCCTCATTGAGTTTTGGTTGTTTCAGTTACTCATTCATTAAGTTTCGAGTTCAAAATAGGAAGTTATGAAACTTTCCATGATTTTATCGTACATGGTTTTCGTCCTTATTTTTCAAGTTGAATTCCATATTTTTTGTGAAAGTTGTCTTGATATCTTTTATACATGAGGGTGTCTCGGTTTGTAATCCGAAAATGGATTCAAATTTGGAGTTTGGAGGCTGGAGAATGTTAGAAAAATATTTCAGTGTGCGATAGGGAGCAAAGGGGAAGTGGTGGCAAACTGCTGAAACCAACCATACCCCGTGGAGGCGCGTGGCCCCAATGGGAAGGCCACCATTCTGCCCTCATGGAGGCCACACGCCTCCATGGGGAGCTGAGGTGGCAAGGGTTCATTGGTCCTTTGATTCTCTCTACTCTTCACATCGTTTTCCCTCCATATAAAATCAAATTTCGTGCAGAAATTTTGAACAACTTTTCATTTTTTGCTTTGGTCATATCTCTCTCAAATCTACTCCGATTTTAGATTTTCAAAAGCCAAAATTGTTGGTCTTGAAGTGAGGAACAAGTCTCAAGCATTTTTAGAGTCAATTGATGTCCAGTTGTTTCAGTGTGATCTGATCTCAGTTAGTGTGTTCATCATTTGTAATTGAATCATCTTCTTTCCTTTTTTCTTTTGTTATCAACTTAATGAATCTTCTTATTTGCTTAAAGAAAAATGTTTAGAATGATTTTGATTTAAATTTTGGACTTGTTTGATTGATTTTCGAAATTAGCTCTTGTGATTTTTAATTGAACATCTTTTAGCTATTCTTGAAGAACATGAACTTGAATCTAGAATCTTTTTTTGATTTGATCTTGATTGTTGATTTCTAGGTTTTAGTCACATGTTATAGAACTAAAATATTTTGGTTTTGATTTCTATTATTCATATATAATTCTTATTTGATTGAATATGTTAATGATTTCAAGTGTTAACTTGTTCACTTGATTTCAAAGCTAGTTTTGTGATTTCAATTGAAAACTTGTTGTTCTAGCTTTGATTGACATGTTTAGGTTTCTAGATATTTTTGTGGATGATTTTGAATGTCTAATCTAGATCTCTAATCACATGTTCATAAGAATTAGTTACGTTTGATTGTGAGCTTGTTTTGTGCAAAACTAATTCTTCACAAAGTGTGTTTGATCAACTTGCTCTATTTGATTGTGCTTGCATTATTTGCATTCACTTAGATCATTTGCCTTGTGAAGAGGTTGGAAGTCTCATGTCTTTGCGTGATTCTTTGACTTGAGCATTGGAAGTCTCATATTGGAGAGTGATTCTTCAGCTCAAGCATTAGAAGTCACATTTGGAGAGTGATTCTTCAAGTTGTGCATTTGAAGTCTTGGCTAGGATCGAGGTGATACGGATAGCTAAGCAAGGAAGTCTTGTCTAGAGTAGGGGTGACTGGGATAGACAAGCAAGGTTACTTCCTAGAGACATGAGGTCTTGGATAAGAAGTTGGCATAGTAAGTTCACTAGGCCCGAGGGTAAATTAGGTGTTGATAGCTTAGAGAGTGAATCTTGGATTGATTGCCTCTTGAGTGTGTAACTCCTATTTGTCATAGTGAATTACTTTTGCCGGTGGTTGTGGTATCAACCCATGGATGTTTCCTCTTTTGAGGCTTTACCACGTAAAAATCCTTTGTGCTGATTTTTGTTTTTATTATCTTTACTTACTTTGAATTTGTATTGATTCATCTATTACTTAATTGTATTCATACTATCTTGTTGAATTAATATACTTGTTTAAGTTTCTTTGTACAATTGTATATCTTGTGAAGAAAAAGAAATTGCGAGAATTTTGAGACTATACCTATTCACCCCCTCTAGGTATATTTGACACTGTAATATTAAGGGGAATTTCATTTGGTATCAGAGCAAGTGTCTAGAAGTAATTAGATAGATCCATTTTATAGTGTTTGTTGTTTTTTTTAGCTATGGGTGATTTGTTGTCGGAAGGTGCTTCTAGTGCTAGACCTCCACTCTTGAAGAGTGGTAACTACTCCTTTTGGAAAATTAGGATGAAAGCCTACATTAGATCTATCAATGAAAAAGCATGGATGAGTGTTGAGGAAGGTTATGAGATACCTACCAAAAGGCTTAAAGATGGCACTATGATTTTGAAGCCTAGAGTCGAATGGAGGGCTATTGAATGTGATAATACTAAGTGGCATCATCCAGCGGTGAATGCTATTTTTGGTGGTGTAGATAGTATTCAATTTATCTACATCCGAAACCTCAAATCAGCAAAGGAAGCATGTGATACTTTGCAAACTATCAATAAGGGCACGTCGGCAGTTCGAAGGTTTAGATTACAAATGCTTACTTCTCAATTTGAAAGTCTTGTTATGGATGAGGATGAGAAGTTAATAGACTTCTAAACTAGACTCTTAAATATCACCAACAAAAGTCAAACTTTGGGAGAGCCATATCCACATGAGAGAATTAATTAGAAAATCTTGAGATCCTTGCCTAAGAGATTTAAAGCAAAGGTGACCGTAATTGAAGAAAGCAAGAACGTTGATCTTATGAGGGTTGATGAGCTTCTTGGGTCTCTACAAACATATGAGCCCCAATTCAAGCCGAAGATTGAGGGTAAGGGAATAACACTCAAGGTAACCAATGAGAAGAGTGAAGATTATATGGCTAATATGGTGAGAACATTCAAGAAATTTCTAAAGAACATATGTTCTAAGAGAGAAGAAGTCAATAAGAAGATCACTCCAAAAGAAGTGGTAGATTGCAAGGATAAATCTAAGAAGAAGCTAATTCGATGTCATGAATGCAAAGGGATTGGATTTATCTCTACCAACCGTGCTAATGAGAAGAGAGAGTCTAAGAAAGGCTTAGTAATGGCGGCTACTTGGAGTAATGTGAGTGTGAGTGATGAAGAAGAGGTAGAGGAGTCCTCGGATGATTGAGAATACACTAGCAATTACATTGCTCACCCGACTATATATGAAGGAAGATTTGTGGATAGTAGTAAAGACTCCTCAAGTAGTGAGGAAAGTGAATACTATTCAAGTAGTGAAGATAGTGAAGTCTCCTCCAATTATGAAGAGATTGAAGCTTCCTCAAGTCATGATGAAACAAGCTTAAATGACAAGATCAGTCAACTGACTAGTGAAAATGTCAAGAAGAATGATGAGAACAACAAGTTGAAGTTGATCAATGCCAATTTAGTGGTGATAATTAAAGCTCTCGACAATGAAAAGAAGATGTCTTTGAAGAAGGTGAGCAAGCAAAGTGAAGTCATCAAGGAGCATGAGAAGATCATTGAAAAGTATTTTTCAAAGGTCGAGGAAAGTGCTCAAAAGCTAAATGATTTAAAAGAAGACTTTTACTATGAAGGTTTTTGCCATGGAGGGGGAGATATTAAGCAAAAAGAGAACACTTTGACTATCTTGAACAAAAAAGAGTGTGAGCTGAAAGATGAAGTCAAAGCTCTGAAAGAGTCTATTAATGGCATGAAAATTGGAGCCATTAAGCTTGATGAAGTAATAAAACTTGGAAAGCATCATGGAGATATGAGTGGCTTGGGTTATGTAGAAGAAATTAAGAAGACAACTAAAACCAAGAACAAGTCAAGAAAGTCCAAGAAGAAGAAAGACTCAACTACCATTCCTTCCAAAATCAAAGACAAAGACAAAGACAAGAAGAGCTATGGAACTTCTCAACCAACTTCTCAACCAAAGCATGCACATGAAAAAGGTAATTTTTATAAATTCATTCTGGTTTGCCATTATTGTAATGTGCTTGGTCACATAGGCCTAGGTGCTATGAATACATTAGGCAATGCAAATTAGGAAATGTGAAACATGTCAAAGATGTGGAAAAGTTACCTAATCATTCTCATAAGCATGAGTTCAAGTCTAGAGTTAGACATAACATCTCTAAGTTTATCTCGGTTTGTCATTTTTGTAAATTTGTAGGGCATATTAAACCTAAATGCTACAAATATATTAGACAATGCAAACTAGGGAATGAGATGCATGCTAGTGAGATGAAAAGACTTTCTTTGGTTGTTTCTAAACATGTTAGGGCATTAAAGACTATGCATGATGAACATGTTAATGAAAAGAAATCAACAAGAAAAGTTTGGGTTAAAAAGAATAATGTGCATACTTGTGATATGGATAAGTCTTCTTTGAAAGCTTTTAAACATGATAATAGTTTTGATGCTTTGAAAAATGTGTATATAGATCATATTCATGTGAAGAAACTACTCAGAAGATTTGGATTGAAAAGAATGACGTGCATGTTAATAATAATCAAGTTAAGAAAAATGATGAGAAGAGATTGGTAAAGAAGAGCGTTAACCATGATCATTTGAAGAGTCTTGATGAAATATTTGTGCATGGCAATAATGATGAGGTTAATATGAGTGATATTTTCATGAAGAAGATAGTTGATGATTTATCTTCTAGATTTCATATTGCCTTGTGTAATGATCATAATGTTGTTTGTGTTGGTTCACCTAAGACCAATATGTTCAAAGATGAGTGCTCTCATACTTGATTGAGTAGCACATATGAGAATATGTTTTGTTCTTGTTCGATAAGAGTTCTATGTTTAATGCTTGATTAAGCTATTTGTAATATGCTAGGTCTAGTATTCAAACTTGGTATCTCTAGTCAATATACATGAACTTAATATTCTCATACTTTACTATAATAGTCAAAATTTGTTGATTAACTTTAGAGAAGTTGTATCTTGAAATCTATATGGTGAATTTTGTTAAGACTTTTAGAGAAAGTCATTTTTATATGTTTGTTTGAGTTGAGATGTTTAGTCTTTATTCTCTTAGGAAGACACACCAATAACTTGTTGTCATGAGGACAAACAAGCCAAGAGAGCTCATAAAAAGGGAGAAGGCTTTTACATTGATGAAAAAGCATGCTAAGGTATATCTCTACTCTAAAGCTTGCTTTATTGTTTCATCTTTTCAACTCTATGTGTGCATGACATCATGTGGCATGTTATTTTAGAGAACTTTGTTTAGGATACATATGTTTCTCTTTAAATAATAGCCATCTAGAGAACATTTAGTGAAATTGTTCACAAAGATCTATTACATGATGCATGTGTTATATTTTATACTTGTTTGATTGATAAGTGGCATATTTTTGAAAATATATGAGCTTCATATTCAATGAAAGCTACTCTCTTGAGAAGTAATGATCTTACGTAAGTCTCTTTATATTGCTTTTAGATCATGCGCTTTTAAGCCTTAAAACTTGGTGTTAACAGCCTTTTTTGGTAGAGATCCAAAGAAGAATTTTCCACCAAGTTACTTCTTGGTATGAACCATTCCCAGCTCCTAGGTACCCAGCGGCATCGATACCGCAACCTTGGAAGAATCGATACCTAGTAGGACTAGAATCGCAACTGCCTAATCTACCTATCTACCTATGTAGAGCACCTGAGCTAAGAGAAGATGAACAAGTACCGCGCCGAACTTACACTCCTGATACCAAGTGAAGCCAATACCTCGCATGTACCTGGTACCTCCTACCTGGCACCTAGGCACCGCGACATGCACCTGGTACCCGAGTACCTCGATACCAGCCTAGAATCCAACCAAGATTGGCATCCTACCTGCCCAACAAGAAGGATGCCGCCGCGGAGATACCAGCATGATAGAACAAACGCCACGCTAGTAAGATACATAACAAGCACCACGCCAGCAAAAGCAGACTGGTACACCAGTGTACCGCGACACCAGGATACAGAGTCAGTTTCTCCTTCCAAACAACATAGAAGGGAAGAACTGACTTCATCGCCATTTAAAGCGCCATTAATGAGTCCAAACAGTCAATCGAATCAGAGTTTAAATGCCACAGTAACTGGAAGGATCAAATCCCGCACCTTTTCTTTCAATGCTTAAAGAAGGACTCCATATAATCCTTATTAATATGACCAGATTCTCAGGGATATTGGTGTCTGTAAATATGCCAATGAAGGACAAAGAGTGGGGGGGGGGGACCTGTTTCCAGAAACTTTCTTTAAGTTTTCTGAAGGCAGTAAGAATTTGAGAACCACTACTGAGAGGATTTTAACCATTTATCGACACACACGATTTCACCATCACTAATCTGTGTAGAGAGAAAAGAGATAGCGAAATTATCATACTGTTATCGAAACCATTCTTCTTGTAAACAGTTTTCTGATCAATAAAATAGTATCATCCGTATTATTTCCACATATATCATTCTTTCATTGGATTTCTCTTATTCGAGGGTTTATTCCTTACTCTTCTATAAGGGAGATCCCAGTAACGAAGGTTCCCACCCTGCTGCCACCTACCGGTAGCGGACGAGGGTGTTAATTGAAATTTTACTTCTTGAGAGAATTTCCCGTTAACACTTTTTGGCGCCGTCTGTGGGAATCACCACACCCTAAAAGAAAGCCTGTAAATCCTATTGTTTGTAGCATTACCAGAATGAGGCTCCGATTTTCTCAAGGGCAGCCCAATCCATCAGGGCACCAGGCAATCGCTTATACTATGAAGGGTCAGAAAAAAAAAGGGGCGAAGAATTGCAACCTCGTTCCGGTACCTGCAGTTGTTGCGCGGGCTACCCCCTAGATCCATGTCGCCCCGATAGCCAACTAGGCCAACCTGGATCAACAGGTTGCATCCTTCATAGAGAGTATCCGCCTCTGAATGATTGCGCAGGGTGGTACCCCCCAGCTCGCGGTACCAGACACCAAGGGAGATGCCAGCCGGCCAAATACCAGGATACCTGCCTTTGACAGGTTGGGCCCTTCGCCTCTAGTATCAGTCGACGATAGGCTCGGACCAGTACCCCTGGTTCCACCAGTCCATGACAGGCTCGTGCCCATGCCATTGGCTCCTGACCAACCAGCAGGTTATCGGCCCCGATAGGTGAAGTCAGCTAACGACCTCCCACCTAGGGAACGCCTATACTCGGTCCAACCAGCAATTGTTTCTAGGCAACCCCGATCGGTAGCAGGAGGTAGCCCCAACCATAGAAGAAGCACCCGGGAAAACTCTCCCTATAAAGAGGACAAGGATGAAGCCTCAGCTGCAGCAGAAGGGTCTGACAATGAAGACTCCAAGGTAGAATCCAGAAATAGTGGTAATAAGTGCCTCTGCGACCAGGTAGCTAGAATGGCCAAGGAGATCCAGGAGCTAAAGAAGGGCAAGCGACGGGAAAACCGGAAGGATCCCTTGGGAGAGATGAATGCTCCCTTTTCCAGAAGGATCAGGGAGGTAGAACTACCTCATAAATTCAAAATGCCAACCGACAAGTACTCCGGAACAGAGGATCCCCTGAGTAACCTAAAGAGCTTCGTTCAACAGATGGAGGTCTAGAATGCTACTCGGGCCGTCATGTGTAGGATGTTCTCTACTGAACAAGCATTTTCTATATATGTCGTGATATGCACTATTCAAACAAATTTATAAGATCCCAAGATGCACTCAAACAAGTATAAAACTAGCATGTGGCAAGTATGGGTATCGTTTCTCAGAGATCGAGCGATAGTTATGATTAAACTAATGCCTTAGTTAAAAATGCAAAAAAAGTAAATTGATATGGTTTTTGAGAAAAAGTAAAACTAAAATGTAAACTAACCTAAAATGCACTAATCTAAAAATTATGGATATGTGATATGTGGATTAAGGAATTGATGAATTCAACTAGCAAATAATGGGTAAAGAATGAACTCACATTAATTGTCATTAACTAATGTAACCACCCTAGGATGTATAAGAGTGATTATTTACCACTAGTGAGTGCCCAAACCATCATGTAGCATTGGCCACCCAAAATTGGTTATACAATGAAAGAACATCTGTCACATAAGGGACAAATCTCTTTGTTAAAAATCACCAACCCATCATGTATAGGTTGATGCTTAATCTATCACATGCAAACAATCCTAGGATGTATAGTCTTGATTACCCATGAAAGATTAGAATTAGGTGAGATTAATAAGTCTGAATATTACTTGGGTCATGTACCCTTGTTCAATCCTCCTATTCAATTGAGCTTAGAGGGCCAAGCATCATGTATACTTGATTCTCTACACATATAATTGTAGGGAAAAATCGATATAAAACGCAGCGGAAGAAACGAAAAATAGATTTCGTATGGTTTTAAAATTTTTCTCAAAGTTGAACCTTAACCTTTTAATTAATTAAACTCAAATATATACGGTTAGAGTTAAATACCTCTTGACCAGTGATCCGATTGACTTACGTCGATTGGTAATCCGCAAAATCTTTTCCGATGCCCGTGAACAGTACCCGCGTGAACAGTGATCGTGAACAGTACCTCAAGATCTTCCAATCCGAACACATACGTGAATCACCTAGGAGCGTGGTCTCCCTTTTTCTTTGAATTGCAAACCTGAGAATGGATGAACAAAGTTTTCTTTTTCTTTTGTTAGTCACAAAACAATCAAAAGAAGACAAAAATTATTCCGGTCACTTTTGAGTTCTCAATCTAATGATCGAAACTCGCGTGAACCTAATTCGATGTTGTACACACAAGCTTATTGATGAACAAGCAATCAGTGTACTATCAAAGAATAATCTCTTCTCTCTTTTATGTTTAGTAGAATAAAAATTATCCTTTTCTATGAATTGAGAAGAAGAAGAAAAATTGAATCATTCAATCAACTATGGTGGCCGAATTCTATATGTGGAATTATATAGGTGGCCAAAATTTTGCTTCCTCTTCTATTTAGGATTGCCGAAATCTTCCTCTAAATGGACTAGGGTTGCCGCAAATCACATACCAAAAAGAGTTTGTGTTGCACCCTAATTTCCATCAACCTTTAGACTTCAAAACCTAATCCAACTCATAAATATTTTTATTCTTTTATAGACTAAATAAAAAGACTTCTTCTTTGATTAAATAAATAAAATTAATTATTTATTTTCTTATCAAACAAGTCTTTTACTTTTAATATACTACTACCAATAGTATAACTTTAGAAATTATATTTCCTGATCAGAAAAAGATTTGTTTCTTAATTAACTAATTAATTAATAAATTAACTAATTCTTATTTAATTAAAACAATGACACAAAATAATATATTAGATTAATATATACACCTTGCCGCCCCACTTATATAAATGGGCCATATATTATTTTCTTATTTCATTTAATCCATTGGACTTTAAATAAAAGCCCACATGTGAACCAGACTCATTCTTACTAAAAGAAACAAGCCCACATGTCTCCTTTTAATATATTAATATAATAGTGCAGCCCATTAATTAAATAATAGACATATTATATTCTTGATATATTAAAAACAATTCTAGATGGACCCTTAAATCGGCCAGGTAGAATATATCAAGTGATCCATGCAAATACGTGTGGATTGGGGATCTTGGCGGGCTATCTAAATTTAAGCTTCAATAGACACAACCTAATCACAATCAACAAATGATTCACTTAGGTCCAATCTATTAATTTTAACTCATTCCACTAAAGAGCTAAAATTGAACTCTTAAATAAAGATAGAATAAGAAGATGTTTCTCATTCATACCCTAGACAATCTTATAGGAGATGGTGTATCCTCGTGAATAATATCAGTAATCGCCAAGAGCTCATAGACTGCCTATAGCTCTCCAAGTTACCATATTTCCTCATATGACCACATTTCGAACTTGGATACTTTGACTTGTCCAGAAGCCATGTTTTCAATAATCATTATTGAAAACTCAACGTTGAGATTTAATATCCAATACCTCAAAACATCCATATAATGATATTGTACTCTCATTTAATAAATGGAGCCACGATGTCCATATCTATAAATGAAGTCCTCTATCGATTAACAAATGTATACCACTAAACTATCGAGGATAGACTATGCTATATAATCGTACTCATTGATAGCTCTAATGATAACACTTGCAACCATAAGTCCATCATTTATCTCAGGATTAAGATAAACTCTCCGATTGTCCTCTTTAATGAAAAAGACTTATATCTAGTGACGGTTCTAGATAAAGTATTTCATTGTGATCCAGTTCAATGCACCTAGTGCACTAGATTCTTTTACTCGAAAACCTTTCGATGATTTTAGACTCATCATATTCATTTGATCCCACTCAAATGCTAGTAAAAGAATTCTACAACTTTAACAAGATAGAGGTGCCCAACCTTTAACTTAAGTTGTGAACGTTATTCAAGACTAACTAAAGAATTGTGTCTACCTCATACATATCCGGATGTATGAACAATTCTTCATGTCTCATAGTCTTTTGACCTTATGATTATTTACCTTGACAATTATAATAATAAATGCTATAAGTAATTGTAAGAATCAAAATTCACTTTATTAATATGAGAAGATTGTCAATTACAATATTACACTCTTGCCATTGAGCATAATCCTAACAATAATTTCTTAAATAACTCATGAAGAGAGTCATGTACAATCAAACACAAATTGCTTTTGAAATCAAGTAAAACATTGAATAGAACAAATGAGATAGATTTTAATAAAAGATATTGAGTTCATTACAAATACCCATATTTACAAGTGAATCACATCAATACCTTAATGGGATTTAGCTACTCATAACAATTGGAATACAAGAATAAAATGAGGGAAATAGAAAGGACACATGTAGAACCTTCTTTCTTCAAGCTTCAATCCACCTCCTATGTCCTTATGAGTAGCAATTGATGGAGATAATGATGGGTTTTTGGTGAGAATGGTTTTTGGGATTTAGAGAGAGAAAGAATGAATGGAATGGTGTATGGTCGTGGGTCTCTTTCTTTCAAAAATCAGATTGAAAAGTATTTATACTTCCTTCAAAAACTAGGCCAAAATGCTGATATGGTGAGCTGGGTATCCCGTATAGCACGGGTAGGTTACCCTTACAGTTATTCGTGCAGTCTTCATTTCCCTTCAGATTTGCACAATGTGCACGGGTATGTGCACGGGTGGATGACCGTGCACCACTCGTGTAGTTGCCTTCGCCCGTGGCCTTGCTCCCTGGTCTGGTGAACTGTACGGGTGGGTGCACGGGTGGGTGCACGGGTGTTACCCGTGCAGTTTGTTCTTCTCAAAATTCACCTTCTGGTGCACGGGTGAGTGCTCGGGTCTGCAACCCGTGCACTATTGTTTCCTTCACTTCATTGTGAACTAATTGGTCCATTTTGCACCCCCCCCCCTTCATGCCTTTTTCCTTTTTACCTAATGCCTGCAATAAAAACCAAATGAGCCATAAATATACATAAAAATGCTCAAGAACAAAACAAAGAGAAAGGATATGAGGGCCAAAATGTATAACATTTTTGGCTCTCGATCAAATACCCCCAAACCAAACATTTGCTCATCCTCGAGCAAACTCCAAACAAAACAAAATATAACTCTAAACATGCAAATATGACTCGATCTAAAAACACTAGACTCAAACAAATAAGCTACAAGCCAACTAACTGAGAGATAAGTCAGAGATAATGGGAGTGAGGAAGATGCTAATGCAAAATATTCTACATAACTCCAAGGCACCACAAGGAGGAAACTCACACGACTCGAATCCCACACTTTAAGTGCCCTTGCCTTGGAAACCACTCACTCTCATGCCAGAGCATCATTCGCTTCGACCCAAATTCTCACATGGGTTCTCTCTTATTTTCCCTCCCAGAACCTAGGTTCACACTCATGCAATATGTATGCAAAAGAGTTTATGTAATGGAATCAAAGTTGTTGCATACATTTCATACAAGATAAATGCTCTTTTTAGTGAAATAGTCTCATGAAAGAATCAAGTGCCATGAACCGATTGTTCCTTGGTTCAAACTTGTTTGGTTCCCCTAAAATATTCCGAGAATGAGTTTCATCCTTTGGTTGGCAATTAGAGGCAGGCTTTCTACTCGGGATCGCATCCTTAAATATGACCCTAGGGCTGTTACTACTTGTGTTCTTTGCAACTCCCATATTGAGTCTCATGCCCACCTATTTTTTGAATGTTTATTCAGTAGAGCCATTTGGACTCTACTTTTGAACATTGGTAGGAATCCTTGGAATGGCCTTTATTGGAATGCTTTCATTGATTGGGCGTCCACCTATTGGGGAGAGAACTCTCCTACTATTGTTGCTAACAAGCTTTGTCTTGGGGTTGCGGTTCATCATATTTGGAGAGAGCAAAACTGTCAAATTTTTGAAGACACTCAAAAGACTACTTCGGTTGTTGCACGCTCCATTATTGACACCATTCGTTGCCAGCTCTCCTCTATCAATTAAAGGATCACTCTATTATCGCCTTGAACTGGAATGTCAACTCTAGTTGATTTTGCTTTGTCTAGTTCTTGTTTCTTGTCTTGCTCGTTTGTTTGAGCTATTTTGAGCCTTTGTTTAGCTCTTGCTTTGCTTGTTTCTTGTCTTGCTCGTTTGTTTGCGCTATTTTGAGCCTTTGTTTGGCTCTTTCTTTGCTTGTTTCTTGTCTTGCTCGTTTGTTTGAGCTGTTGTGAGCCTTTGTTTAGCTCTTTCTTTGCTTCCTGGGGTATGCCCCTTGTATTTTGTACATTCTTTCTCCCCTTCTATGATACTATTTACTTACCCAAAAAAAAAAGTGCCATGAACTGTGGAAAGAGCATGCATCGACTAATATTCCCAAGTTAGACTTCCCCTAAGATTAACTAGGTCTTTTCCATTTGGTTGTAATAGGGCTAAGGTGATTGGTGATTAGAAAGAATGGGAATTTAGGCACAATGCACTAATCAACTAAGATAAGGCAATACATTCTATTTATAAACCTTTCACTTCTCATGCAACACCACTTCTAAATGCAAGTATACATTAAGGTGTCCAGGCTTACATAAATTCCAAGTGCAATCACTAACTACTCTTGTTACCCTTTTGAGTAGTATTTACAATTTAAACAAGGCAATTGAAGCATGTTCCTTTTCTAATTTTTATTTTTATTTTCATTTGCTTCTCTTTCTTTTTCTTTTCTTTTCTTTTGATTGTTTCTTTGCTCTATTTTCTTGCCTTTGACTTTTGCACATATTTTTACACTCAACACTTATTTGCCTTGGTACACGCCATTTGACAATTGGAGCACCTTTACATTTATTCCTAAGCCTTAACAAGATCAATCAAGTGAGGGCTGGCTTAGTGTTTGGGTTGCTTGGGTTATGGGTAGTATAGGTGTAAAATGAACAAGTCTAAATGTGCTTGGCTTCAAAATTGGCTTGGGAGCACACACATTATTGGATGGGAAGTATTTGGCATTTTAAAGTGGCTAAACACACATTGTCCTAACATCACCTCAAAGAATCCATCTACCAAGGGAATAAAAGTTTCAGTCAAGCAGTCCACTTTAATGATGCATGTTCTATGACACATGATGATTTTTGGTGCAATGAGACTATGCATGGTGTTTGAAAAGTGTTTAAAGATTTGAAAAACAATTTCCTCGAGTTACGCACTTTTGGCTTGTGTTTTTGAAACTCACAAGGGTTGTCTCCACTATTAGAACAAGGAGCTTGAGCACCGAGTCCCCTCAACTTAGACACCAAAAGATGGGACTAACCCATGTAGTACAAGTGAGACCCCTAAAGTGACTAAGAGCTATGAACAAGCACACAAAGCATACACAAATTCGCCACAAACACTTTGCTCAAGATTATCTCACCAAGCTAATTACAGCTCAAAAGTTTTTGCTAGGCAGCAAATTTGAAAAAACTTGACACGAAAAATGACTCAAGACACAAAAAAAAACGACTCAACAAGGCGTCTACACCCCCAAACCAAAACCCAACATTGTCCTCAATGTTGAAGACAAGGGAGTCCGACTTAGCGGCGCGCACCAACTGACTCAACACAAAACCCTAGGCACTAATCAAACATAATCAATGCCCATAAATTAAAAGACACAACACTGGCTCATCACAAAATACGGCATCTTATGTAAATATGTCAATTAAACTTTAAAATTCACCCACATCGAGCATCTATTACCACATTTTCGGAAAGTGGGAATTAACTCCCAAACCCATTCCTATCATATGCTCATTCCTGTACAGGTATATGTATGCAATCAAAACCCCCAAACTGTGTTGGGCTATATAAAATGAAAACCTGTATATCCATAATAGCCTTTGGCTCATCTAATCAAGAAAGAATAAATCAATAAACTTATAATATGGACTTCAAAATTGTATCAACAATCATAGACATCTTCTCTCATTCAAAAATATCCACACATGCAACCCAAAATTGATATTTACCAAAGAATATTCGCATTCATTCAAATATCCACTTATGCTCAAAAAGAAAGATAGAAAATTAAGTGCATGGGTTAAAGTTGAAAAGAATAAACCAATGTGGAAGCTAGTTGTAGACTCAAAATGAGTAGGTTCTGGCCCATTTTATGAGCACTCTTGGCTTGCTCGTCCCTCCAAGACTTTCAAGTGGCCGGTGTGTTGAATTCAAGAGATAAAGAACCTAGCATTAAGCACCATTTCTTACCACAGAGGTTAACATTTCAAATCATCACAAGCTAAATATCCCAAGAACAAAATATTATCCACCATCATCCAAACTAAAACATTCTAAAATAAAACAAAACAAGAAAATCATACTGAATTCAAAGTGTAGTGCACTCCTAGATAGCTAAATCAAATCTAATTAAAGTTTCCAACTATGGCAAGCTAAATCAATCAATCATCATCAGAATCTAACTCCTCCTCCTCCTCTATCATAGGTCCCTTCTGTTTTGCATCCAATTATGCTCTGAGCCTCTCCTCATGCTCTCTCCTCGATATTTCCATGGTAGCTTGAAAGTCAGGATCAATTGTAGGACCTCTTGAAGTGAACTCTGGTCGAGTGGCCTGCTTCTTTCTTCTGGAGTACGGGATCAAGTTCAAGTCCTTCCTCATTTGTCCACAAGTCTTCCATACTATCTTTAACGGTCCTGATCTCTCTGGTGAAAGTGGATTTAAGTGCATCCACTAAGGTCTGAAGACTAGACATCCCTCTGATCAACTGTTCCCAAGGTGCCTGTTCACTTCCAACTGATGGTTCTGGCACTGGACCCTCATGCTCTTCATTCATATGCATATTCTCACCTTGTTGAGTAGTCTTCTTTCTCTCGGTCTTTCTCTTGCCACTTGTCAAATCCCATTCTATTTGCAAGGTGTGCCATGTCTTGATGTCCAAATCTGTATGTGCCCACTCAAGCCTCTCATTGCTGAGGTCGACCCCTTGCTGCTTACAAAACTCAGTGATTAGACATGGAAGATCAATGATTGCTTGTCTAATTTCTTGCTTCCTACAGCCAAGATCTCTGACAGAATGATCCATGCCACACTGATCGGTTGGTTATGTTGTATATAGTGCAATATGGTGGCCGTCTCGAAAGACACATTCGTCTTGTAAGTCCTTGGCTTGAGAGAGTGGGAAATGAACACATGCAAGAAACCGAGTTCCATTTTCAAGTTGTTGTGTTTGATCAGGAATGTTGGATTCACCCAGAAGTCCATTGGATTTATGATCAAGTCATTAGCGAGGTCCAGGTTCTTCTTTACAAAGCAGTCATCCTAAGTCACTCCATTCCTCAATCTATTCCAGATTTAATCGTCATCAGAAGTTTTGTTCGAAAGTACCTTTAGATGTTGTCAATGTTCATTTGTACCTCTACACCTCTGATCATTACAGCCACTCCTCTCATGAAATAATCTGGAACCATTCCCGTATAAAATTCCTGCACAATCCTTCTGCAGAAACGGGGCGGTGTGCTAACAAAAGATTGTCATCCCCGCGCTTGCACTCTGGTAGGTATTGGAGTTCCTGCAAGCTCTGATAAGCCAATGCCTAGCTCTTCTACAATATTACTCTGGCCAAAATACTACATTCACCTCTTGAAATCTTTGTTCTATGTGCATTGTGTAGGGAAAAATTAACTAAAACCGCAGCGGAAGGCGAAAAGTAGATTTTCGTATAGTTTAAAATTTTTCTAAAGATTTGAACCTTAACCCTTTAATTAATTAAACACAAATATACAGTTAGAGTTAAATACCTCTTGTCGCGTGATCCGATTGACTTACGTCGATGGTAATCCGCAAGATCTTCAATCCTAGCACGTACGTGAATCACCTAGGAGCGCGGTCTCTCTTTTTTCTTTGAATTGCTTACCTGAGAATGGATGTATGGAACTTCTGATCCTGATCTTCAATCCTAAAACACCAAGAGCCTAGAAAAATAGTTCCGGTTACTTTTGAATTCACAATCGATATGATTGGAACTCACGTAACCCTAAATCAAAAGTGTGCACAAAACCTTTTGATGTTAAAGGCTTGCAAGTGCACTATCGAATGAGAACTTATTTTTCTTTTTCTCTCTTGGCCGAAATTCTATGTGTATTGAGTAAGATTTTTATTTTTCAAAGCAAACAAAAATCTCTCTCACTCTAGCTTCTTTTGTGGCCGAAATTTATCACCTTATATTTATAAAGTGATCGAAATTTCTCCTTCTCAAAATAGGGTTGGCCAAATTCTTTGTGTAGGAAATCTAGGGTTTGCCAATTTCCTTACTTGAAAAGGAATTGTGCTTTTCCCTAATTCCTATCAATTTAAGAATCCTAACTCTTATAGGACTAGGGTGGCCGAATTCTTTGTGTGGTATGGAGTGTATGTGGACTTAATCCTTACCACATTAGGACTCCTATCACTTAAAAGAATTCTAACCCTAATCCAACACATAGTATTTTATTTACTGATCAGGAAAAGATTTTGATTTAAACTATTAATTAATTAAATAATTAATTAATTTTCATTTAATCAAAACAATAAAATAAAATAATATCTTGGGCTATTTTATTAGCCTTGCCGCCCACACCATATATATGTAGGCCTAATATTATTTTTCTTATTTTATTTAATCCATTAGACTTTAAATAAAAGCCCACATGTGAACCAGACTTATTCTTACTAAAAGACACAAGCCTACATGTCTCCTTTTAATATATTAATATAATATAGCAGCCCATTAAATAAATAATAGACATATTATATTCTTAATATATTAAATGCAATTCTAGATGGACCCATAAATTGGTCCGGTAGAATATATCAAGTGATCCATGCAAGTACGTGTGGATTGTGGATCTTGGCGGGCTATCTAAATTTAAGCTTCAATAGACATAACCTAATCACAATCAACAAATGATTCACTTAGGTCCGACCTATTAATTTTAACTCATTCCACTAAAGAGCTAAAATTGAACTCTTAAATAAAGATAGAATAAGGAGATGTTTCTCATTCATACCCTAGACAATCTTATAGGAGATGGTGTATCCTCGTGAATAATATCAGTAATCGCCAAGAGCTCATAGACCGCCTATAGCTCTCCAAGTTACCATATTTCCTCAT
Source organism: Dipteronia sinensis (assembly GCA_033220585.1). NCBI lineage: Eukaryota > Viridiplantae > Streptophyta > Magnoliopsida > Sapindales > Sapindaceae > Dipteronia > Dipteronia sinensis. The sequence continues at coordinate 18,568,965 of CM065643.1, read as the reverse complement.
ATGACCACATTTTGAACTTGGATATTTTGACTTGTCCAGAAGCCATGTCTTCAATAATCATTATTGAAAACTCAACGTTGAGATTTAATATCCAATACCTCAAAACATCCATATGATGATATTATACTCTCATTTAATAAATGGAGCCACGATGTCCATATCTATAAATGAAGTCCTCTATCGATTAATAAATGAATACCACCAAACTATCGAGGATAGACTATGCTATATAATCGTACTCATTGATAGCTCAAATGATAACACTTGCAACCATAAGTCCATCATTTATCTCAGGATTAAGATCGACTCTCCGATTGTCCTAATAATGAAAAGACTTATATCTAGTGACGGTTCTAGATAAAGTATTTCATTGTGATCCAGTTCAATGCACCCAGTGCACTAGATTCTTTTACTCGAAAACCTTTCGATGATTTTAGACTCATCATAACTCATTTGATCCCACTCAAATGCTAGTAAAAGAATTCTACAACTTTATCAAGATAGAGGTTCCCAACCTTTAACTTAAGTTGTGAACGTTATTCAAGACTAACTAAAGAATTGTGTCTACCTCACACATATCCGGATGTATGAACAATTCTTCATATCTCATAGTCTTTTGACCTTATGATTATTTACCTTGACAATTTTAATAATAAATGCTATAAGTATTTGTAAGAATCAGAAAACACTTTATTAATATGAAAAGATTGTCAATTACAATATTACACTTTTGTTATTGAGCATAATCCTAACACATGGAGGTAGATGAGGTAGCTTTTTCTTCTTGCTTGATCATTGTTTTTTCGCAACTCCACCAATTTTTCCTGACATCTGTAAAAGAAAATGCTCAATTAAAGATACACATTGTGGTATGAAAGAATCAAGGAGAAACATATTGAATCAACTGAAAAACAGTCCTAATTGCCTAGGTGCACGGGTAGGTTACCCAGTGCAGTTTCCTGAATCATCGTGCAACCCTTCAGTGCACGGGTATAGCACAGGTGAAGTACATGTGCACTACCCGTGCAATCGCTGAGAACTGCACTTACTCTTTCGAAAAAATTCTTACTTTCAGCCTTTCAACACATCACCATCAATCAATTGATTCATCTAAACACATTCAAACATCAATAACACATTCAAAGGCATCCTTAACACACATTCATAACTTCAAAAACTCAAAAGCAAACAAACCCTAGAGACTATTTAGAGGGAATAGAGGAGAAGAAAGTAGTGTAAATCATGTTAAATCAATTAAAACAAGTTTAGGGAGAGAAAAATTCATACCTTAGTGCTGGAAATCCAAAACGTGGTTCTTACGAAATACCTTAGGGTTTCAAGAATGGAGATGGTTGATTTTGTGAGCCCTACCACAAAAGTGACACCTCATATATATATATATATATATGAGGTGTCACGGGTGAAGTACCCGTGCAGTGACCTGCGCTAATCTCTTAAGAGTTAACTTTCCTCTTCGTAGCACGGGTATATACATGGGTGTATGACCCGTGCATTGTACCCGGGTAGTTACCTGTGCATTTTCCTCCAAGTGCATCCCTTCCCCCGGTACACGGGTATAGCACGGGTGTGATACTCATGCAGTTGCTCTGTTTGTTACCCTTCAGCATCTTCTTTGCCTTCTTGAATTCCTGTTCCCCGATGAGATTTCCTACACATGAAAACTATGTAAATGAACTATACTTGCCTTATTTACCATATAACAACTCTAGAACTCATATTCACACTATCAAGTCTATTATCTACCTTACTCAAAGATATTACAAAAAAATTTCTCAAGACTCAAAACCACCTACATATGAAATGCTTTCAAGGATATTACATAATCAAGGTGAATCATAATGCATGAGAAAATAATTTGTGACATCCAACCATACTTAAAGAATTTTATCAATGTAAAGTATGTTTGGTGGGAATTGAGTCAACCCCAGGTGGCTTTACCAAGTGAAGGGATTCATTTCTCTTGACAACCCATATGGGTGCCAAAGTTCTTTCTTGAGAATCCTTCTCCCTCACCCTCACGGCATTCACTAAGTCATTCCTAACCCATATCTTCCTAACTCCCCTTGGGTTCCTCCTAGACTTATTTTGAAAATTTGTAACCCTTTGAAATTTGTAACAATGGGCCTTAATATGCCCGAGCTTTGAACATAAATAACAAGTTGGAAGAGTATAAGGAAAACTCCCTCTTTGGTTGAAATTTTTAGGTCCCCTTGAGTATTGCACTTTGAGTGAGTTGACTTCTTTCTCCATGTTGTCTAATTCCACTATGTAGTCACACTCCTTTACTTTTGCAATCTTCAAGCCCTCCTCCTCCTTCTTCTTAAGCTTTTCCTTCACCTCTCCTAATGCATTTAACTTCTCTTCCACCTTCATCAAGAGCTTCCTAGTTTTTCTTCCATATTCTTCTTCAACCTCCTCCGAGAGCTTCGCGAACTCAATTAGGTCTCGCGTAATAGCTTTCTTTTCTCCTTCCACCTTGACGATTTTCTTCTCAAACTTTTTGTTGATGTCGGAGAGTTCTTGCACTTTCTTCTTCAATGTCTCATTCTTTTCCTTAAGGAGTTCTAATTCTTGATGAAGCTTTATGTTCTCATTTTCTAACTCCTTCTCTCTTTCTCGTTCAAAATCTCTAGATACTTCTTCAAGTATCTTCTCGTCAAATATAGCTTCTTTCATTTTCACAGCTTCATTTTCTTTAATGTCGTCTTGATGTCCTTCCTCCATCTCTATAGCTAACTTGAATGCCTTTACACTATCACAAACTCTGCTATTCTTCTTTCTTCTCTTCGGCATTTCTAACATAAAACATCCTTCAAAAAATCTCTTATTAGGTCGGTCAACATCGAATTCGACTCTGTTACCACTACAGCTGAAAGATAAGTGCCTTGAAACCACATTTACTTCCATACCAGCTATGGCCATAAACAATGTTTCCTTTGACTAGATTAGTTTCCTTTGACTTGACTGTCTTTTCTTGTGCAACATCCTCAACAACAATGTTTGTTCCATGAGTTTCTTTACTAAGGGCCAACTCTTCATTCTTCCCTAGAAGTACCTCCATCACTTTAATATGCTCATTATGGCTCTGAGACTTCCCTTTGTCCTGCCTGTGCAGAGCTTCTGTAATTTGAGAAACTTGAGTCTCCAATCTCTTTATCGAGGCATCCATATTATTTTCCATTTGATCATTTGACTATATATAGCTCTTCAACATTTGCTCATTTGCACTCTGGGAGTTTCTGATAGCTATTGAAGCTTCATCTGTTGCCTTGATAAAGTCTCTCAATTCTTCTCCAAGTGATCTTACTTTCGGTTGATAAGCATTTGCCCGTGTGTTGAAATTTCCCTGTGGGTTATTACTAGAGCTCCCCCACTGGTTGTTACTTGCTCCACCTGGATTGTTGTACCTGTTGTATCCCTGATTCTGATATCCTTGACTGTTTGCACTATTGTTATTGTTGTTGCTCCATGAGAAGTTAGGGTGATTCCTCCACCCTGGGTTGTATTGATTGAAGTAGGGATCATTCCTCTGCCTTTGAAACCCCCTAACATTTGGGCTTCCTCATGCTCCAACTGTCCTTCCACTCCATTTAATGTGTCATCTGTGACTTGGTTCACTTGAGCTGTTGGCTTGAACATATTCTTCATCAAGTCCTTCACTGACTGCATTTCCTTAGCCATTCTTGACATCTCAATAGCAATTCCTGTATTCCCATCAATTTCTAACTTTCCACCCCTCCTTATGCTTGAGGACCTTTGTTGTGAATTTTGGGCTAATTTCTCCATAATCTCATATGCTTCTTGAGCCCTCTTGTCAGCAATTGTTCCCCCATAAGCATTGTCCACCATCATCTGAGTGATAGTGGATAGGCCCTGGTAGAAGGAAGTGACCTTCAATTCTTCAGGATAGGTATGTGGTGGAACTTGAGCGAATAGAAGATGAAATCTCTCCCATGCTTCATGAAATGGTTCCCCGTCCTCTTCACTATAAGTGGCAATCTTGATCTTCAATTCTCTTGCTTTTATGGTTGGGAAAAACTTGTTGTAAAACACCTTACAAATTTAGGGCCAAGACATGAGTGTTCCCGGCCTCAATGCCATGTACCACTGTTTGGCACGGTCCTAGAGACAATATTGGAAACAACGCATCTACAATTGTGCCCTAGTCAATACTCTGTCTCGAACTACTATGGGAAATGTATCCAACACAACACTATATTCCTTCATGAATTGAAGGTAATCCTCATAAGGAAGCCCTTGAAATGTCTGCAACAAGTTCACATGCATCCCTTTCAACTCATATAACCTAGCGGTATCATCCTGTTAGGATTATGCTCAATGGCAATAGTGTAATATTGTAATTGACAATCTTCTCATATTAATAAAGTGAATTCTGATTCTTACAATTACTTATAGCATTTATTATTATAATTGTCAAGGTAAATAATCATAAGGTCAAAAGACTATGAGACATGAAGAATTGTTCATACATCCGGATATGTATGAGGTAGACACAATTCTTTAGTTAGTCTTGAATAACGTTCACAACTTAAGTTAAAGGTTGGGCTCCTCTATCTTGTTAAAGTTGTAGAATTCTTTTACTAGCATTTGAGTGGGATCAAATGAATATGATGAGTCTAAAATCATCGAAAGGTTTTCGAGTAAAAGAATCTAGTGCACTAGGTGCATTGAACTGGATCACAATGAAATACTTTATCTAGAACCGTCACTAGATATAAGTCTTTTCATTAAAGAGGACAATCGGAGAGTCTATCTTAATCCTGAGATAAATGATGGACTTATGGTTGCAAGTGTTATCATTAGAGCTATCAATGAGTACGATTATATAGCATAGTCTATCCTCGATAGTTTGGTGGTATACATTTGTTAATCAATAGAGAACTTCATTTATAGATATGGACATCGTGGCTCCATTTATTAAATGAGAGTATAATATCATCATATGGATGTTTTAAGGTATTGGAGATTAAATCTCAACGTTGAGTTTTCAATAATGATTATTGAAAACGTGGCTTCTGGACAAGTCAAAGTATCCAAGTTCGAAATGTGGTCATATGAGGAAATATGGTAACTTGGAGAGCTATAGACGGTCTATGAGCTCTTGGCGATTACTGATATTATTCACGAGGATACACCATCTCCTATAAGATTGTCTAGGGTATGAATGAGAAACATCTCCTTATTCTATCTTTATTTAAGAGTTCAATTTTAGCTCTTTAGTGGAATGAGTTAAAATTAATAGATTGGACCTAAGTGAATCATTTGTTGATTGTGATTAGGTTGTGTCTATTGAAGCTTAAATTTAGATAGCCCGCCAAGATCCCCAATCCACACGTATTCGCATGGATCACTTGATATATTCTACCGGGCCGATTTAAGGGTCCATCTAGAATTGTTTTTAATATATCAAGAATATAATATGTCTATTATTTATTAATGGGCTGCACTATTATATTAATATATTAAAAGGAGACATGTGGGCTTGTTTCTTTTAGTAAGAATGGGTATGGTTCACATGTGGGCTTTTATTTAAAGTCCAATGGATTAAATGAAATAAGAAAATAATATATGGCCCATTTATATAAGTGGGGCGGCAAGGTGTATATATTAACCTAATATATTATTTTGTTTCATTGTTTTAATTAAATAAGAATTAGTTAATTTATTAATTAATTGTTTAATTAAGAAACAAATCTTTTTCTGATCAGGAAATATATTTCCTAAAGTTATACTATTGGTAGTAGTATATTAAAAGTAAAAGACTTGTTTGATAAGAAAATAAATAATTAATTTTATTTATTTAATCAAATAAGAAGTCTTTTTATTTAGTCAATAAAAGAATAAAAATATCTATGAGTTGGATTAGGTTTTGAAGTCTAAAGGTTGATGGAAATTAGGGTGCAACACAAACTCTTTTTGGTATATGATTTGCGGCAACCCTAGTCCATTTAGAGGAAGATTTCGGCAATCCTAAATAGAAGAGGAAGCAAAATTTCGGCCACCTATATAATTCCACATATAGAATTCGGCCACCATAGTTGATTGAATGATTCAATTTTTCTTCTTCTTCTCAATTCATAGAAAAGGATAATTTTTATTCTACTAAACATAAAAGAGAGAAGAGATTATTCTTTGATAGTACACTGATTGCTTGTTCATCAATAAGCTTGTGTGTATAACATCGAATTAGGTTCACGCGAGTTTCGATCATTAGATTGAGAACTCAAAAGTGACCGGAATAATTTTTATCTTCTTTTGATTGTTTTGTGACTAACAAAAGAAAAAGAAAACTTTGTTCATCCATTCTCAGGTTTGCAATTCAAAGAAAAAGGGAGACCACGCTCCTAGGTGATTCATGTACTGTTCAAGATCACTGTTCACGGGGGGGGGGGGGGGGGTTACTGTTCACAATCACTGTTCACGCGGGTACTGTTCACGGGCATCGGAAAAGATTTTGCGGATTACCAATCGACGTAAGTCAATCGGATCACGCGTCAAGAGGTATTTAACTCTAACCGTATATATTTGAGTTTAATTAATTAAAAGGTTAAGGTTCAACTTTGAGAAAATTTTTAAAACCATACGAAATCTATTTTTTGTTTCTTCCGCTGCGTTTTATATCGATTTATCCCTACACATCCAAAACAATAGCCGTTGGTTGCTCATCCTCAACTGATGGAAAAGTGTACTCCCCAATTGTGAGTCCCAAGTCCTCCTCATTTGTTCCTGTTGGAACCTAGGGTTACAGATTGCGTAGCAGAAGGTTTTTAAAATTTTTATGCAATCATTAAACTAACCCATTTGTACAGTAATAATCAAATTAAATAATAAAGTGAAGATTCATACCTACGTAGGAGGCTCCTTTACTTTGATACGAACTGCTCCTGATTTGAACCACGTGATCTTCCTCGCTATCTCCCGGAACTGGTAACAGCGTGTGGGAGCGTCACGATAGTCAGGACCTGTATGGAGGAAGAATAGAAGAATACACACACACAAACAAAAGCTAGAAGTGCAGCACTTGAGCTAGCCACACCCTATTTTTTTCTTCTTTTGTTTTGCTTTATTTTACTGTGCACGACCTGTTTTTCTTCTTCTCTCAAGCAATCAAATTGCTTTTCTTTTCTGTGTGCTTTTTACTCATTTGGTTCACTCTTTTTAAAAAAACAAAACCGACATTCGGTTTTAAATTTAAAAAAAAATATATATCTCATATATATTAAAAACAAACCAAAAATCTTATATTTGATTTTTAAAATTTTTATAAAGATATCTCATATCTTTTTTAAAATTAATTAAATATTTATTTTGAATTCAAACATTTCAAATTCAATTTCAAATATTTAATTTAAAATAAATAATCATATTATCTTATTTTATTCAAAATCAAATATCAACTAACACCCTCTATGGCACTCAAAAATAAAAAAAACATTGATGGGGTCACTATTAAAGGGCTCTCCAGCCCCACGGAATCCTCTAGCAAGAAGAAGAAGAAGAAACAGACTGCTAAGAAAGGCAAGGTTAATAGCTCACAAGCTAAGGTAACGCCTTTTCAACCTCTCGATGATTAATCTAGCATGTTGGAACACTAGGGGTCTGAATTCCACCCCCAAACAATCAGAAGTTAGGAAATTGTTGCTCGACTATAACATCAGTCTAGTTTGTTTAATTGAGACAAGAGTGAGAATTAACAAGAAAACTCTTGTTGCCAATTCAGTTTTCAAAGATTGGGATATGATAGATAATAATAATAGTTATAGCCCTGGAAGAATTTGGGTTGGTTGGGATCCTAGAATTCTCAATATCACTAAAATTAGTGAAACCGATCAGATCATCCATTGTAATGCTTGTATTTTGGACACCAATGACCAGTTTCGAATCTCCTTTGTTTATGGCTCTAATGATGATAGATTAAGGAAGGCTCTTTGGCAAAGTATGTGTTCAAGTCAGCATGGTTCTCCTTGGATTGTGCTTGGTGATTTCAATCTCTCTAGGAGTGTGGGTGAGTCAATTGGGGGCTGCTCCAAAATTTTGGGTGCTATGGAGGAGTTCAATGACTGTCTTCAATCTTTGGAGCTTGATGATCTTCGTTTCTCAGGTTTTCTTCATACTTGGTGCAACAAGAGAAGCAATAGTTGTATCTCTAAGAAATTGGATAGAGTTCTTCTCAATAATGATTGGCTTGTAAAGTTTGAGAATTCTGAAGCGATTTTCCTTCCCCCTAGCATTTCGGATCATTGTCCCTCTGTGGTTAAACTTGGGATGCAAGGTATTAAGAAAAATTGCCCTTTCAAAATTTTCAATTTTCTAACGTATAGAGCAGATTTCCTCCCCTTGGTTGATAGGTGTTGGCGGGAGCAAGTTCATGGCACCATGCAGTACAAGCTTTGCTCTAAACTTCGAAATCTGATGAAGGTTCTTAAGACCCTCAATAATGCGACAGTTTCGCTCTCTCCAAATATGATAAACCGCAACCCCAAGACAAAGCTTGTTAGCACCAATAGCAGGAGAGTTCCCTCTCCAATGAATGGAAGCCCAGTCAATGAAAGCATTCCAACAAAGGCCATTCCAAGGAGACCCACAAATATTCATAAGCTGAGTCCAAATGGCTCTACTGAATAAACACTCAAAAAAAAGGTAGGCATGAGACTCCTGGTGGGTGTTGTAAAGAACACAAGTAGTAACCGCCATAGGGTCATATTTATGTATGCAATCCCAAGTAGAGAGCTTGCCTCTAATTGCCACCCATAGGATAAAACTCATTCAAGGAATATTTTGGGGGAACCAAACAAGCTTAAACCAAGGAACAATCGGATGAGGGGTTCTAAGAGAAGCCAAAGCAGAGGAGGCAGAATAAGTACCATTGGAGGAAGGAAGCCAGCGAACTCTATCATTCACATTAGAGTTAGGATTGTAGGAAGGCATACGACTTCTAATTTTAAAAAGATCAATGGACATGGCAGCCGGCCAACTTTGAGAATCGCCATGAACAATGGAACTAACCGTTGCGTGGATAGGGAGGCATGAGTCATAGACCACACGGGGGCTCTTTTTCGAAAGAAGAGGACCATCCGAATGCCAATTGTCAAACCATAAGGAGGTGCTAGAACCATTACCAATGTAGTGCTGAATAAGGGGGCGAACAAGAGGCCGAAGATGGAGGAGTTTTCTCCAATTCCAAGAGCAAGTACATGGAGTTTTAGCCTCCCAAAGATTAGAGTCCTTAAGGTGGTAGGCTTTGATCCAAGAAGACCATAGGTTATTTGTGCCATAACTCAAAATAAAAATATGCCTAATCATGAGAGCTTTGTTCCAAGAGGATAGGTCCTTGATGCAAAGATCTCACTCTTTCTTAGGGAGACAAATATCGGACAAGCATATCTTTGCACCCTTGCTATCGCCTTCAATCCCTCTCCACAAAAAGCTTCTAAATTTTTGCTCAATAATATTCAAAAAAGTTTTAGGGAGGCAAAGTTAATTAGCCCAAAGTACTTGTAAACTAGTCAAAACCGAGACAATAAGTTGCAAGCGACCAGCATAAGAGAGGCCTCGGTTCAGCCAAGAAGCAAGTCTTCCCGAGACTCTGTCCACAAGGGGGGAACAATCGCGAAGGCGTAATCTAGAAGAGATGATAGGTATGCCAAGATAACGAATGAGGAGAGAACCAACCGTATAACCAAAAAGGTTGATAAGCTGCTGGTTGATGGTAGGAGAAACCCCGGAAGTGAAGATGTTTCTCTTAACATGATTAGCATGGAGGCCCGATAACAAGGAGAACTCATCAAGCGCTGCCTTAACAACACGTGCTGATGAAAGAGAGCCATGGCATAACATAATAAGGTCATCGGCAAAACAAAGGTGGGAAAGCTTAATCTTGTCACACCTCCAATGAAACTTGAAACTAGGAGAGTCCTCAATGCGCTTGGCCAGAATTTCTGAAAGAACTTCCATAGCAATAACAAAGAGGTAGGGGGACATGGGATCCCCTTGGCGAAGGCCTCTCTTTCCGGAAAAGAAACTAGCAAGCTCCCTATTGATAGAGATAGAGAACTTGGGGGTAGTTAGGCAAGCTTTCATCCACATAATGACTTTAGGAGGGAAGTGAAAGGCAGCAAGGGTTTCAAGTAAGAATCCCCAATCCACCATGTCAAAAGCCTTCATTAAATCCACTTTAAGAGCCAACCTAGGGTAGCTAGCATCTTTGTGGTAGTTCCTTATAAGCTCTTGCATAAGAAGAATGTTATCACCAATACACCTACCAGCCACAAAAGCCGGTTGAGAAGGGCTGATTATATCTGGAAGGCAAGGCTTGATCCTATTCACAATTATCTTGGCAATGATCTTATAAAGAGTGTTGCAACAAGAGATAGGTCTAAAGTCCTTCATCTTAGAAGGGTTAGGGACTAAAGCAAGGATAGTAGCATTGAGTTCCTTGAGCAATAGACCAGACCTAAAGAACTCATGGATAGCACTAATGACATCTTCACTAACAATGTCCCATGCTATCTTGAAAAAGTGAGCCTTGAAACCATCTAGGCCCGGAGCCTTGTTTGGGTGGAGGGAGAAGCAAACTTCCCGAATCTCATCATCGGTGACATCTCTACCCATGAAATCAGCTTGCCCATTGGAAATGACCTTATCAATTATATTGCTCAAAGTACTACCAATTCCATGACTAATGGGCCTCGAGTAACCAAGAATAGTCTAAAAATGACGAATAACTTCTTTCTTGACCAGAATATCACCTTCAATCAAGGAACCATCATCTTCAGTAATAATGTGGATCTTGTTTCTATTACACTTACCATTGATGGCTTTGGAGAAATAAGAGGAGTTGCGGTCACCAGCCTTAAGCCATTGGATTCTAGATTTTTGCCTTAGTAGGTCCTCTTCAGCTTTAAGTGTCGTAGTATAACAGCTTATAACTCTTTTTCCTGAATTCTAAGATTAGAATCAAGGGGCTGCTGATCAGGGAGGAGTTGACAATCATCAAGGGCAGCCTTGGCTTCAATCGATTTAATTGTTAAGTCTCCCACCTTGTCATTATTGAGGGTCTTAAGAACCTTCTTTAGATTTCAAAGCTTAGAGCAAAGCTTGTACTGCATGGTGCCATGAACTTGCTCCTGCCAACACCTATCAACCAAGGGGAGGAAATCTGCTCTATCCGTTAGAAAATTGAAAATTTTGAAAGGGCGATTTTTCTTAATACCTTGCAACCCAAGTTTAACCAAAGAGGGACAATGATCCGAAATGCTAGGGGGAAGGAAAATCGCTTCAAAATTCTCAAACTTTACAAGCCTATCATTATTGAGAAGAACTCTATCCAATTTCTTAGAGATACAACCGCTGCTTCTCTTGTTGCACCAAGTATGAAGTGTTGCCAATTTTCCAATACCCTAATCAAAGCATACATCTCCTTGTCATAGGTAGGATAATTCAAGGCTGCTCCACTTATCTTCTCACTAAAATATGCAATGGGATGTCCTTCTTGCATTAGAACAGCTCCAATACTTATTCCTAAATCACACTCAATCTCAAAAGCTTTAGCAAAGTCAGGCAAAGCAAGCAAAGGTGCATTAGTTAATTTTTCCTTAATCAAGTTAAATGCCATTTGTTGTTCATTATCCCACTTAAAACCCACATTCTTTTTGATAACTTTAGTTAAAGGTGCGGCTAGACTACTAAAATCTTTGACAAACCTCCTATAAAAACTAGCCAACCCATGAAAACTTCTCACTTGTCCCACATTTGTAGGTTTTAGCCACTCCTTAATTGCCTTTACCTTTTAGTCATCAACCCCAATCCCCTTAGCACTAACAACAAAACCCAGAAATACAAGATTATTGGTGCAAAATGTACACTTTTTAAGATTAGCAAACAACTTTTCTATTCTTAAAACACCTAAAACAAGATTTAAATGTTCAACATGCTCATCCAAGTTTTTGCTATAAATCAGAATGTCATCGAAGTAAACAACCACAAATTTTCCAATAAAAGCATGCAAAACATGGTTCATTAATCTCATGAAAGTACTTGGTGCATTAGTTAATCCAAAAGGCATAACTAACCACTCATATAAACCATATTTTGTTTTGAAAGCAGTTTTCCACTCATCACCTTCTTTCATCCTAAATTGATGATATCCACTTTTAAGATCAATTTTAGTAAAAACAATAGAACCATGCAATTCATCAAGCATATCATCTAATCTAGGAATAGGATGTCGACACTTTACAGTGATATTGTTGATGGCACGACAATCAACGCACATCCTTCATGTTCCATCCTTCTTAGGCACAAGCAATACGAGAACCGCACAAGGACTCATGCTCTCACGCACATACCCCTTTTCCATGAGCTCACTAACCTGCCTTTGAAGTTCCTTTGTCTCCTCGGGATTACTTTTGTATGCTGGTCTATTCGGGATGGGTGCTCTAGGTACAAAGTCAATTTGGTGCTCAATCCCCCTTATTGGTGGTAAACCAATAAGCATCTCTTCGG